>JAFELL010002394.1:0-28994 GCA_019059645.1 Caranx melampygus
AGACTCACAAGATAGTAGTTAGCAAGTGATTAATCAACTTATAATCGATCTCTAATCAATTTCTATTCTTCATTTGTTGGTGAGAAATCAACAGTTACACATTGTTTGTGCATAGTGCAGTCCTTCTGTGTGTGTTTGTTTCCTTTACTAGTTCATATAACAGAGCTGCTGAGGTTCAGTTGTCTATTAATATGTCACTGATTGAATGAAGTACTCATCCTGTGCCAGGGAACATATGTGGCCAAAGGGTCTTGATTCAAATCATGTTTTGAGGAACTGGTTTTATCCTCACTGTGAGGAACAAGTACGAAGTAGTTAAAGTTCAGATAATGATGTCAGACTTTGTCGCCATCTACTGGTCTCACATTAAAGCATTCAGCTGTGAAAAGACCTGAGGGCCCTTAGACATTTATTTCTGAAAACATCTGCATAAAGCTAAGGCAAAGTTGATGTAATAAATATAGGAAACAGAGGTGGAGGGTGGAAAGATTGTTAACTATGTTGCTGGTAGAAGTGAAATATATCCATATACACTTGCTGTAGAGGTCAGTGGTGGGTTAGATCATCTCTTCCTGCTGTCAAACATTAACCAAGATGTGTTTGAACTATCCAAGCCTAAACAATGGTCGCAGTGAGAGAAGGAAAGCCATGGCTAAGCTGTGGTGTGTTCATGCCTTTATGCTTTTCTGAAAAACCCTGTTGTAAAAAAAAAAATACCACAATGTTTGAACAGCTGGGCACTGATATGAAATGGTCACTGATCTAGAAGAGTTTCAGAGTGTGAGTAGTCACCCTCCATATTATGCAAACTTTGCACTGATTTGATTGTATGCAGGCAAAATCTGTATTTTTACAGGGGAACTGTTCTTCTGCACACACCTGGACAAGACTGGTCTACATTTAAGTTTGATTATGAAGAAGGACAAACCACACACACACACGCACACACACCTGCGTTACCCTCCTGTTGTGCTGGCTGCAGAGAAGCTGTCAGCTTCAGCTCCTGACTACCTGGACAAACAGGCTGCTGGCCTGCAGTCTGAGGGGCTTAAAAGCAGATGGTCCTTGCACTGTAAACAGCAACAGAAGCAGGTTCTGTCATGATTCACACGGTGTCTGCACTGCAGACCTCACTGCTGAGGAGATGAACTCCCGCATGTGTTACCACTGTTGACACCTGAAATACAATGAAACAAGAACCAAGAAAAACAAGAACCATACCAAAGAGGTCTTTTGTTTAAAAATAACAGTACAAAAATGCTTCCAGTATTTTTTCCAGACAGTTCAACAAGTTACAGTTTACAGCATTCAAAAATAACATTTCATGAGTGAGCCACTTTTAGGAATATGCCAACCATCACTTATCACACAACCTGGTACCAGTGTGTTCTGTTTTCAGCTTGGTACATTTTCTTATTTCATTGTGCGAGCAGCAGATTCATTATGAAAACATGCATGTTTTTAAAAGGCTGGTAAGGCATTTGAATATTCAACATGTTGCTTTGGTTTGAAATGGAAATCTTCCAGGAGAGTGTCAGTGATTTTGGCTGAATGTACCATTTCTCTTTCTTTTTTTTTTAAAATATCATGTTAATTATTAACAGCCACTTTGTTTTGTCAGTATGTAAAAGGAAAAAAACACTTCATTCACTTCCATGGGGCTGGAGAGGCATCTGGGTGACAGTGATCAAAGCTTGTACAGTTCAGTCATAAAATCTACTCTAGTACGTGACGATGTCGGTGAGTGTGAGATGACCAGCACCTCTAGTCTTTGTTCAGTAGCTGAACATCTGCTGTGCAGAGCTGCTCTGCTGCTGTGGAGCAGGTGGCTGGCTCTGGCCGGGCCGGCCTGGCTCTGGGCCCTGGTTCTGGGCCTCCTGACTCTCCCCCTGAGTACCCTCCACCACAGGGGCAACCTGGCCGCCCTCAGTCGCCTGTACAGGCCTCCAGGCCAGAGTTGGGGCCTCCAGCTGGTGGCCCATGGGGTTGACCAGAGTGGTGAGGTTGATGAAGTGGGCGACTGACTGGGAGGCAGCACCTCCGCCGGGGCCAACGGTCTCTGGGACGAGTTCAGCAGGACGGTTGTGGAGCATGGCGGAGCCACTGACGGTGTCGAAAGTGACCGTGAGGATGGAATTGTCCAGTGTGAGGGGCCGGTCACTGGCCGTCAGGTGACCCACAGCTACAGGCTGCAGGCTGGTGAACTGGGCGGGGGCGTGGCTGGTGATGGGTGTGACAGTGATGTTGGTCAGACCCACAGAGCTGTTGGGGGAGGAGGCTGATGGAGCGCTGGGGTCAGCGAGGACCACCACCTGAAACAGCAACAGGGCATTTAGAAACAATGAGAAGAGCAACTCCTCTGCTGACTGAAGACATGTTATCTTCATGTTTGTTATCTACATAAAGTTATGTTGCCATCTCGTGAGTGCTTCATTATTTTTTAACAAAGTCTCATTCTTATGCCCTTTGAGATCACGTTGTTGTGTGATTAAAAAAGTAGATCTTCATATGTACCTGCTGGATGCTCTGCACAGCAGAGCTCGTCTCAGTCTCATCGCCGACGATGACGGCGTTGAACTCTGCCATGGGTTCATGCCTGGGCTCATTGAAATCCACGTAGTCGTCAGACTCGGAGAGCTCCGGCTCAGCCTGGACCCTCTGCTTCTTTTTGGGGTGTCTGTACGGCCGGCTCTGCCTCTCTTGAGATGTGCTGTCTTTCTCCAGGGTCAGTGTGGGCTGAGGAGGGAATCAAACATTTCAGGACGATAGCATCATACAATTAAGATGGTTTCATTCATTTTTTGAATGAAAAGTGTTTTTTCATTCATATTCATTTTTAAAATTCATTTATTTTGTTTCTACAAACACAAACACATGACAGGACATAGGAACAAAAAGCTACCACATACTATCATAATGCAGTACAGTACATGAAACAAAGGCACCACAAAGGAGTGAAGCAAGAATATATTAGCATCTGATTCACAGACCACATATTCAAACTGCAAACCCAGAATTTAAATCCAACCTGCACAATGCTGATGGATGAATCATTGATTGTTGAAGGTTCCTGAAGGTCATCAAACTCATCGATTCTCACATGGGCCACCTGGAAACATAGAGGACAACACTCATGGTTGGACTGGTCAACTTGAGGATCTCACATTAGACACTGGTCTTCGCTGGTAAAAGACACGGACTCACCTCAGGGTGTTTGCGCCGCAGGTGTCTGTTCATGGATGCCCGGTGGACACCTTGGTCCCACAGAGGTGACACGACTGGGCCTCCACCTTCTCGTGGGTCAGGTGGACATGCTTCTGCAGCATGTACTCCGTCAGGTACTTCTTATCGCAGGTCCCACAGGTCCATGTCTTACCCACTGCAAGAGAAAGAGGGAGATGAGGTCAGTCCAGCAGAGCACAGTCACTGGTGATCTGCACACTAATGGTGGCTTCACATCCCCATGTGATACAGAAGCTTCATATGTAGCCCAATGCTGACAGAAGGCAGAAAGAAAATATAATTTAAAGTAAGTAAGAGAGAGAAATTCTTTTTTTCTCTTTCTGTATCTTTCATTCTCTAACCATTTGTTCATACTCCCAAGTCTCTGTGGTGAATCTGTTAACCCTTTGATTTATGGCTCCAGCAGATTCACTTCACTTTTCTGGCTCTGAACACGCGGGAATAAAAAGCCAAATCACCAAGTACCATAACAGTCAGAGCCGAGTGAACCAGTCTGTTTTGACATGAGAAACTCACCTGTGTGGATGAGCTTGTGCGTCTCTAGAGTCGTCCTCTCGCTGAACGTCTTTCCACACAGCTCACACATGAAGTCTTTCACACCTGCGGGCACCAGAGTAAACCAACAGTGACACAATGTACCCGATGTGAAGTTTGAACTGTCTTGTATCAGTTAGAGTGTGCAGATGTAAACAAAACCAACAATCCCGTCTTCTCATAAGAACAACAGATATCAAACCTGTTTATATTTCCACACAGCTGCCATGCATCTGCAACACACACTTCCTGACTCACCTGTGTGTCTCTTGTAGTGTTTCAGCATGTTGACTTTTTGGGCGAACTTGCGGTTACAAGCCTTACACTCGTACTCCTTGATGCCCTTGTGCAGCTTCATGTGGTGCCTCAGAGCGTGTTTGGTCTTCATGCCTGCACAACAAAACATTTCCTCACCATCAGCTCATCTATGTCCTATATTCTTGACAAAACAGTCATGTAGCGTGTGATGCAGCGGTGAGGCGCTGACCTTTCCACACTCTGCACACAGGAAGTCTCGGATGTCGTCGTGAACCCTGAGGTGCTCCTTCAGCATGTCCTTCCTTGCAAATGATTTGCCGCACTTGTCACAGCTGTGGCTCTTCACCCCTAAATGATCACAAATGAACAGATGAACATGAAATGTGAAGTAAAAAAAAAGGCTTTTTATATTTGCATATGTCTGTTTCTCTCGTTAAATACAGCAATAAAATTCAAGTTCAAATGGCTGGAGATCTCAGACTGCTGCTCACCTGTGTGGATGATCTTGTGTCTTTCCAGGTTACCAATACTGTTGAAGATCCGACCGCAGATTTCACACGGGTGAATGTACCTTTAGGACAGATGAGCAGATTTGAAACCTTTACAATAAATTTAACATAATGCTTCAGTTTCACTTTGTCAAAACCTTCTCAGTTTCAAACTAGCTGAAGCCTTGTTGAAATTAACGCTCACCTTTTTCTCCCAACACAAAAAAAGATATTGCACTGAATCCATGTAATATGGACTAAACACACACACACACACACACACACACACAAATAAACAATCCAACAGTGTGAGCTGACTCTTGTCTCTGTGCTCCCCCCTGCAGTCTTACTTCTGCACTGCAGGGTCAGGCAGCTGCTCTCTGTGGATGACCAGGTGAGCGTTGTATGTGGCCTTCAGGGCAAAGCGTCGGTTGCAGATCCCACAGCCATAGCCCCTCTCTTTGTGCTGCTCCATGATGTGCTTCAGGTACTCTTTCCCCTTGGCAAACGACAGCTGGACACACAGGAGTAGGGAGCTCATGTATACGTACAGTGTGTGCGCGGTTGTTACAAACGAACACGTTGATGCAGGTTATATCTCTCTCTGCTCTCAGCTGGTACATATCAGAGGAGATTCTGACTCGAGCCTATCAGGACAGAGCTTACCTGACATTTCTTGCAGTTGTACTTGTGGTGCTCGGGATCGTCCTCCTCTTCGTCGTCATCCGTCTCGTCGCTGTTGCCTGCTGAGATGCCGATCTTCTTGATGAAGCCTTCTCTCTCCTGCTCATCCATTAAGGCTATGTCCTGATGAAACGACTGAAGTCAGTGACAGCTCCAGATCCACACGGACAGTTTAATCAAACATGTCTGATCCAATGTGCTAACCCTCCAATGTGGTGCATTATGGGGATTTTAGTCTTATCAATCGTATTTTACAGTAGTTTACATCTATGTAAGTTATTTATGCTTAAATGGAAAAACACATATTTTGGATGCACTGAGAAGATGATTACATGCAGGAGAAGCACAATATTACAAGTGTCTGACTGATGTGACTACACTGTGCTGTCCCACAGTTAAAATATAATTGGTCAGAACAAAGTAACAGGACAGAGAAAAAAGCATATTTTTTCATTTTAAATTGACCAGAAAAAAAACCCTTAATATCCTGGGAAGCTGGGGACACTGCATCTAGTTATGAGTAAAATTCGGAGTGTGCCGTCTTTAGGCCATTTTTCTGCAGAATTTGAACTCGTCTGCATCTTTTTCCTCGTGCAAATCCTGGATTCTGTCAAAAGTGATTCTTTGTGTCCTTGTGTACAGACAGCCCACTTGTGAGTTAAAGTGGCAAAGGCACTGAAAGGTGCTGATGCTGTGGAGCAGCTAAAGAGACAGGAAGGGCATCAGACATCTTTTAAAATAGAATGCATCCATAATAAGATGCTGAACAAAGCACTGACAACGTGTAAGCAGGCTAAAAGTTTTCTTGCAGTTTTGACTGAGTCGGCTGTTTTGCAGGAGTTGGTACGAGTGGAAAAGTCTTCCCTCCTCACCTTGAAGTGAACGTGAATGTGATCCCGGAGGACGTCCACGCGGAAGAACTTGCGGCCGCAGATCTCACAGGTGTACTTCTTATCACCGTGAGTCAACAGATGCTTGTTCATGTTACTCCTGCAGGAGAACACCTGTGCACACAAACACACACAAACACATGTCACTCGAGCTCTTGTGGACACCTGGACTTTGACTTTCTGCCATCAACCTCTTCTCACCTTGCCACAGATGGGACAGGGTGACGGTTCCTTCCTGTACTTGGTCCCTTCTTCGCCATTGGCCTCCAGCTCCTCTCGCTTCATGTGCTTTGGTCCTATACAGTTGCATTATGGGTTTTAGCTCAAAGAAGAAATGCAGTGAAAAGCAACTAAAGCTGAAGCTGGAGCTCTCCACAGATTGAGTTTAATTTTATACACATGCTTGGTTTTTACATTAATCAAATGTCTGATCTTCTTCTTCTTCCACACATTTGTTTGTGATAAACAAATCTAAATTTACTCTGTAATAAAATTCTTTTGATTTGCCCCCCCCCCCCAGAAAATTGGAAAAATAAAAGAAGCAGTGAATCTATTTTAGTGGTGGCACAGATTCCACAGCATTAACATTTTCGGACATTTTCCTGACCATGAAATTTGCTTTGCCTGTGTCTAACACTGGTGTGCAGCACAGAGGAGAGAGCAGATGCCCCAGTGCCACATCACTCCACTCAAGAAAGCAACAGATGTGCAGCAATAACTAATGAAATGCAAAGAAACTATCTGAATTAAACACCACATAACCTGTAGATGTGTTTACTGTTCATTAATGCTATGGTTTAATGGGCTTTAGGCAGGAACACAGTTAAATCGATCTGCATTAATCCATAAATGAACATGTAGTTATCCACAGCTGTTAAATTTGTGCATGGAAATCTTCGGTTCTCTGATTCCCTGCAGCACCTGAAGGTAGCAGGACACATCTGAAGTTTTTAGTCCCAAACATAGTGTGACTACACACATCTGCTCCCTGCCTCTGACTTCATAAAATCACATTTAATGACCTCAGGCTGCTTTTAACACACACTCCCATGCCCCAACACACGTCAACAAGGGATCTGACTGGCTTTGACTGAATTTAATAATTACCCCACCCACATAGTCACCAACCCTCTGCGCTTGCATGATTGAAATAACATCCCATGTCATCAAACACAATGAATGAAGCACTGAAACATGAAGTAAACACACTATTTCACATACAAACTAATAACAAAGCGGCGATGTGTAAACAAATCAAGCTAAAACAGCTGCTCTCTGAGTGTGTGCGACTCACCCACACCGTGCCTCCTGTGGTGCTCCTGCATCACGTCTTTGCGATAGAACATCTTGTTGCAGATTTCGCAGGAGTAGAGCTTCTCGCCGTGCTTCTTCTTGTGCTTTGAGAGGTTGCTGTTGGTGGAGAAGAAGCGCGAGCAGATGTCACACTGGAACGTCTTGTCATCTAAAAAGAGATGAGAAGAAAGTGAACACACTGAATACAACAGAAACGTGATCAGAGACATTTGAATGATGAAATGACAAAAACAAGTCCTCTGCTTTATTCTACCTGTGCGGCAGTTGTGGAACTTTAAGGCATTTTCCAGGCGGAAGGATTTCTCACACGTGTTGCATTTGTATTTGTATTCTTGGTCGGGCTGTTGGTGAACACATGAGAGGACCACGTTAACCTGCGGAGTCGGTACGAACCTGAGGTGACAGGCTGTAGCGTTAACTCACCACGTTCTTGCTGTGCTTGTACGAGATGTGCTGCTTCAGACTCTCTTTGCGGCTGAACAACTTGTCACATTCGTCACACTTGAACAGCTTATCCCCTGGGAGAACATACGAGGACGACGCTTTAATATTGTACGACTTGTGTTTTGTTCATAAATTCGTTCATAACCAAACGATAAATTCAACGTTATCTTTTCAAACCTCCACGTACCATGAGATCGGATGTGTCTGTTCAGATTGCTGCTGTTCTGGAAGACCTTGTTGCAGAGAGAGCAGCGGTACACTCTCTTGTGTTCTCTGGCTTTGTGTCTCTTCATGACGGCCCCACTCTCTGGTGCGCTCTCTGCTGCTGCTGCTGCTACTGCTGCTGCTGCTGCTACTGCCTCTGAGGCCACCAGCTCTGTCGTCTCTACTGGGGGCTTCACATCTGCACACATCAGGAATGCAATGTCAAAGATAAAACTACAGTAGATGTGACAGTGGGTGGTGATATGGATCAAAGTGAGTGTCAGACCCATGTTTAATGTTTAATGTTTAATGTTCACCATGTTCATGCCTGGTTCAGTGTGTTAGCATGCCAATATTTCCTAGTGCTCAACACAAAATAAAGCTGGGGCTGATGGGAATGTCATTAATTTTGCAGAAATCTGCTCCATGTGCCACCACTTCAAGGAGTGATTTGCAGCATTTTTCCCAGAATGCCCTTGGGCGGCCTCTGCAGAACACGCCTGAACCTGTTGCAACTTGTTCAGCACACAAGGGTGTTTTACACAACCCCCCACCCCCCATGTACATTGTGAACATATTAGATCATTAACAGCTGTTCAGCCTCCACTCAGCATGATGTCATCCCAGTGTCTCATGAATTAGTCAAAAATATGTGAATGTGTGAGAAGAGCGACTTTGTGAACCTCGACTGTGCACTCCCACCTTTGTTTTTGCTTGTGGTGGTTGCGGCTCCAGGTCTGCGTCCCTTAGCCCTCCTCCCTCTGCCCTGCCCTCTCTTGGGGCCTGGCTGAGCAGCAGGGGGGCCGCCATCCTCCTCCTCTTCCTCCTCATCTGGCCCGACCAGGCTCTCATTGTGTGGCAGGAGCGGGTCGACTGGAAGCACTCCGACTGTCTTCACCTCGTCGAGATGACTCAGCATGTTGCCTGTAATTAACAGAAGGAAGTTGAGGGATTCCGAAAAAGTAACCATGACACAGCATTTCCTCAGTTTAGAGACGTACTGAGGGGACTTCCACTCTTGTTGAACCTGCTGTAGAGGCTGAAAACCATGATAAAAGCTTTAGGAAAACAGAAATGACTCTGAATTTGACTCAAAGAGTGAATATTTCTCAGAGCCATCTCACCTGTGTTGTTTTCTTCAGACACTGAGGGTATGTGAGCTCCACTTTTCTCTGGGATCTCTGTTTTATCAGAGGACACCACATCTGAGAAGAAGAGGAAAAAAATATATATAAAAGCTGCCATTCACATTGTTGCCATGGTGATCTCCCAAAGCACTGGGACATGTACTGTACCTGATGGTGGTGGTGGTGGTTCAAGTGGCGGCTTCAGCATGGGCTTATCCATCTTCTTGGCGTAGAAAGCTCCATACCAAACTCTCAGCTCTGTGCCTGGGAGAACATCCTGAGCAAACACACACACACACACACACACAGCAGAGGCAAACATGAAAACCACCCGACAGACGAAGTGGAGGGCTCAGGTTGAGGGCGGAGGTATAGGCACCTGGGAGGTGTTGAAGTAAACGTCATCGTCCTGCTGGTAAGCCGTCAGATTCTGGTGCACGTGGTCGGTTGCAGGTCGTACCAGCATCATCCAGTTGCAGTCTTCTTCACTGCTGGAGTCAAAACACACCACCACACCGTCCTTCTGGAAGATCTGAGCATGGGGGGGGGTTAATATAACTAAGCATATGATCATATCAAGGACCTGAATGTGTGAGGAGTAACTAGGCTCCACCTTCAGAGGAAACGCATCCTCCTTCTCCAAGTGAGGGACCCTCTTGGCCTCGAAGGGCCCAAACCGGGTCCTCTTGACCAGCCGCCGCAGAACAAACACCCCCTCCCCTCCTTCGGCCACCTCTCTGATCTCCAGGCTGTTTGGTAGAGATGAGCTGATCCAGACAGGAACGTGATGTGTGTGTTAATAAAACGTCAGTGACACTAAAATCATTATCGAAACACTTCACCTATCACCACTTCACCGTTAAAACATAAAATGTGTGAAGACAGTAAGTTCACATTTACAGTCAGTGAAGGCTTTGGAGGTCAGAGGTCAGACTCTGTTTAAACCTGCTCTAACCATCAAGTCGGTGCCTTGCTCGAGGGCACGGGTTGTATATACGGACAAGACACGTCAAGTGTCCACTCACCGAGCTCGGCTGAGGACGAAGGAGTCCTGGACGGTCACCAGAGGTCCCAGCTCAGGACACTCAGAGTCATGGTACTGGCCACAGTCATCGCACCCTGTGACACACATCACACCTGTCACATCACAGCCCTGGTCTCTCACACACACACACACACACACATGGGTGACAGCTGGACTCATACTCACAGAAGAACTCATCTGGCGTCTTCTCAGCCATTACTGTATCCTGGAAACAGAGGAAAATCAGGTTTATCATAACACATCACTGACAGGAGACAAGGATCAGGACTTGGAGGTGGAGGTGGGGGCTGATTATAAATCATACCCCACACTTTAGTTAAAAGGAGCTGTTATATAAAAGGGACTATTTTAAGAGTGTGTTTAGATGAAGATAACTAAACTTCCGAGCCATTAATCTGGGACACTTGAATGCATCGGTCCCCCTCCAGTCTACACAGTGGTGTTGTATCACAACAACAACAACAGTAGCAGCTTCACGGTATGGGCTGCACAGTCGGAGCACGCATGTTGTAACGTATGCAGTCCGACCAGGAGGATGGGATCCAGGATTTGAATCGTTCCCAAAGTCTAGCCGGGTTTTAACTCCGATCTGCGCGGCTCCTCTTCAGCAAACTGTAACAAAGAACAGTCGGCATGGCGGATGGACCGGAGACGCAAACCCTCAAACGGGAGTCGATGCTGTTCAACGCCGTGCAGGGAGCGGTGCAGGCGGCGCAGGGAGGCTCCGAGCGGGCGGGAAGAACCGGCTGCACCTTCGCCACTGAACCGCGACTCCGCTTTTTATAAGATCGATGTATATTTATGGGAAAACACGTTACCTTGTCTGCAATAGACCCTTCATTTATCGGATCCTGACTCCGGGTTCCAATCCGCTCCAGAAACGGCGCAGGACCGGAAGCAAGCCGCGCCCAGTGCATTGTGGGACATGTAGGCTCGTCTAAATACAACACTGCTTCATCAAACATTAATTGGGCACAGGTTGTATTTAATTAGTTGATAAAGACAAGTAGGCTCACAGTTTTTGCATTAACCAACTATGTTAAATCTACACACTGTACTGACTTTACACGTGTGTGTGTGACATGTATCAGTGTGACAATCCTCCACCAACACAAAGTATATGTAAGGTCAGTTTAAGAGGTGTTTTTGTTAAATAATAAAGCAATAACTGTGACATGTGATTTTGCATTGTGTCAAAGAGCATTTCAACTTTTCATTGAGTTAAAACTGTTTGAAGACACCTTCAAACAATGTGCCGTGGAGCAATAAAACTAAGCGTACTTATTTACTACATCTTTACAAGCTGATTGTGTCTTTTATGTCTCTGCAAATGCAATCCTGACATAAAAGTGTCAGGTAAATGATGTAAGAACACATATTTCCCTCTGGAAGTAGAATAGAAGCAGATGCAGTGCCACAAACAGAAAACACGTGCACCTCCAAAACTATACTACACTGACTGACTTAGCAAGGTGGGAAACTGCTGATCTTACATGCATAAAAAAAAAAACCCTCTGTAATAAAATAAGAGTAAAACAGCATGTGGAGATTTACAGGTTACATTAGCACCAAGGAGAAGCCTCCACAGCCAGGAAATTGAAAGCAGCAACACAGTCTCAGTTATTCAATCAATATTTATTGCTGAAAATGAAATAACTCGATATGTATATTAGTTGCAATCCCTGCAGGGAACAGACCGATTCTCTGCAGCAACAGTGAAGTCAGTCAGTTTCTGTACACAAAGCAGATGCCAATAAAAAAAAAAAAAAAACACACGCACACACATCAGGAAGCAGTTTATTAATCACATACAGCCCTACTGCTCTCTGAATGCATAACTGTAGCCACTGCCTGCTGGCTGCCTTGAGCAACGGCTCTGAAGCTGAGCATGATTAAAACAACCCGTTTTTGTGGTTACAGAACTTTATTCAGCCTGAATCTTGGCCTTTTTTTTCCATATATATTCTCTTTTAAAAACAAACTGGAGTCAATGATGGTAGAAGAGAGCATGTGTTGAGAGGGGACCACAGCTCTACCATGTAAATATCTTGACACAAAGACAAGCCATGCTGTATCTGCAGAGGAGCGCCATCATGAGCAGTGAGTGTTTTTAATGCTCAGGTAGTCTACTAATGAAAACACTCAGATATGTGCATAGGCTTCTTGATTCTGGACATTGCTGATGCTGCAGGAACACAGCAGCGCGTTTGTCACTGACAACCAGCCCCAACAGCTCACTACAGTCCCTTCACTCCTCTGGTCTGAGGATGGATGCAGCCTCAGGACTGGAAAAGTCACATCGAGTCAGGGAACGAGTCACGACCGGCCGCCGGTGACAACATCCTCAGAATATCTGTAAGGCAATCTGTTGATTCTGTCTGTCACTGTGCTGCGTCAGCTCTCTGAGCAGTTTAAATTACTGAAGAAACAGTAGTTAACATGATGTACAGAAATGTCTTCAACAACAACAAAAAAATTAAAATACAATCATTAGCTGGATAAAAAAAAAAACAGCAGCCAAACAGTTTGGTTGCTCTCAAACATGTTCACACTTTCTTTTGTTCATGTGTTCAAAGCTACATCTTTAAAAAAAAAAGAAACAAACATTAAATGAAGAAAGGAGGATTTCATTTAGAGCAAATGCTGGATTGAAACTAGCGTAGAAGAAATTTCATTAGTGCGTAATGCAACAAATATGGCCGAGTGTAATATCACAGTCCCAACATAAAGGTTCATTCCCTTCCCTTTTGACACATTAACAGTCCCGCTGATAATAGTAGTGTACAGGAGGAATCTTCTGGGAAGACAAAGAAGAAGGTTGCATATCATTTAAAAACACTACAGAGAGAGGAGTAAACATTTAATGCTCATATATAGCTAAAGTTTCCTGTTAGCCACAGTGTCACTGTTTCCTTTTAGAAGAGAGTTAATTCATTTCAACAGCTTATGGTGCATGGCTACATCACCTCTGCACAAGCCAATCACAACGAACCTGTAATGACTGGGTTTGATTAGTAAAACATAAGGCTTGCATTTTGTAGTACAGCTTATATATGCACGTTACATACAGCTGTTTATTATTCATATGGAATAAAATTACGTTAAGTATTTCAATTGAATTGGAAATGGATTTAAATACATATTTCATAGTCTTAGTGTCAAAGAGTAGTCGTATTACTGTGTCCCACTTGCACTAGTTATGCAGTGGGAAGATCATCTCCCTTTGTGAATGTTTTCAACACGACTCAGACCTGCAGAAGAGTCCCTATCATGAGAGTAGCTCCTGTCATTGCACTTTAAATAGAAGTTATGATGATTGTGCAAATCATACAAATACCACTCTGCTCTTCATCTTTGGTCCTGTTGTTCCACCGTAAGGAAACGTTACGGTTTACAGCAGGGAGAGTTTGCCCTTTACCCCGAGTGAGGTAAAGAGCGATGGCCCGCACCAGTCCCTTCTGTCCATAACAAGGCCATAAAAGCACTTAAAGATTTCAAAACATTGCATAAAATCAAATAAAAAGGAACATGCTATATAATATCCTCTGAAATGCCATCAATCCTGGACAGGCTACCGTCATCCACATATGTAAGCACTTGCTTTAGGTGGATTCTCTGCTTCTGAGCAGGATATGGCGATAAAAGAGGATATTTTTCCATCTGCACAGCTCTCCCATTCACAATGCAGGAGCCCCAGTATACAAGCTGGACATTAGGGGGAGCAGGTTAGCCAGGAAAGTTTGCCAGTGCAAGTTTGAGGTGGAGGTGCTGATGGTAGTTGTGGGAGGGACTGAGGTGACGAAGGGGATGAAGGGGATGGGCGTTGGAGGTGGGGTCACACATGTGGCTCCCCCATGGAGGTAGAGCCGTTGGGTTTGCTCTTACTCTTACTCTTGCGGTTGAGCATGCGGCTGAGCGTGGCCGTTCGGCTGGCACGCTCCACCGCGGCCGGAGACTCCAGGTAAACCAGGTCATTGTGCGACTGGCTCATCCCCGGGTCCTTCCGCTGGTGACGCCGCCGGAAGAAGAGTTTGGCGCTCTTCTGTAGGAAGCTGCCTGTAGCAGAGAGCAGGGAAAACAAGACACTGTCAGACAAAGATCAGGTCAGGATGACATCTCTGAAGGCAAAAAAAAAAAAAAGTCATGACAGAGAAACCTTCAGGAACTCTCAGGATTTGTTTGAAGTATCTGAAGTGGCAGCAGCTTAGTTTAAGGACAGCTGAAGCAGCGGAGGCACAGAACTTGAGTTAGCTGGAAATTGTTATTGCTGGTGAAAGAAATCTGGCGGGGATGGAACAGGCTGAAAATATAAAAACAACTATTTATTCCCCCTGGCACTGTAAAACTTTCCTCTGTAGAAGATCTTGGTCAAACTTTGGACACTCTGCCTTGTAAAATCATGTTTAATCAGCAGCTAACATGTTCTGAACTGTAGTGGCTTTTCCCTCCATGTGTAAAAAAAGCCAATCAAGAGCTCTAACTAGGAGGAGAAAAATATTCACTGAAACAAAAAGATTAAACATTCGGTAGAAAAACTGTATGCTCGCTTTCTTAGCACAGCTCTCATCTACCCTGCTAAACATGATGTAACTCACTTGACTAAGGAGCGCTGTCATCAAACACACATACACTATGTGTGGATTTTCTTTAACAACATTATGAAAAACGATCGATTTTGGCATGCACCAGAGATGGCCAGGGTCGTGAGAGACCAGCAGAAACACATGGAGTGAAAATAAGTTAAATGAATATGATTTATATAGAAAACAGACAAACAAATGTCCTGATGCTGATCACGTTATTCCAGTAAGATTCACCACTGAGCCTTTTTAGTTGCTGTTTAATAAAAAGTGGGTTGTGTGAATGTTTTCCAGCTTCTGAATCAGAAAAAGTTGGAGAACCACTGATCTATATTGTGCAGCTTCACAGCAACAATAAAGCGTCTAAATGATCTACTGTGTGAGCTAAGATCTACTGATGTTACATTAACAGCACAACGAACCTGAGGGTGTCATCTACTCTAGAAACTACACAAACTAGAGCACCAGAGTAACCCATGAAGAAACTTACTCTTCTGGACATAAAGTGAGCTTATCACTGCTCTCCTCTGAGATGACAGTGATGACAGTTGGAAAAGGAAAAGTCAGAGAGAAAGGAACACAAAAACAGACTGCATCACAACAGGCTGAGGATTTAAAGAAAGATTGATACTCCGACAAAGAGCCGAACATTTAGACGTGACTCGGGGGTGGTCAGCGTGCCCCCTCTGCGGCCCCTCACCTCTGCTCTTCTTGCAGTTCACCTCAGACACACACATGGAAAGCGAGGTATGGTCTAGATCCTCTCCTGTCTGGCTCTCCCAGTCCTCCGGGGGCCGGCCTATTCCGCTGGGGCCTTCCTGGGGCTCCGACATGTCTGGAGGGCTGCTGGTTCCTGATGCAATCGCTGTGGTCACATCCTGAGTGGAGCTGCCCTCTGACATGGAGGCATCCATTGCTGCAGCGTAGCCCGCCATCAGAGCTAGCTCATCATCTTGTGACAAGGGTGTCTGGAAACATATTCACATTTTTAAAAATCAATATCTACTCCAGTAATGTTTCCCCGATCTGTAAAAAAAAAAAAAATTTGCTTTGGCAGCTCAGACGATCTCTTTTAACAAAATTTAGGATAGTAGCTGGATTTGGCAAAAACACTGGAAAGCTCAGTTTTGATCAGAGCAGATGAAGTATACAAAAACACAGAGACTCCTTCTGCTCCTGACAAAGCAATTCTTGTTTCTTTCCTCTGTCATGATCAATGACAGGTTACAGAAGACAAATGCTGGGAACTGGCATCCTTTGGCCTCTATTTAGATTCCTGTCCATCACATAAATGAAAAACTCTTCTACCAATGTGAAATCATGAAAGTAAAGCAGTGTAAAACACCAGTGCAGCGTTCGAGTGGACAAGACAGAAGCTCATCCTTACTTTGGCGATACCAGAGATGATGATGGTGCTCTTCTTCACAGGGGATTTGAGCTTCTGCTTGGCAGACTGGTGGAGCTGTCTGATGGCCGCCTCGGCCACCGGGTCTGTGCCGTTGAGCATCAGCAGCTCGGTGTCAGAAGAGGACAAGGCCTTGCTGACTGTGGCGCCCATCATGGACGTCTGCTCTGAAACACGCCGCTCAGACAGCTTGGGCTTGTTGACCACAGCTTTCTGGGCAGAATCTGAGGACACACAAAGTTATTTTAATCGACCGCTTCAAGTGAGAAATTGATTGGATTTGATAACTCTGATTTGAGTTGGACGAAATGTGGCTGATATGTCATACTATGAACCGTGAAGCTCTTATTATAATGATAATAGTAATAAGAAAATTCCTGTTGACATCTGTAAAGTCTGTTCTACCCGTCATGTTTTGATTTGGAGATCGCTGACACATAGCTGTTCAAACACTGGTGTGTACCTTCTCTGTGTTGTACATTTTAATTACAAATTTGATGTGTTTTCATGTCTGGACTTGCTCAAAGATAGAACTGGTCAAACAGTGTATTTGAACTGTTTACACTGTGTAATTAAGTCTTACATATGTTACACACAACCCTCTAATTACTCTATTTATGGTTTCAGTGTTTGTTCCCATGTTGCTGGATCCCAGCTCTGACTGGTATTATAGTAACAAGAGTCATGAAAGCCTCTCTGTGATGCTGCACTGAGGCACAGCGGTGCTTTGAGCTAAATGCTAACAGGCGCAGTGGCAAAGTAAACATGCCAGTGTTTACCAGGTGTAATGTGCTCACCATCCTCACAAATACTGGATGGTTCAGGCTGGTCATTACCATCCAGAGAGCCAGGGTTGTTTTGTGATTACTGCAGATATTCCAAGTGTTTAATCTGGAGTGGTGATGCAATTACCAGGGATTTGCATACGAATGACAGCTAATTATCACATTAGCTCAATATCAACATGTGAAGATTTGATACTGTGGATCAAATAGATACTAATCAGACATTCATTCACATGAAAAAGATGTGATTACTTTTAGTTAATTGTGCATTCAAAATGCCTAAAAGATTTTCAATACTGAGAGGCGCTAATGACGGTCATATATCAGCAGACAATAACAGACTTGTTGCCAGCAACAGTGACTCCACAATGGTTTAAATGGATGCTAAGGCTTCTGATTTCCAGAACTGAAATTAGAGCCTATCATTGTTTTGGTGTGGGAACTCATGAATAATGAAAACCTGAGAGCACTCACAGTCTCAGTGCACTGGCATTTACATTTTCAACAACTGAGGCTGTTCTTACACCAGCGATAAAAAGAAACAGATATCAATAATAGGGGAAACGTCTTCTCTGATTAAGGCTCTGCCACCACTGTCAGTTGTGAGGTGTCACAGCACAAAGGAGCTGTACCTGTGTTGAGTCCAAGTGGGAGTGGTCGACCTGGCTTGCTCTTCACTGCAGTGATGGTGGTGACCACCGTGCCACAGGGCATGACTGTACGGTCCATCTCCACCCTCTTACTGGAGGCTGGGGTTGGAGGGTGCCAGGACCTCACCTCACTGGGTTCCAGGTAGGTAAACTGAGGAAACCAGTTTTCCATGGTTAATATTATTCTGACAGTGTTCAAATAAAAAAAAAATTCAGATACAGGAACAGAACTTTTTAACAGAAGTTGTGGTGATCTTGGTCTTACGTCAGTAGTAAGTGATCCGGTCATCGTGTCTTTGGTCATGAGTGCAAATGTTTGCTGTCCTTTGGGCTGCTTCTTCACGAGATCAAAAGGCACTGACACCCGACCTAGTAAGCAATCTGACAAAGAGAAAACATAACTCATGGGGTCTGGTCGTACCAAAGCATGTGACAGTCACAGCTCATGAACAAAAGGAAGTGAAGAGTAATGGTCTCTAAACGAAGCCAGTATTTTTCAGGCGTTTCTCTTACTCTCTTGAGCTTGTCCATCATTCACCAACTGAATACTGAGCTCTTTTGATCGTCCATTCAATTCACTGGTGACAGAGAAAAGAAGAGGCCACATGTAAACAGACTGCAGATAAACAATGAACAATCCCCATCTTTGCAGTGCTCCACAGTAAAACTTACAAAATAAAGGGCTGGTCCCAGGCAGGATTGGTTGTGTTTTTCAAAACAGATGTGTTAAACTTCTGTGGAGGATCATCTAACTGCAGTACACACAGAGGACTCATGCTGCCTGCAAACACAGCAGAAAAGATGTCAGTGTCAACAGGGAGAAAAGACACAATGTGTGGTCCAAGGGATAAGTGTTTTGACTGACAGTTTATCAAATAAAATGTGCTGTGGGAAGATTAAAAGTTGCTGTGTTGTCTTCCACAGCTTCGCTGTAATGGACAGAGGGGAATTCAGCCAACAGCATATGTATAAATTATGTATACATTAGAGGAGAGCTCTTCCGTTGCACAAAAGGATGAACACGGTCAGATGAGAGCCATCTGAAACTGAACTATTAACCACAAGCAACGCCCTGTCACAGTGAAAAGTGCTGCCTCATAATGAATACAATGTCAGTGAGAAGCTCAAAGACCGAGTTTAAAACAGGAAATGTCACAAGAGAAGCTCAGAAGAATTGGTCTTCGTTTGAAAGAGGCAAAATAGAAAGTGCCTGTTGAATGCTGTGTCATGTCTCCACATTGTCTAGTGACGGCCAGAACACTTAAGAAGATGGCCAGACAACCCATGCCTCACAATTAGAGGATGACTCATCACAAAGAGCAGGAAAACAAAGTTGTTGTGGGTGATGAGATGCTCTAAAATTGGACCGTTGTTTTAATAACCTCTTATCCACTCAAAACATCTTGTCTTCTGGTTTCACAACACCCCGGTGCTTCATTTTCAGTCTGATTGTGAGTGAATCTCACATATGTGGGTGTGGCGTCACAGATGTGGATTCATTATTGACATGATTGGCAGCAGTAGATTACCACCTGTGACAGCCATCTGAAACCCAAATCTAGTCCCAAGTTTGTTGAGAGACCTCTAGACAGGACACACACACACACACACACACTATGTTGACAAAATAAACGAAAGCCAGACAGGGTGGGGGTGGGGGGTTCTCATCAGGTTCTCCAGCTTCCTCCACAGTCCTCCACTAGCTTTGTGGCCGTGTGATGTAACTGAGCTGCTCAACAGAACTTGATGATCTGAATATTGAAGGAGACAAACATCCAACCTGCAGCATTTTCCTCTTGATTGAGAGTCACCCGGATGTTTTTCACCAGCAGCTTCCAGTCATGGGCACGAGGGGGTTTTGGGGGTGAAGCCACTTTGTTTTGGACTTCCTGTTGGGGAAACCACAGCAACTGAATAACTTTTTCATATCGACAGTAGCATAATGCTGTAACAAGCACATGAAACTAAAACTGTGGAACTGTATCATTCATTTCAGAAGCTGTGTTTGTGTTTGTTGTAAATTGTCAAGTATCAGAAATACAAAAACATTTATATTGGAATAAACATCACTTCCAGCTTCTGTCAACATCACAAGAATTTGAATGAGGAGTGTATTCATAGTATTCACTGTGAAAGAGACAATACAACCATAGTTTGAACAAGCCAGTGGGAATCTATGGAAAACAAGCCTGCTGACAGAATGAGCTCTTGTCTATGATTTGCATTGGATTTTCATTATGAACATGGAAGACAATTTTAAGCTTGAAAGATCAGTAAATCTTGTACCAGCTGATTTAGTATACATTTGCAAATCAAGATAAATGGCCTGGTTGAACCTGTCGGCTGAGATTACACTGAACCATGAGGGGGCTCACAGATTTAGTGAGGTCTGATCTGCTTGATCATTTTAAACCTTTAAGCCACATGTGGAGTTTGTGGGATTACCTCAGTTGCTCAGTTGCTTAGTGACAATTAGCTGATCATTTAACAATTTGATCCAACATTTCCTAGTTACAGATTCTCAGCTCTGGTAATTTGCCAGTTTTGTCCATTTCAAAATACCTTCCTTTCTTTTATCAGATGCATTGTTACAAAAAAAGTTATACAGGGGCAGGGGTTTGTCAGATTGCAGCACACCAAAACACTGTGCTGGAATAACAGAGTTGCACGCACACACTCACACACCTGTGCTATGTTCTTGTGTGGCAGCTGTTAAAGCATCATGCAACAGGTATGACACCTCCACTCACCTTGACCTCTGAGGCCTGAGCAGGCCTGCAGCTCAGTAACAAAGAGGGATGCGTTGCACGTAACAGCTGCTTCAACTGCTCCTTTACGGCTGCTACACAGGAAGTGTTGGCATTGTCCTGACAGAGACAGGGAGAGATGACAATTTCAGATAAATTACACACATTATGTTTAATGAAATAAAATTGAGGAAGTACTCTTTTACTGAAGTGGTCTAAGCCAGAGAAAAATCTTTTACTTCTGACAATTTGATAAAATAAAACATCTGTGTTTGCCTCTGTTTCGGTGTATCAGCATTTGTAAAGACAGCAGCCTCCTTTCAAAAAAAACATTACCTGGGTGAAATTGGGTGTGATCTGCAGCTCCCCTGTCTCCAGCTGAGACACTCCCCAGCTCAACTTGACCTCATCTTCAGCTTCTTGCATCTGTAGATTAAGCTGAGGAGACACAGAGGAGAAAAAATCATGTCACCTTATGATGCCACAGTCAAAGATCATACAACACTCATCTGTCAGATCTAAAGTTGTCTTCAAATGAATATGAATTCAAATGGTTTCTCTGGATATCAAGCAAGTTTATAACCATAATGAGTTTCAGACTAGGACTAGTGGGAGGAAACTAAATCAAAGGTTTATTGTGGCTGCCTAATGTTCTGTAACTCATACAGCTGCTTTCTTATGTTCCCGTGGACTCTTGTGATCACATTGTTTGGTGACTATTTTTCCAAACAGCATGAGTTTAATTGACTCCACTGCACCAGTCACCACCACCACATCTCATATCATTAGAAATAATCTGACTCTGTGGATCAGTTCTTCATAATTTAACACTCAAAACTAGAGACACCTGTTTCACATCATGAATATGTCTTCCTGATCATCTCAAACCACAGCATGCAGATGGGATTCGACTGATTTGTCTGATTTTTGAGAGTATAAATAGTGATGTACCTCATGGGACTGGAAGTGCTTTAGAGGATCCAGGATGACATAAATACATAAAATTATTGTTCTGTTTTTGCTGTTCTCTGAAAATGTGTTCTGTATCATACGTCAGTATAATAAAAACTAAAAAGAACTGAAAGTAACGCTGCTGTGACTGTGAGTCAAACCTAAAAAGGAGGAAGAGGGGTTTTCTAGAGAAGGTCACTGACACAACACCTCATCTGAGAGAGAAGATGAAGAAAGAGAAAAAACTGAGAGACAACAAACGAAGCCATCAAGTCTGAGCTTGCCGGGATTCCAGCGTATGACAGCACGGATGCCTGTGATGTCAAACAGGAGCCCCATCAGATAGTAAAAAGAAAGTTTAGATGGATCCAGAAGAAAACCATCAGATCCTGCACTGATAAGACTTCCCTCATTTTAACAAACATCTTAAGCTGGAAGCTCAAATCAACATACTAATGAAATCACTCTCAATCCACTTGAATTGAAAAACAGAAATTGTTTATGAAGAAGGAGGAGGATAGTGCCTTAACTGAATGTATGGTCATTTATATAGTGAAGAGACTCCTGTTGCCACCTGTTGTGTGAGTCATACAACAGATATGTAAATGTTTTCAATTTGCATGTCAATGCATTAGCATGGCATGTCACATGTGTGTCCCTCATCACATGCAAAGGCCCATGTGGTGCAGTAGTGTGTTAAAAGACAAAGTACACCCACCAGCGCACCACGGCCTTACTGGGTGTATTATCATGTGCATCTACTGTAAATGTGCAGGGTTTCTGTTCCACATATTCCTGCACTCATAACATTACGAGCCAGGACCATTCTAGCTTGGATCTCTGTCAAAAGCTAACAAATGTTCCAGTGGATGGAAGGAGGCAGTTGAAAAGGCTTTCTGACTTTTTCCAGACTGAGCTGAAACAGTGAGAGTGAAAAAAAAAAAGGGGGGGGGGGACAAGAGGCTTCCTTTATGTTCCTGCAACAACAACTGATCCACAACCAAAACAAAAACGCCCCAACTCTAATCCTGACTTAAGCTTTGTAGCCTCTCACTCTGGTTGTATTTATGGCACAATGAGCTCAAGAGAGTTGACAAGCACCTTATTGGTTTAAAAATAGCCTTAATACAATTGGGTTAGCTTGTATCCATACACTAGTCAAGATTTAACTCCAAACCCTTGAACAGGATAGACGCCTCCAACAGCCTGATGCACTCTACCCATGATATATTAAAACACACATACTTCATTTCAACACCACATCCCAGTCCAAAGAGGAAAGAGTGATGTTAGCGTGGCTGAGACCTGAATAATATATTGAAGGGATGAGAGTGGTCAGATTTGAAGATGCCAAATAAAATGAATCACTATCATTTCTAGATAAAAGCAAGTAGTCATTAGTCCTTTCTGTCATAATTTCAGAGCATCATCAGTCCTGGAAACGCTGCTGACGAATGAGAATGTGAACAAAGTGGGACAGCCTTACTGGGAACAGGCCTGACAGTGATTTTAATGAGGTCTTCGGGACATTTGCCAAACACAGAAAGATACCCCAACCATTTAATCTGATGCTGCTGCCAGCAGAGAGCCAGTGCCAGCCCAGGACATCATGTTTAATAAAATCTCCCATTAAAGTAAACCAGAATGTCTGCCAAAGGATGTAACTCTGTTCTTTCAAGGCCTCAGCACTAAAGGAAACACATTAGTATTATTTTCATGACTTTACTTGATGCTCTAAGACAAAACTGTAGTGGATTTACCTGCAGCTCCAGTGGGCTATACAGATGGTGTATTTACAAGGATCTGCTGTGGTCATATCTGTCGATGCTGCACTGAGAGAGAACTGGAGCTTCTCCCCAACCACAATGCAGGAAGCGGCCTGTTGGGAAGACAAAGTGAGACATCAGTGTCATGTAAATACACTGAGAACGTAAGAGCTAGAGCAGTGACAGGAAACCTAGTCAGACTATGTCATATGCAAGCAACTCAAATAGGAGGGTAAAGAATTTACACAAATCCGCAAGTTGTCCGCAAGCGTCAATATATGAAATGAGTTGTAAAGTTTCACTAACAATACACACTTTCATTGTTACTGTGTGTGTGCCGATCATTACACAGGAAACATCTGACAGAGACAGACTGAAATAAATACCAGTGGAGGCAGAAGTCAGAGTTTACAACACAGTGTTTACAACACTGGCTTAAGTTGAAACAGATCCAGAGACAAAATATTTGCCTCACAAGTTCACTCTTCACTGTGAGAAGCAGGAGAACATCTGCACAAGCTTCAAAAGGTATGATCAACAGATTCAATTGCATGAGTCCTACAGATCACCTTGACTGCAATGGAGCCCAACTTAAATACAGTGAATTACTGCACAACGCTCAAGTGTCACCTTCTTGAAACACACTTATTAAGTGCATTCACTCTGATTTCAGGTAGGTTCGGTTTGGTATTAAATCACTGAAAGGGAAAACCAAAGCATAAATATAGGTGCTGATGCATTCCTGTCTGCCTGCTCCTCCTTAGTGCTGAGCCTGACAGATATATAAGCTTCTTAAAGCACTCACGTACACACACACACACAGCAGCAAGTAGGTAAAAATAAGCTTCTGTTGATTAAAACTCTCCACATTCACAGAACAGAACACCTGGTATTTTGGTCCATATCACGATCATCACAAAGGAAGAGCTGAGTTTGCACTGGGAGCTGGGCAAAGCACACCGGGCCAGTAACACAGCGAGCAATTCGTCCCTATTTGACCTCTCTGAAAAATGAAAGCGTGCTGGCCAATGACATTTTACTGGCACATGCTCTGCAGCAGGTTTGCACATAATCTGTAGAACTACGAAACAAAGCTACAGGCAAGTGTCTTGCAGCTCTTTTCAAGCACAAGGTTTCATTCATAGTGTCTTTTGATCTTTGTAATGGGCATGTGGATGCCAATAAGGAATGCTAAGTAGATCAATTTACCAAATAAATTACTGGAGGGAAATGCCTGACGTAAAGTGAAAGAGTCGATGAGTTTGTGCTTTTCTAATGCAGGTTTTATGTTACACTGGCTGAAGGGTAGCTCCCTCTAAAATGGTTTAGGGGAGGGAAGATCGATTTGAGGGACAGCCTTTGCCAATAAACTACATAAATAAGGAAACTAAAAATCTATAAAGTGTCTGCCTCTATAATCCAGATGAATGGAGAAGCTGCCGTGGAAAAGAACAGACTATTTTCAGAGGTTGTCGGAGGGGGAGAATATGCTATACACACACAATTGATAACAGATCTCCCATAAACATACAGCTTAAAGGAAGATTATGACAAACTGAAAATAAGAGTAAGTTTACCTGGTTCCTGGCAGACTTCTGAAAGTCAGACACATGGTTGACCGTGAGCTCTGATGCCTCAAGACCATCCTCTTCAAATGTCAACACAACAGCACCCTGACAAGAAAGAAAACAGAGACATTGAACAACAGCAGAAAGACATTGCACAACTTTCAAAAAGGAAAATTAAGCTGCTGCCAACCAATGAGCAATGGTTTTGGCAAAATCAGTACATATGTTCCAACTTGATCATACGCAGGAAAACAAAACAAAAAAAAACAAACAAATCTGGGCATGGTCCAGGAGTGATTGAGGAATATGCAATTGTAGCCAGAGTGGACAGAAAATATGCCATGGTGCACTTTGTTTATTGGAGTCACCTGCCACGGAGAGGAGTGGTGGCCTGGTGGTCATAAGACTTACCCCACGCTTCCTCGATTCGTCGCTCAGAGCCCTGCACCAAGCTCCTCTCCATTGACTTTTCCAGCTTTTCAGTGACAGCGCCCATTCCAGCAGAGCGGCAGCTTCCTCCTTCGCCGCATTGTCCTCTGCTGCTCTCTGCTTATTTCCGACAGCCTTTTGTTGGAAATACTGTATGAAGTACACTATCAGAGTGACCAGGGATGCGATAAACAGTGTGACCATGCATAGCCACTGCGGATCCTCCAAACCAAAATATGAACTGGCACTTTCCGAGTCGGACATTCTTTGAGAATGAAAACGACGATCACAGCTTAACACACCTCCTCTGAGAATTTCCTGGCAACCTCATACTATTTTTCTTTGGTCGGTGGGGAACGGCGAAGTCAATGAAGGCATCACCCGAAGCTGATAACAGCACGGATCTCAATCCCCCTAAACAAATTTGCTTATTGTTATCCATTTCGCAGTGCTCCATAGCAGCATTGAACACCACAAGGCGGTCCAAAACAACGCAGGTTGACTGAGCAGACCTAGACCATTGTCAAAGAGCTAAGGTAGTCTCTGGGTCCACACAAACCTGCAGAGTGGCACCGTGTCGTCCTCTCATTGAATATGGTTGTTAGCTTAGTTAGCTAATCTTCGCCACGGTCCGCTTAACTAGCTGTTTTTAAGAGGCGCGAAGCCGCTGAAGTTTCGCCAAAAAAACCTAAACTTATTTCCAAACTCAGTGGTTAAGTTCCTCCAGACGATATCCAGATGTTGAGCGAGAGTCCCGCGGAAACATCCTGAAAGCGACGGGAGCAGCCGCTGCCGCTGGACTCGGGCCGTTTCTCAATATGCGTTCTTCTCTGTACTTCTGTTCTTGTGGACTTGAAAAACGTCATCAGGGTCAGACCAAGTACTGTTCCAATTCAAAAGTTCGTATCTCGCTAAGTACGGTGAAATATCCCGGATGTGTTCTTGCCCCGCCCATTTCACCGGGGATGCATCGGTGGAGACTTGTGTGGACTTTCGGGAGGATCGTATCCCAGAATGCATTTCGAAGAAGCAATGGCGGAGGACAGAGCACATAGTTGTAAGTTACAAGTTTTATAAGTTTAGAAATTATACTGATTTAGGGTCACAAAATGTATTTATATTTTTGTACGCTAATTGTTAGAACTTAAAATTTGTGTTGTGGTTGATTCATTACTGCAGCAGGTAGTTTTTGCTTCGATGTTTTCGGAGATCATACTCCGCTAGCTGCTAGCAAGTTGGCGCGTTTGCTTAGCATTACTGCTACACCGCTGGTTACAGCCGTTACAACCTTTTGAAATCAGCCGCTTTTTCTGTCTCGTTGTAGTGGTAAAACGGGACCGTACTCTGTGCATCTAATAGGCAGGCTTTGGTTTCTGAAACAAAACACTTTAGGTGATGTGATATCGTGCATTACAACTGATGAGATATATTTCGTTCAAGGACAGCAGAGGAGACCCGGGCCCTCATCGATTGGCGAGCGGCGAATGAGGCCCTCTTCACCGGGCGGAGAAACTCCGCGAAGTCGGGTTGGAGTGAGTATACATTAATATTTTTTTTTTTTATCATTGCATGAATATCTGGAGAAGGGTTGAATTTTGCCAGTCTTACTCCATGATGGTTAATATCTTTTGGAGGGAGAATGTCATTTAATGTATTTGTCCAGGGACTTTGTTACTTCTTCTGGCCTGCCCATAACGGCCAGGCAGGCCAAGAAGAAATGGAACAATTTAAAAGACAAATATAAGGTACCAATTATATCTTTTTGTTTAATATAATAAATGGACAGCTTTGCTGGATTTTTCTGTTTTTGAGAATTACTTGATTTTTATTTGTCAGGTCATATATAAAACCTAACAGACATTTAATTCCACAATGTGATAATTAATAACCTATTTTCAGGAGCTAAGGGACCCACCAACGGGTGGAGGGGTAGAGGCCGGGAGTGTGACCGCTGCCACCTGGCAGTGGTACAGTGCTATGCATGCTGCACTCCAGGGGCAGCATGCCATCAGCCCGCCCCTGGTTGTGGCCAGTGCCACTGCAGGTGTGTTCAGCACCCCGGCCTCTACCTCTACTGCAGAGGAAGATGCAGGAGAGGACAGGACAGGACAGGAGAGGACAGGGCGAAAGAGGCGGCGAGACAGTGACCTGCTGGACTTTATAAAGTCACAGGCAGAGAGAGAGAGCAAAGAGAGAGAGAAGCTTTGGCTAGGGAGGAAGAGAGGAGAGGGCAGCAGCAGAAAAGGCAGAGAGATATCTGTCTCTGTTTGAAAAACTTGTCAATAAGTTGTGACCTTGTTTTGATTAATTTGATTGTGTTTTATCATCTGTTCTTGTGTCATCTGTTGTTGTTGTTTTATTAATTTTGAAATATTTATATATATTATTATATATATATATATAATATTTATAGTTATTTGAATTTAAATCAAGGAGAACCAGAAAAAAGAACATTACAACAAGTACATCCAACATATATACAACATCTGATTAGCCTTATCTATCCTTTATAAACAATATATACATTGCTGTCTGACCATTATTTTATTTTTTCAGACTCCCTGGTGAACATGACTACATCTAGACAGTCAGAATTAATATCTACTGTCTAGATGTAGTCATGTTCACTCAGACATGCAGGCAGGTCCTGAGGAGCAGAGAGCTGGGCAGCCAGATGTCTTCGGACATCCCTCCCCGACAGGCCCCTTTCGTCCCCCTCTCCATTTCCTGGGTCAACCTCAGTGTCGGGACCTCCGCCATCTCCTCCTCCTCCTCCTCCTCCTCCTCCTCTTCCAGGATGTCGTCAGCTGCGACACAGATGTTGTGGAGGATACAGCAGGCACCAACCACCTTGGGGCAAACAGAGGCCGGATCTCAAGGGCCCTCAGAAAGATTGAGCGCCACCTTGTCTTGAGGACCCCAAGGTGCGCTCAATGATGTTGCGTGCCCTTTGCATGGTGTCTGTTATACCGTGCTTCAACTTGGCCTATTCAAAGGAAAAAAAAAAAGTTTCAGTGTATTTCAAAGTCACCAAATAATCTCTGTGTGTGTGTTTTCTTACTTGCTACAGGCTGGCGATACGGGTCATGATGGCAACAGGGCGCTGCAGGCATGGGTACCCTCCATCTCCCAGCAGAAAGTACCCAGCTGGTGGGTACAGGGCCTGCTGATACATGGGGACCTTCGGAGACAAGTGCATCATGCACTGACCCTGGCTGACCAACATAAACATCAATAAAAGAGCCTTTGCAATCACAGATCCCCTGGAGGATGATTGATGGAAAGAGCTTCCTGTTTATGTAACTCTTCTTTGTGGTCTGCAGGAGGCACGATCCTTATATGCACCCATCAATGGCCCCAGCAGCAGCACGGAATGCCTCATGGCCAGCAAGCCGAGCAAATCCAGCCCCCACCTCTGCCATCTGCTCAGCCTTTGGAAAATGGATGACTTTCTGGAGCATGTTCATCATTTCCTCCACAACTCTGTGTACAATTCTGCACACTGTGGCCAGTGGTATGGAGAAGATGTTGGAGGTGACTCGGTACGATGTTCCACAGGCAAGCCAGTATAGTGTCACCAGCACCTCCAGCTCATGGCTCCATCCGTGGGTTTTCTCCCAGGGCAACATCTGGAGCAGCATGGTGATGCTGTTCCTTGAGAGCCTGAAGGCCCGTCTCACCTCGGCTCCAGAGAAAAATGTGGCCAGGATAGGCACCTGATTATTTAGCTGTGCGTATCTATGCACAGGGCTTTGATCCTGTATCAAAGGAATATATATTTTATTCATTATTATTTGTTATGTTATATTTAATTATCTATTTATTTCATGAATTTTGTATTTCATTTTTATTGAATATTTATCTATTAAATGTGTGTTCAAA
>JAFELL010002395.1:0-102500 GCA_019059645.1 Caranx melampygus
AAAAAAAAAAGGTTCAGTGTATTTCAAAGTCACCAAATAATCTCTGTGTGTGGTTTTCTTACTTGCTACAGGCTGGCGATACGGGTCATGATGGCAACGGGCGCTGCAGGCATGGGTACCCTCCATCTCCCAGCAGAAAGTACCCAGCTGGTGGTACAGGGCCTGCTGATACATGGGGGAATTCGGAGGACAAGTGCATCATGCACTGACCCTGGCTGACCAACATAAACATCAATAAAAGAGCCTTTGCAATCACAGATCCCCTGGAGGATGATTGATGGAAAGAGCTTCCTGTTTGTATCTTCTTTTGTGGTTCTGCAGGAGGCACGATCCTTATATATGGCACCCATCAATGGCCCCAGCAGCAGCACGGAATGCCTCATGGCCAGCAAGCCGAGCAAAATCCAGCCCCCACCTCTGCCATCTGCTCAGCCTTTGGAAAATGGATGACTTTCTGGAGCATGTTCATCATTTCCTCCCAACTCTGTGTACGATTCTGCAGACTGTGGCCAGTGGTATGGAAGATGTTGGAGGTGACTCGGTACGATGTTCCACAGGCAAGCCAGTATAGTTGTCACCAGCACCTCCAGCTCATGGCTCCATCCGTGGGTTTTCTCCCGGGGCAACATCATGGAGCAGCATGGTGATGCTGTTCCTTGAGAGCCTGAAGGCCCGTCTCACCTTGGCTCCAGAGAAAAAAGTGGCCAGGATAGGCACCTGATTATTTAGCTGTGCGTATCTATGCACAGGGCTTTGATCCTGTATCAAAGGAAATATATTTTATTCATTATTATTGTTATGTTATATTTAATTATCTATTTATTTTCATGAATTTTGTATTTCATTTTTATGAATATTTATCTATTAAATGTGTGTTCAAACATCAGTTAAATGTCTAAAGACATTTGGAGAGAATTCATTGTTTTTTAATGATGCAAAATGATGAAAGATTGAGTTGAATTAATTATTAGTTAATGTTTACAACTACCATTCAACTAAATTTGAATGGCAGTTTTATGAAGTTTGTTTCACTCCATATTCAGTTGCTCTATATACCGTTTGGAAACAGTTACAAAAGTTGCACAAGGCCATTCAGGCTGAATATCAACGTCTTCAGGTTTGAGTGCTAAGACAGAGGATGTGAATAAAAGCCATCAACCTTAAACTTCACCTAAATAAGGAAATGGATATAGGAATAGGAAATGTAATCAGAGTATGATGACTACACGAACTCACCGAGCAGAGAGACATGCCAGATGGCACGCCTCCTCACCGTCCTTCGCCGTATCGTGGCTCTTCTCCGGCGGATGTACCGCCTCAAACGGCTAGCTTCCGCCTCTGCTTCCTCGTACATCGCCCCCGACAATAGCAGCTACTACTGCTCATAAGCTAATAATAAATATAATATATTTATATTTATATATATTAACAATAAGTACTTTAAATAACAGTATAATGTATATTACCTCAAATATTTCCGCTGCGTCACTTCTCTCCACTACAACAATAAAACCCACATGTTTTCCCGCCACTCGCCCTTTATACACACACCATTTCTGATATTCTATATTAATATTCATATTATATATATATACAACATACAAATGAAATGGGGATGCTTTTATATTGTGTTTGCATTTTATTTACACCAAGAAAAATAATCGGAAGTTGTAATGCCGAATCAGCGATGGCATTGACGATGACGTCATCAAGTACGTTCCTGTTTCAATTGCAGGAAGAGCATCCTGTGTCCTCCCGTCCTCCCGTCCTCGGAGAGTTCGTTCTTTCAGTTGAACTTGCTAAGTCCAGACTCACAGAGTTCACAAGTTCGAACTTGGCTGACTTGGTATTGAGAAACGGCCATGATCTACTCGGAACGGCCAGGTCATGGTGGTTGTCAGTCAGCCACTGCCCAGGCGCCACAGCATCGTCCAGGCGCCACAGCACTGTCCTGTCACTCTACAGTGGATCCACCACTGCTGGGTCCCACAGAGACGTGTTCTGCTTCTCGCCTGTCCTGGAGACTGTCCTGGTGCTACTGGTTACTGAAGGCATGACTGGCAGTATTTAATCATTATAGTCTAAAAGTGCTGCACAATTCCATGCCACAACAACATACAACCTCTTTCTGTTTTCTTTTATCAGATCATCTCCTTCCTCCTCATCACCATCTGCACATCCAAAGCTGTGCAGAGTTCAGTTCAGTGGAGCCCGATGACCATTGATCCTGTGGCAGGTGACCCGATGCTGCAGGAACACACAAGCCTGAGGATCAGTGCCTAAGAAGCAACCACGTCATAGTGCTGGCACTGACCAGACACAGTAGCACCATCCAAACTGTCAGTCTGGGGAGCCCTCATTGCTGGGCCACACAGACACATGTGATCCTGCTGCCAGCTTCCAGGGCTGCTCACAACAGAGCTAAAGGTACTGCTTTGTTTTTTTGTTTGTTTTTTCATTGAAACACTCAGATGACACTGTTGACAACTGTAGGATTATAACAACATCATGTCTACTGCCTTCTGCTTTCAGGTCTCCCCCACTTGACAGTAGTGACCAACCGGGCTGGACAGCTCTCTGGACCTTGTGATCTGTGTGAAGGAGCACTGAGGGTGACAGACAGATGATTCTCTGGCAGATATTACTGAAGGTAAATCATAATCACTTAGGATTGAACATGTTGAACGTGTGTTTTATGTCGTGGCCTTCATTTTCTTAAAACATGTTCTCTTTTCTCTTGTCAGGATTACCTCCCTCCTTCTGTTGATCATCTGGCAAGTGATGAGGTGTTCCGCTGCATGGACACACAGCTCAGACCACCAAGCCATCGTGCTGTCACTGACCACACTCGACAGCACCATCCAATCTGTGCAGCAAGCAGCAAGTGGCCAAGTCAGACTTGAACCTGGGCCACTGCAGTCAGGACTGTGCCCATGTGGTATATACTGCAGAGTCCATCATGTTTTTTATTCTTGGCTTTCTTGTTTGTTAACAACATCTATTGCAAGCCTGCCCGTCCTGGGTGAGGGATCCCTCCTCTGTTGCTCACCCTGAGGTTCCTTCCATTTTTTTTCCCCCATTAAGGGTTTTTTGGGAGTTTTTCCTCAGTTGATGTGAGGGTCTAAGGGCAGAGGATGTTGTTATGCTGCTGTGTCAAGCACTTTGAGACAAACTGTTGGGAAATGGGCTATACAAATGACAACTTGTCTACTTGAAAGTGCTTTAATTAAAGACAGTTTGTAACTATCCTACGGACCGTCATTTCAACATTATCTTCACCTAGTTTTTTGTTACATTTGATACATAGATATTTCACATTACTGAAGAAAGATGTTGTGTTTGAACAATTACACTTTACACTTTTATTAAACAATTCAAGTATTTTTCCACCATGTCATTATAGTTCAGCCTTCTGCCTATGTTCTACTTTTACCTCTCAGGTATTGCTTCATCTATATTAGCAATGGTTCAAGAATGTTTTCAGCTGTCAGTTTTAAATATATTTGAAAAGACTTCAATTTCTTCACACACACACACACACACACACACACACACACACATGCATCCCACAGGGGCTCATAGATAAAGAGCCCACAGGTGGATGCTGGGGAAGTGGTGGGTTTGCAAAACCTCATGGTCAGCAGAAGCAGCAGCAGCAGCAAGGGCAAAAGCAGCAGAAAATAGCAGCAGCAGTGGTAGCACAGCCAGGGATGAGCAGGTAAGATGGGGGGTTTAAATAGTCTGCCTATTTGAATGAGGAGAACATGTGAATGATCAGCTGATCAGGATGGGTGCGGCTTGAGTTGTCTGGCTGATTCGTATCATTAATTTCCAATTTCCAATATTTAATACAAAATCAACCTTCTTACATGTTCTACTGTTTAATCTATTCTCAGCCATTGCTTCAGTTTACAGTTCATTAATCAGCCTCACAACGATTTAAACGATTTTCAGGAGAATTTTTAGACACTTCCAACAATTTATTTATATTTATACATTTCAGTTTCTTCTCCTGATGGAGATTTCAGGATTGGGAGCTTCTTCATATCCTGACTTTTGGCTTCTCCACCTCTTCAACTTCAACTTTGAAGTATTTAAATGTTTTCTCCTTAAAATATTTATCATATTTTCATATATTTGAATAGACTCCAATGTTTCATTTTTTCTTACTAATCTTCAACAATTCAAGTAATTACCAACCATTTCATTCAAAAACAACCTCCCTCATACAAGTTCTACTTTTTAATCCATTCTCACTTATTGCTTTAACTATCTTAGGACTGGTACAAGTTTCAGCTTTAGCGTCAACCTTTTCAATATTACTTCGGCAATTCAGCTTCGTTTTAACAATTTCTTCAGCTCATTCAGCATTCCTTCAGCAATGCCATTCAGCTGCTTTCAGCATTCACCACATTTCCTGCTGGAAATGCTTGCTTTTTCTAGTTATTATTATTCTTGCTTCTTCTGCCGTTTTTTGCAGTTCTTCTACTCCTTCATACTTTGTGCTATTTCAACAATTTATATATCAAAATGTGCGTCTTTTCTGGATTGGTGTGCTTGTATTCAACTTTTCATACTATTTATACTTTTTAAAATATTTAACTTTTTCTTACTTTTTTTTTCCATAGAAATGCATTGAAACAGTCTTCAAATCTTCTGCTTCTTTCACTTTCAACTACTTCAGCATACTTTCAGCTACAGACTTCATTCAACCTTTAAAACGTTCACGAAATTTTCAACTATTAATTTCTTATTCAGTTTATTGATATCTTCAACAGTTTCTGATTTATGACAGTTTAAAAATCATTCAAATGCGCGGAATGTTCAGGGCTAGACTGGGTGACATCATCAGCTAAAGTGGGAGAGAGTCCAAAAATCATCTGAAACTTTTCTCTTTCTCTCATCCTCCTGGCCACAATTAAACTGCACACACATGATTTTCTCCACAGTTGTAGTCATACTTGTTCTAGCTCTCACAATGTGCTCAAAAAGCAGAGAGACTTACAGAATTTGAATCGTGGGCCTCTCAGTGCAGCCCGGTGCCTCCCTGCTGCTCATTCACTCCCACACAAAAATAGGAGCTGATTTTTGGAGAAAAGCAGAATGTTGCCTGTTTCTAACTCGCGATATCGTCACAATTTTTACTCTAGAAACACCAAAAGACATGCTTGCGTTCAGGAAGGTCTTACGGATCCAACCATATAAAGTTTTCACTCATATTAGGTACAGATTTGTGTGAAATTGGAGCAGTTTTAGGGGTTCATGGACCCCTTTCTCATCAAGTAGTTAGTAAGTCACCAGGGCAACCTCTAAGCACCTGCACACACACACACACACTTTCTCTCTCTCTCTCTCTCTCTCCCCCTCTCTCTTACCCTCTCTCTCACTTAGACACACACAGACACAGACACACACACATTCTCTCTCTCTCTCTCTCTCTAATCAGCCTCTCAATGATTTTAAACCTTTGAGGGAAGTGTTCAAACATCTCATCAACAGTTTATTTCTATTTCATACACATCAGATTGTTCTCCTAATGGAGATTTCAGGATTTGGAGCTTCTTCTTGTCCTGACCTTTGGCTTTTCTACCTCTTCAACCCTTACATTTTACTTTGAAGGATTTAAGCTTTTTCTCATTATTTCCAACAATTCAGCCCATTCCTTAACCATTTTAAGAGTTCCTTCTTTTTATCTATATGTAACTTATATATATTTTCTCACATTATTTGACGCTTATCTTAACAATCCAGGCATTTCTGAGCCTCTTCATTCAGCCTCCTGCTTACAAGTTCTACTTTTACTCTTGAGATATTGCTTCATCTCTATTAATATATGCTTAACAATGTTTCAAGCTGTCAGTGTATTATATATATTATATACCTGAGAGAGCTAGGCTTCAATGTTTTTTCATGCTTATACTCTATTCTCCTCTACTCTTTCTCCTCCTTCTCCTCTCCTCTATTCTCCTCTCCTTTCCTCTCCTTCTCCTGTCCTCCTCTCCTCTCCTTCTCCTCTCCTCTGTTGTCTCATTCATGTCTCTATTTTCCTCTCTTTTCCTCTCCTTCTCCTGTCCTCCTCTCCGTTATTCTCCTCTCCTTCTCCTCTCATCATCTCCTCTATCCTTCTCTCCTTTTCTCATCTCCTTTATGCTCCTCTCTTCTATTCTCTCATTCATGCCTCTATTCTCCTCTCCTCCTCCTGTCCTCCTCTCCACTATTCTCTACTCCTGTCCTTCTCTCCTATCTATTCTCACTTATTGCTTCAGCTATTTTAGCACTGGTACAAGTTATACATTTCAGCTTTAGCGTCAGCCTTTTCAATATTACTTCAGCTGTTTCTTCAGCTAATTCAGCTTTGTTTTAACAGTTTCTTCAGCTCATTCAGCATTGCTTCAGCAATGTCATTCAGCTGCTTTCAGCATTCACCCGCATTCCCTTCCTGGGAATGCTTTTTCTAGTTCTTGCTTCTTCTGCCGTTTTTTGAAGTGTAAGTAGTCCTTCATAATTTGTGCTATTTCAACAATTCATATATCAAAATGTGCGTCTTTTTCTGGATAGGTGTGCTTCTATTCAACTTTTTCATAATATTTATACTTTTTAAATATTTAACTTTTTCTGACTTTTTTTTCCATTGAAATGTATTGAAACAGTCTTCAAACTCTTCTGCTTCTTCCACTTTCAACTACTTCAGCATACTTTTAGCTACAGACTTCATTCAACCTTTAAAACGTTCACAAAAGTTTCAACTATTAATCTCTTATTCACCTTATTGATATCTTCAACAGTTTCTGATTTATGACAGTTTAAAAATCATTCAAATTTTGGAGAAAATTCAAGTTTATAATGGGTGTGTATTGCGCGGAATGTTCAGGGCTAGAGTGGGTGACATCATCAGATAGAGTGGGAGAGAGTCTAAAAATCATCTGAAACTTTTCTCTTTCTCTCGTCCTCCTGGCCACAAATTAAACTGTACACACGTGATTTTCTCCACAGTTGTAGTCAAACTTGTTCTAGCTCTCACAATGTGCTCAAAAAAGCAGAGAGACTTACACAATTTGAATTGTGGGCCTCTCAGCGCAGCCCGGTTCCTCCCTGCTGCTCATTCACTCCCAAAATAAATAAATAAATAAATAAATCTAATAAGTAAATAATAAATAATAGTTAAAATCATGAATTTAATTATATATTGACAAATAACCACACAAAATAACTGAATTTATTCAAATAACTATGTACATCTGCAAGTATTTAATATTTCAGTATTTGATTTGTAAGTGGAGTAAGGTGAAAATGATTTAACTGATTGTAGTGATGATTTCATCCATGACTGTGACGGTGACTGTCACATCATTGGTCTCCAGTTTTTCTTTGAAAGGCTCCCACAATGTCTCTGAAATGTGGAGAGTGTTTCCACTCTCCAAGAGGACCTGTAGTTGTCCCGGTCCCGCCTCCGTCACGCCAACAACAACACACACTGTGGCTCATCGCTTTTGGGTGTCTGTGGTGATAAACAAGATAGGAGTTATTTATTTTACGTGTGTGTGTGTGTGTGAGAGAGAGAAGTGTTGAGATGTTTAAACACTCCTCTCAGAGGAACATAATCATTGCAAGGCTGATTAGAGAGAGCGAGAGAGAGAACGAGAGATGAGTGAGTGAGTGTGTGTGTGTGTAAGCTTGTGCATGTGTGAGAGACAGGTACACACAATAGTCTGACCTGACAACTGTGTCAAAGGTGTGCATGTGTGAGAAAGAGAGTGAGTGTGTGTGTGTGTCTGTCTGTCTGTGTGAGAGAGGTACAGACAATAAAGTCTGACCTGAGAACTGTATCAAAGGTGTGTGTTAGGAAGAGAGTGAGTGAGTGAGGGAGGGAGTGAGTGAATGAGTGGGGGAGTGAGTGTATGTGTGTGTGTGTGTGTCTGTCTGTCTGTGTGAGAGAGGTACAGACAATAAAGTCTGACCTGAGAACTGTATCAAACGTTTGTGTTAGGAAGAGAGTGAGTGAGAGAGTGAGTGAGTGAGTGAGTGAGTGTGTGTGTGACAGACAGGTGCACACAATAAAGTCTGACCTGAGAACTGTGTCAAAGGTGTCTGTGAGAAAAACAGAGTGAGTGTGTGTGTATGTGTGTGTGTGTATGTGCTTGGTTTTTCTAGTATGTGTGTGTGTGTGTGTTTTATACCTCCACTTTTGTAAAGCTGATGGTGTGCAGCTGGGTGCCATACGCAGACTCTTTCGCCTTCAGATGAGTGGCTTGGATGTAGCTGCCAACAGTGGAATGGACTTCCAGGACCGCCTCCCTCCAAAAGCATATAGTGACCCTTTTGCCATTCTGTTGGGAGACAAAACAAATGTAATGGCTTTAGAATGGCAAGGCTCACACTACACCCTTTACACATCTGTCTGTCTGTCTGTATATCTATCTATGTATCTATCTTACCTTTTCCACAGTGAGTTTTTGCAAGGGAAACTCTTCTTTCCCATTTCGAATTTTTTGCACGGAGGATTTCTGAAAGAAGATATGTGTTAATTGCACATCTTATATCGAATCCTTAAAATTTATTGCATTAAAGCAACAACACATGTTACTCTGTCAAAAAAAAAAAATTTGTTAAAATTCAAAAATTACCTCAACCACCCTCCCCTCCACAGTCACCAACCCCATGGCTCCACTTATCTGGTGGAGTGGGGTTGGCGCTGAGGGTGACTCCAGCAGTAGTCTGGCCTCCCTCATCAGGCTGCTGCTGTCTTCTAATGTCATGGCAGATGTCCTAAAGAATAGGGCATCTTTTGGGACATTAATTTTGAAGGGGGGCTTTGGTGCCTAAATGTTCGAGAAGTGTTAACTTTTCTACGTTATGGCCATCGGTGATGGCCACAATTTTATTTTCTTTTACTGAGAGAGGCCTCACACTGCCCCCCTCAAAAGCCCAGGACAGCACTTTTTTTTGGCTTAATGTCGCCAAAACATGCAGACAGAGAGGGGGAAGCCTCTTGCATGGGGTCTCCGGCTGAGTTTTAAGCAGCTTTTGTAGTGACATTCTGAAATGATAAAATCAACACAGAGAAAGTCAAGAGATGAGCAGTGGTAGGCTATCCTGACTGATGACTATCCAACAGACTATTCAGATATCTTTAACTTCAAAAAAAAAAAAAAAAAAAAAAAAAACACCATCTGGGATAACCTGGACAAGGATATGACCAGGAAGTATTTGTTAAGTTTGTAGATTATCTGTGGAGTGTGTGAGACAGAGAGAGAGGGAGAGACAGAGAGAGGGAGGGAGAGAATGAGTGTGTGTGTGTGTGCTTGCTTGCTTTTTCTATGGTGTGTCTGTGTGTGTGAGAGAGATGTACACACAATAAAGTCTGACCTGAGAACTGCATTGAAGGTGTGTGTGTGAGAAAGAGCGTGAGAGTGACTGAGTGAATGAGAGAGAGAGAGAGAGAAGGAGAGAGAGAGTGAGTGAGTGAGTGTGTGTCTGTCTGTCTATAACCAATATATCTATGTAGACTATGTATGGGGTTTAATAAGAAATTACACACATTTTTCTCCGGTTTCCGCTGTGTGTTGTGTCTGTGTGTGTGTGTGCTCTTCAGCTCTCCTTCCCTGCAGTCTACCAGAAAATGGTGTGCTCGCGACCTACACAATACAATACAATGCATTGGATTTTATCAAAAAAATAAATAAAATAAAATACACGGTTGCAAATTTTCTAATTCTGGGACTTTGGAACTCTTACATTGTGGAACTCTGGCATTCCAGAATTGTGACATTCCGGAATTTTGTTTTTGGAAGACACAGCACAGTATTGCTAGTTTTCTAATTCTGGAACTTCGGAACTCTGACTTTCTGGAGTTCTGACATTCTGGAACTTTGTTTTTGGAAGACGTAGCGCAGTGTTGCAAATTTACAAATTCTGGAACTTTGGAACTCTGACATTCTGGAACTCTAGCATTGCGGAACTTTGTTTTTGGAAGATGCAGTGTACAGTGGTCAAATTTTCAAATTCTGGGACTTTGGAACTCTGACATTCCGGAACTCTGGCACTCCGGAGCTTTGTCATTCTGGAACATTATTTTTGGAAGAAGAAGTGCGCACTGTTGCAATTTTTCCAATTCTGGAACTTTGGAACTCTGACATCCTGGAGTTCTGACATTTTAGAACTCTGGCATTCCGGAATTTTGGCAATCCAGAACTTTGTTTTTGGAAGACACAACACAGTGTTGCAAATTTTCGAATTCTGGATCTTTGGAACTCTGACATTCCGGAACTTTGGCATTCTGGAATTTTGGCATTCCAGAACTTTGTTTTTGGAAGATGCAGCGCTGTGTTGGCGATTTTTGAATTCTGGATCTTTGGAACTCTGACATTCCGGAACTCTGGCATTCCGGAAATTTGGCAATCTGGAACTTTGTGTTTGAAAGACACGGTGTAAGTGTCCAAATTTTTGAATTCTGGAACTTTGGAAGTCTGAAATTCCGGAACTCTGGCATTCCTGAATTTTGGCATTCTGGAACTTGGTTTTTGGAAGACGTAGTGCAGTGTTGCAAATTTACAAATTCTGGAACTTTGGAACTCTGACATTCCAGAACTCTGCCATTCCTGAACTTTGATTTTGGAAGATGCAGTACTGTGTTGGCGATTTTTGAATTCTGGATCTTTGGAACTCTGAAATTCCGGAACTCTGGCATTCCGGAATTTTGGCATTGCAGAACTTTGTTTTTGGAAGACACAGTACGGTATTGCAAGTTTTCTAATTTTGGAACTTCGGAACTCTGAAATTCTGGAACTCTGGCATTCCAGAACTTTGTTTTTGGCAGATGTGTTGTACAATTTTCAAATTTTTGAATTCTGGAACTTTGGAACTCTGACATTCCGGAACTCTGGCATTCCGGAAATTTGGCAATCTGGAACTTTGTTTTTGAAAGATGCAGTGTACATGTTGCAAATTTTTGAATTCTGGAACTTTGGAAGTCTGAAATTCCGGAACTTTGGCATTCTAGAATTTTGGCATTGCAGAACTTTGTTTTTGGAAGATGCAGCGCTGTATTGGCAATTTTCAAAATCTGGAACTTTGGAACTCTGGCATTCTGGAACTTTGTTTTTGGAAGATGTAGCGTTGGAAGTCTGAAATTCCGGAACTCTGGAATTCCGGAATTTTGGCATTGCAGAACTTTGTTTTTGGAAGTTCCATGCCAAAGTTCCGGAATTTCGGACTTCCAAAGTTCCAGAATTCAAAAATTTGTAACACTTAGACTGCGTCTTTCAAAAACAAAGTTCCAGATTGCCGAATTTCTGGAATGCCAGAGTTCCGGAATGTCAGAGTTCCAAAGATCCAGAATTCAAAAATCGCCAACACAGCGCTGCATCTTCCAAAAACAAAGTTCTGGAATGCCAAAATTCTGGAATGCCAGAGTTCCAGAATGTCAGAGTTCCAAAGTTCCAGAATTCCAAAATTTGCAACACTGCGCTGTGTCTTCCAAGAACAAGGTTCTTAAATACCAAAATTCCGGAATGCCTGATTTCTGGAATTTCACAGTTCCAAACTTCCAGAATTCAAAAATTTGCAAAACTGTGCTGTTTCTTCAAAAAACAAAATTTGGGAATGCCAGAGTTCCGGAACATCAGAGCTTCAGAATATCAAAGTTCTAAAGTTCTGAAATTCGAAAATTTGCAACACTTATTGATCACATCTTCCAAAAACAAAGCTCCAGAATGCCAGAGTTCCAAAGTTTCAGAATTTGAAAATTTGCAACAGTGCACACTGTGTCTTCCAAAAACAAAGTTCCGGATTGCCAAAATTCCGGAATGCCAGAGTTCTAGAATGTCAGAACTCCAGAATGTCAGAGTTCCAAAGTTCCAGAATTCGAAAATTTGACCACTGTACACTGCATCTTCCAAAAACAAAGTTCCGCAATGCTAGAGTTCCAGAATGTCAGTTCCAAAGTTCAAGAAGACACAGCACAGTATTGCAAGTTTTCTAATTCTGGAACTTCGGAACTCTGACGTTCCGGAACTCTGGCATTCTGGAACTTTGTTTTTGGAAGATGTAGCGCAGCGTTGCAAATTTTTGAATTCTGGAACTTTGGAACTCTGACATTCTGGAACTCTAGCATTGCGGAACTTTGATCTTGGAAGACGCAGCGCAGTGTTGCAAATTTTTGAATTCTGGAACTTTGGAACTCTGACATTCTGGAGTTCTGACATTCTGGAACTCTGGCATTGCGGAATTTTGGCAATCTGGAACTTTGTTTTTGAAAGACGCAGTGTAAGTGTTGCAAATTTTTCAAACAGAATGTCAGAGTTCCAAAGTTCCAGAATTCAAAAATTTGCAACACTGCGCTACGTCTTCCAAAAACAAAGTTCCAGAATGCCAGAGTTCCAGAATGTCAGAGTTCCGAAGTTCCAGAATTAGAAAACTTGCAATACTGTGCTGTGTCTTCTTGAACTTTGGAACTGACAATCTGGAACTCTAGCATTGCGGAACTTTGTTTTTGGAAGATGCAGTGTACAGTGGTCAAATTTCGAATTCTGGAACTTTGGAACTCTGACATTCTGGAGTTCTGACATTCTAGAACTCTGGCATTCCGGAATTTTGGCAATCCGGAACTTTGTTTTTGGAAGACACAGCGTGCACTGTTGCAAATTTTCAAATTCTGGAACTTTGGAACTCTGGCAGTCTGGCGCTTTGTTTTTGGAAGATGTAATCAATAAGTGTTGCAAATTTTCAAATTTCGGAACTTTAGAACTTTGACATTCTGAAGCTCTGATGTTCCGGAACTCTGGCATTCCCAAATTTTGTTTTTTGAAGAAACAGCACAGTTTTGCAAATTTTTGAATTCTGGAAGTTTGGAACTGTGAAATTCCAGAAATCAGGCATTCCGGAATTTTGGTATTTAAGAACCTTGTTCTTGGAAGACACAGCACAGTGTTGCAAATTTTGGAATTCTGGAACTCTGACATTCTGGAACTCTGGCATTCCAGAATTTTGGCATTCCAGAACTTTGTTTTTGGAAGATGCAGCGCTGTGTTGACGATTTTTGAATTCTGGATCTTTGGAACTCTGACATTCCGGAACTCTGGCATTCCAGAAATTCGGCAACCTGGAACTTTGTTTTTGAAAGACGCAGTCTAAGTGTTACAAATTTTTGAATTCTGGAACTTTGGAAGTCTGAAATTCCGGAACTTTGGCATTCCGTAAATTTGGCATTGCAGAACTTTGTTTTTGGAAGATGCAGCGCTGTGTTGGCAATTTTTGAATTCTGGATCTTTGGAACTCTGACATTCCACAACTCTGGCATTCTGGAATTTTGGCAATCTGGAACTTTGTTTTTGAAAAACACGACGTAAGTGTCCAAATTTTCGAATTCTGGAACTTTGGAAGTCTGAAATTCCGGAACTCTGGCATTCCTGAATTTTGGCATTCTGGAACTTTGTTTTTGGAAGACGTAGTGCAGTGTTGCAAATTTACAAATTCTGGAACTTTGGAACTCTGACATTCCAGAACTCTGCCATTCCTGAACTTTGATTTTGGAAGATGCAGCACTGTGTTGGCGATTTTTGAATTCTGGAACTTTGAAACTCTGAAATTCCGGAAATCAGGCATTCTGGAATTTTGGTATTTAGGAACTTTGTTCTTGGAAGACGCAGCGCTGTGTTGGCCATTTTTGAATTCTGGATCTTTGGAACTCTGACATTCCGGAACTCTGGCATTGCGGAATTTTGGCAATCTGGAACTTTGTTTTTGAAAGACGTAGTGTAAGTGTTGCAAATTTTTGAATTCTGGAACTTTGGAACTCTGACATTCTGGACCTATGGCATTCCGGAATTTTGGCAATCCGAAACTTTGTTTTTGGACGACACAGTGTGCACTGTTGCAAATTTTCAAATTCTGGAAATTTGGAACTCTGGCATTCTGGAACTTTGTTTTTGGAAGATGTAGCATTGGAAGTCTGAAATTCCAGAATTTTGGCATTGCGGAACTTTGTTTTTGGAAGACACAGCGTACACTGTTGCAAATTTTCTAATTCTGGAACTTTGGAACTCTTACATTGTGGAACTCTGGCATTCTGGAACTTTGTTTTTGGAAGACGTAGCGCAGTGTTGCAAATTTTTGGTTTCTGGAACTTTGGAACTCTGAAAGTCTGGAATTTTGGCATTCCAGAACTTTGTTTTTGGCAGATGCGGTGTACAGTTTTCAAATTTTTGAATTCTGGAACTTTGGAACTCTGACATTCCGGAGTTCTGACATTCTGGAACTCTGGCATTCCGGAATTTTGGCATTCTAGAACTTTGTTTTTGGAAGATGCAGCGCTGTGTTGGCGATTTTTGAATTCTGGATCTTTGGAACTCTGACATTCCGGAACTCTGGCATTCCAGAAATTTGGCAATCTGGAACTTTGTTTTTGAAAGACGCACTGTAAGTGTTGCAAATTTTTGAATTCTGGAACTTTGGAAGTCTGAAATTCCGGAACTTTGGCATTCCGGAATTTTGGCATTGCAGAACTTTGTTTTTGGAAGATGCAGCGCTGTGTTGGCAATTTTTGAATTCTGGATCTTTGGAGCTCTGAAATTCCACAACTCAGGCATTCTGGAATTTTGGCAATCTGGAACTTTGCTTTTGAAAGACACGGCGTAAGTGTCCAAATTTTCCAATTCTGGAACTTTGGAAGTCTGAAATTCCGGAATTCTGGCATTCCTGAATTTTGGCATTCTGGAACTTTGTTTTTGGAAGATGCAGCGCTGTGTTGGCGATTTTTGAATTCTGGATCTTTGGAACTCTGACATTCCGGAACTCTGGCATTCTGGAAATTTGGCAATCTGGAACTTTATTTTTGAAAGACACGGTGTAAGCGTCCAAATTTTTGAATTCTGGAACTTTGGAAGTCTGAAATTCCGGAACTCTGGCATTCCTGAATTTTGGCATTCTGGAACTTGGTTTTTGGAAGACGTAGTGCAGTGTTGCAAATTTACAAATTCTGGAACTTTGGAACTCTGACATTCCAGAACTTTGGCATTCTGGAATTTTGACATTCCTGAACTTTGCTTTTGGAAGATGCAGCACTGTGTTGCAAATTTTTGGTTACTGGAACTTTGGAACTCTGAAAGGCATTTTATTTTATTTTGGCATTCCAGAACTTTGTTTTTGGCAGATGCGGTGTACAATTTTGCTGAATTGTCTGCTCATCCTGACTCTGTTTTCACTAATCACCTGCTCACTGGACTATCACAAGGTTGTGGAGTCTGAGTTGTTTCATCCCTGGACTCCAGCTATGTTGCAAAAAATCTTCAGTCTGCTCTCAAAGACCCAGAGAGCGTATCTCAGCTGCTAGGGAAAGAACTCAATAAAGGTTACTTAATCGGCCCCTTCAACTCCCCTCCTTTTTCTGTGTTTCGCACTAGTCCAATAGGTATAGCCACGAGGAAATATTCAGGAAAGAAAAGACTAATATTTGATTTATCAGCCCCTTGTTCAGGCCCCGTCATGAGCGTTAACAGTCTCATCCCTCCCGTTCCGTTCTCACTCCACTATGCCACAGTCGACAACGCAATTAAACTAATTAAACTCGCCGGGCAGGGGGCTTGGTTATCTAAAACAGATATAACCAATGCCTTCAAGATCGTCCCCATTCACCCGTCTCAGTGGCATCTTTTGGCATAAAGTGGGAGTCTAAGTTTTATTTCACAGTTAGACTCACTTTTGGCTGTAGGAGTAGTCCGTGTATTTTTAACATGGTATCAGAGGCTCTCTGCTGGATTCTGCTTAATAATGTTAAACTCCCGTCAGTGCTTCATCTTTTGGATGATTTTTTGCTCATTGACTCCCCAAATGACCGCTCGGGTTCCTCGCTGGAAAAACTGAAGTGCCTGTTCAGCCAGCTTGGTGTGCCTCTCTCTGAGGAGAAAACTCTCGGCCCCGCGACATCCCTTGAGTTTCTAGGGATCCTGCTGGATACCGTCGTGATGAAAGCCTCTCTCCCAGAAGAGAAACTGATCAGGATCCGCGAAATTAGCCAGGCGTTCATGTCAGAAAAAAACATCACAAAACAGCAGTTACTTTCTCTTCTGGGCCATTTCAACTTCGCAATGCGTGTAATTCCTCAGGGTCGCTCGTTCATCTCCAGGCTGCTCGATTTAGCATCGTCCGTGCCGAACCTGCTCGACCAGATAGATTTAGATGAAGGGTGCCGCTCTGACCTAAAGTTCTGGTCTCTGCTTTTAGAAAAATGGAACAACGTTTCCTTCTTCTATGATGAAGTCGTGCATTCCTCTGACTCCATTCAGTTTTTCACAGATGCGGCTCCATTTGTGGGTTTTGGGGGGTTTTTCCAGGTGGTTTCCAGTGGTTCGCGGACCGCTGGCCCCCTGAGTTGTCTCAGCAGGACTTGTCTTCCGCTCTTTACGAGATATTCCCCATTGCCGTTGCCTGTCACGTGTGGGTCGCTCCTGGCGACGCAAAAGAATCGCTGTTCTCTGCGACAACAAGGCGGTCATTGACATAATTAATAAAGGTCGCTCCTCATGTAGCACAATCATGCCCTTCATGAGACGCATCACTTGGTTAGCAGTAAACCTCAACTTCATCATCACCGCCCGTCACGTACCCGGTCATTTCAACATCGTAGCTGACTCTCTGTCCGTTTCAACTTCCAGGTCTTTCGGAGCCATTGTCCGGATGCCTGTGTTCATCCCACTCCCGTTCCTCCTCTGAGCGAGCTCACTCTATACTAGATGCACCACTGCATAATTATCTAGAGTCGGCTAGGGTTTATATGAGGAAAGGTTTAGCTGCTTCCACTTCAAAAACCTACGATTTTGCTTGGGTTACTTTAGCCACTTTCTGTGCCTCTCTCATCATTCCCCTGAAACCTGTTCTCATTAAAACTGTTTGTGTATTTATTACTTATTGTACGGACGTTCGTCAATTTAAGCCTCAGTATATTCGTGGCCTGCTAGCAGGCATCCAGTTCAATGTTAGGTGCTATGACCCTTCTTTCCCCAGTCTGTTTTCCAATCCATCAGTCAAATTATTGTTGAAGGGAATTTCTAAATGCTTCCCCCAGTCACATGATAACAGACGCCCAATCACTCTCGCCATACTGCAACACATGGTGTCAGTTCTCCGTAAGGGCTTGTTTTCTCCTCATAGATTCTCTTCTCATCAGTGTCTTCCTATTAGCCTTCTACGGGTTTTGAGGATTAGCGAATTCACTTCTCCTTCTAATTTATTTGATCCAGTTAAGATATTTGCTATTCAGATCTATCATTTCACCCCTCTCATTATTGCCTGTTCCTTAAACACTCCAAAGCCAAGGGAGCCTGTTCCATAGTTATAGCTCGCACTGATTCCCCATTTTGCCCCTACAGAGCTATAATTAAATATATTCAGTTTAGATTCTCTTACAAATCATTACCTCTCTTCCTAACACCAAGCAATAATCCAATGTCAAAACCATGGTTCCTGCAGCATTTTTAAAAGGTTCTCCTCCAGTGCAATCCCTCACCACAGCAGTACTCAGGTCACTCATTCAGAATAGGTGCTGCCACCTCTGCTGCCATGCAAGGCATCTCCTCTGCTTCTCTACAACAAATGGGTCGTTGGTCTTCTTCAGCCTACTCCCCCTACATTCGACCCGGCTCCAACTCCATCATTGCCACTCAAAGAAACCTGAAACCTTGATATCCCGGTAAGTCATGCATATCTCTGGTGGTGGTATTAGCAAATTCTCCTGCACGTAAGCACTTTCCCTGTCAGCTCAGCCATTTGCATGGCGGCCATTTGCATGGCTTTTCTCAGCATCATTCAAGCATAGCTCAGCCATTTGCATGGCAGCCATTTGCATGGCCTTCTCAGCATCATTCAAGCATAACTCAGCCATTTGCATGGCAGCCATTTTCATGGTCCTTCTCAGCATCTACAGGCATAGATTAGCCATTTGCATGGCGGCCATTTCCATGGCTTTTCTCAGCATCATACAAGCATAGCTCAGCCATTTGCATGGCGGCCATTTGCATGGCCCTTCTCAGCATCATCAAACATAACTCAGCCATTTGCATGGCGGCCATTTGCATGGCCTTCTCAGCATCATTCAAGCATAGCTCAGCCATTTGCATGGCAGCCATTTGCATGGCCCTTCTCAGCATCATTCAAGCATAGCTCAGCCATTTGCATGGCGGCCATTTGCATGGCCCTTCTCAGCATCATTCAAGCATAGCTCAGCCATTTGCATGGCGGCCATTTGCAGCATCATTCAAGCATTTCTGCTGTACAGCTCAGCCATTTGTATGGCTTGATTGGGTTTCAATTATGTCTGAATATTCTCTTCATATTAACTGTTTATTGTTCTCTTCCCGTAGATTTGATACCATCCATCCAGGTATAGTATACCTTTTATTTTGGGGGAGGTCCTCTTCTGATAGAAGCTTCACATCCATCGATCTGTCTTCTAAGCCGAGCTACTCCCTGGGGCCTAAGCGCCAAAAATTATTTGTACACAATAAATGTCTGTCTGCCTCACAACCTGCCTTATTCCATTCTTAATAGTCTGTCCTGATTGAAATAACGTTCCAGAATGACAAAGCTCCGGAATGCCAGAGTTCCGGAATGTCAGAGTTCCAAAGTCCCAGAATTCGAAAATTTGACCACTGTACACTGCATCTTCCAAAAACAAAGTTCCGCAATGCTAGAGTTCCAGAAGGTCAGTTCCAAAGTTCCAGAATTCAAAAATTTGCAGCACTGCGCTACGTCTTCCAAAAACAAAGTTCCAGAATGCCAGAGTTCCACAATGTAAGAGTTCCGAAGTTCCAGAATTAGAAAATTTGCAACAGTGTATGCTGTGTCTTCCAAAAACAAAGTTCCGCAATGCAAAAATTCCGGTATTCCAGAGTTCCGGAATTTCAGGCTTCCAACACTACATCTTCCAGAAACAAAGTTCCAGAATGCCAGAGTTCCAAAGTTCCAGAATTCAAAAATTGCCAACACAGCGCTGCATCTTCCAAAAACAAAGTTCTGCAATGCCAAAATTCCGGACTGCCAAAGTTCCAGAATTTCAGACTTCCAAAATTCCAGAATTCAAAAATTTGCAACACTTACAGTGCGTCTTTCAAAAACAAAGTTCCAGATTGCCAAATCTCCGGAATGCCAAATCTCCGGAATGCCAGAGTTCCAAAGTTCCAGAATTCAAAAATTTGAAAATTGTACACTGTATCTGCCAAAAACAAAGTTCTGGAATGCCAGAGTTCCGGAATTTCAGAGTTCCAAAGATCCAGAATTCAAAGTCGCCAACACAGTGCTGCATCTTCCAAAATCAAAGTTCAGGAATGGCAGAGTTCTGGAATGTCAGAGTTCCAAAGTTCCAGAATTTGTAAATTTGCAACATTGCACTACGTCTTCCAAAAACAAAGTTCCAGAATGCCAAAATTCAGGAATGCCAGAGTTCCGGAATTTCAGACTTCCAAAGTTCCAGAATTCGAAAATTTGGACACTTACACCGTCTCTTTCAAAAACAAAGTTCCAGATTGCCAAATTTCCGGAATGCCAGAGTTCCAAAGATCCAGAATTCAAAAATCGCCAACACAGCGCTGCATCTTCCAAAAACAAAGTTCTGGAATGCCAGAATTCCAGAATGCCAAAGTTCCGGAATGTCAGAGTTCCAAATATCCAGAATTCGAAAATTTGCAACACTGTGCTGTGTCTTCCAAAAACAAAGTTCCGGATTGCCAAAATTCCGGAATGCCAGAGTTCTAGAATGTCAGAACTCCAGAATGTCAGAGTTCCAAAGTTCCAGAATTGGAAAAATTGCAACAGTGCGCGCTTCTTCTTCCAAAAATAACGTTCCAGAATGACAAAGCTCTGGAATGTCAGAGTTCCGGAATGTCAGAGTTCCAAAGTCCCAGAATTCGAAAATTTGACCACTGTACACTACATCTTCCAAAAACAAAGTTCCGCAATGCTAGAGTTCCAGAATATCAGAGTTCCAAAGTTCCAGAGTTCAAAAATTTGCAACACTGCGCTACATCTTCCAAAACAAAGTTCCAGAATGCCAGAGTTCCAGAATGTCAGAGTTCCAAAGTTTCAGAATTAGAAAACTTGCAATACCGTGCTGTGTCTTCCAAAAACAAAGTTCCGCAATGCCAAAATTCCAGAATTCTAGAGTTCCGGAATTTCAAATTTCCAACGCTACATCTTCCAAAAACAAAGTTCCAGAATGCCAGAGTTCCAAAGTTCCAGATTTTGAAAATTGCCAACACAGCGCTGCATCTTTCAAAAACAAAGTTCTGTAATGCCAAAATTCCGGAATGCCAAAGTTCCGGAATTTCAGACTTCCAAAGTTCCAGAATTCAAAAATTTGCAACACTTACACTGCGTCTTTCAAAAACAAAGTTCCGGATTGCCAAATTTCCGGAATGCCAGAGTTCCGGAATGTCAGAGTTCCAAACTTCCAGAATTCAAAAATTTGAAAATTGTATACCGCATCTGCCAAAAACAAAGTTCTGGAATGCCAGAGTTCCAGAATGTCAGAGTTCCGAAGTTCCAGTATTAGAAAACTTGCAATACCGTGCTGTGTCTTCCAAAAACAAAGTTCCGCAATGCCAAAATTCCGGAATTCCAGAGTTCCGGAAATTCAGACTTCCAATGCTACATCTTCCAAAAACAAAGTTCCGGAATATCAGACTTTCAAAGTTCCAGAATTCAAAAATTTGAAAACTGTACACCGTATCTGCCAAAAACAAAGTTCTGGAATGCCAGAGTTCCGGAATGTCAGAGTTCCAAAGATCCAGAATTCGAAAATTTGCAACACTGTGCTGTGTCTTCCAAAAACAAAGTTCCGGATTGCCAAAATTCCGGAATGCCAGAGTTCTAGAATGTCAGAACTCCAGGATGTCAGAGTTCCAAAGTTCCAGAATTGGAAAAATTGCAACAGTGCGCGCTTCTTCTTTCAAAAACAAAGCTCCAGATTGCCAAAATTCCGCAATGCCAGAGTTCCAGAATGTCAGAACTGCAGAATGTCAGAGTTCCAAAGATCCAGAATTCAAAAATTTGAAAACTGTACACCGCATCTGCCAAAACAAAGTTCTGGAATGCCAAAATTCCAGACTTTCAGAGTTCCAAAGTTCCACAATTTGAAAATTTGCAACACAGTGCTGCATCTTCCAAAAATAAAGTTCAGGAATTCCAAAATTCCGGAATGCCAGAGTTCTGGAATGTCAGAGTTCCAAAGTTCCAGAATTCAAAAATTTGCAACACAGTACTGCATCTTCCAAAAGCAAAGTTCAGGAATGCCACAATTCCGGAATGCCAGAGTTCTGGAATGTCAGAGTTCGAAAGATCCAGAATTTGTAAATTTGCAACACTACACTACGTCTTCCAAAAACCAAGTTCCAGAATGCCAAAATTCCAGAATGTTAAGGTTCCAGAATGTCAGAGTTCCAAAGTTCCAGAATTCAAAAATTTGCAACACAGTACTGCATCTTCCAAAAGCAAAGTTAAGGAATGCCACAATTCCGGAATGCCAGAGTTCCAGAATGTCAGAGTTCCAAAGTTACAGAATTCGAAAATTTGCAACACTGCGCTGCGTCTTCCAAGAACAAAGTTCCTAAATACCGAAATTCCGGAATGCCTGATTTCAGACTTCCAAATTTGCAGAGTTCAAAAATTTGCAAAACTGTGCTGTTTCTTCAAAAAACAAAATTCCGGAATGCCAGAGTTCCGGAACATCAGAGCTTCAGAATGTCAAAGTTCTAAAGTTCCGAAATTTGAAAATTTACAACACTGCGCTGTGTCTTCCAAAAACAAAGTTCCGGATTGCCAAAATTCCGGAATGCCAGAGTTCCGGAATTTCAGACTTTCAAAGTTCCAGAATTCGAAAATTTGGACACTTACATCGTGTCTTTCAAAAACAAAGTTCCAGATTGCCAAATTTCCGGAATGCCAGAGTTCCAAAGATACAGAATTCAAAAATCGCCAACACAGCACTGCATCTTCCAAAAACAAAGTTCTGGAATGCCAAAATTCCAGAAAGCCAAATTTCCGGAATGTCAGAGTTCCAAATATCCAGAATTAGAAAATTTGCAACACTGTGCTGTGTCTTCCAAAAACAAAGTTCCGGATTGCCAAAATTCCAGAATGCCAGAGTTCCAGAATGTCAAAACTCCAGAATGTCAGAGTTCCAAAGAACCAGAATTCAAAAATTTGAAAACTGTACACCGCATCTGCCAAAAACAAAGTTCTGGAATGCCAAAATTCCAGACTTTCAGAGTTCCAAAGTTCCAGAATTTGAAAATTTGCAACACAGTGCTGCATCTTCCAAAAACAAAGTTCAGGAATGCCAAAATTCTGGAATGCCAGAGTTCTGGAATGTCAGAGTTCCAAAGATCCAGAATTCGTAAATTTGCAACACTGCACTACGTCTTCCAAAAACAGAATTCCTCAATGCCAAAATTCCGGAATGCTAGAGTTCCAGAATGTCAGAGTTCCAAAATTCCAGAATTCAAAAATTTGCAACACAGTGCTGCATCTTCCAAAAGCAAAGTTAAGGAATGCCACAATTCCGGAATGCCAGAGTTCCAGAATGTCAGAGTTCCAAAGTTCCAGAATTCGAAAATTTGCAACACTGCGCTGCGTCTTCCAAGAACAAAGTTCCTAAATACCAAAATTCCGGAATGCCAAAGTTCCGGAATTTCAGACTTCCAAATTTGCAGAGTTCAAAAATTTGCAAAACTGTGCTGTTTCTTCAAAAAACAAAATCCGGAATGCCAGAGTTCCGGAACATCAGAGCTTCAGAATGTCAAAGTTCTAAAGTTCCAAAATTCGAAAATTTGCAACACTGCGCTGTGTCTTCCAAAAACAAAGTTCCGGATTGCCAAAATTCCGGAATGCCAGAGTTCCGGAATTTCAGACTTTCAAAGTTCCAGAATTCGAAAATTTGGACACTTACATCGTGTCTTTCAAAAACAAAGTTCCAGATTGCCAAATTTCTGGAATGCCAGAGTTCCAAAGATCCAGAATTGAAAAATCGCCAACACAGCACTGCATCTTCCAAAAACAAAGTTGTGGAATGCCAAAATTCCAGAAAGCCAAATTTCCGGAATGTCAGAGTTCCAAATATCCAGAATTCGAAAATTTGCAACACTGTGCTGTGTCTTCCAAAAACAAAGTTCCGGATTGCCAAAATTCCGGAATGTCAGAACTCCAGAATGTCAGAGTTCCAAAGATCCAGAATTCAAAAATTTGAAAACTGTACACCGCATCTGCCAAAAACAAAGTTCTGGAATGCCAAAATTCCAGACTTATAGAGTTCCAAAGTTCCAGAAACCAAAAATTTGCAACACAGTGCTGCATCTTCCAAAAACAAAGTTCAGGAATGCCAAAATTCCGGAATGCCAGAGTTCTGGAATATCAGAGTTCCAAAGATCCAGAATTTGTAAATTTGCAACACTGCACTACGTCTTCCAAAAACAGAATTCCTCAATGCCAAAATTCCGGAATGCTAGAGTTCCAGAATGTCAGAGTTCCAAAGTTCCAGAATTCAAAATTTGCAACACAGTGCTGCATCTTCCAAAAGCAAAGTTCAGAAATGCCACAATTCCGGAATGCCAGAGTTCCAGAATGTCAGAGTTCCAAAGTTCCAGAATTCAAAAATTTGCAACACAGCACTGCATCTTCCAAAAGCAAAGTTCAGGAATGCCAAGATTCCGGAATTCCAGAGTTCCAGAATGTCAGAGTTCCAAAGATCCAGAATTCGAAAATTTGCAACACTGCGCTGTGTCTTCCAAGAACAAAGTTCCTAAATACCAAAATTCCGGAATGCCTGGTTTCCGGAATTTCAGACTTCCAAATTTTCAGAGTTAAAAAATTTGCAAAACTATGCTGTTTCTTCAAAAAACAAAATTCCAGAATGCCAGAGTTCCGGAACATCAGCACTTCAGAATGTCAAAGTTCTAAAGTTCCGAAATTTGAAAATTTGCAACACTGTGCTGTGTCTTCCAAAAACAAACTTCCGGATTGCCAAAATTCTGGAATGCCAGAGTTCCGAAATGTCAGACTTCCAAAGTTCCAGAATTCAAAAATTTGCAACACAGCGCTGCATCTTCCAAAAGCAAAGTTCACGAATGCCAAAATTCCTGAATGCCAGAGTTCCGGAATTTCAGAGTTCCAAAGATCCAGAATTCAAAAATTGCCAACACAGTGCTGCATCTTCCAAAAGCAAAGTTCAGGAATGCCAAAATTCCGGAATGCCAGAGTTCCGGAATTTCAGAGTTCAAAAGTTCCAGAATTCAAAAATTTGCAACACTGCGCTGCGTCTTCCAAGAACAAAGTTCCTAAATACCAAAATTCCGGAATGCCTGATTTCCGGAATTTCAGACTTCCAAATTTGCAGAGTTCAAAAATTTGCAAAACTGTGCTGTTTCTTCAATAAACAAAATTCCGGAATGCCAGAGTTCCGGAACATCAGCGCTTCAGAATGTCAAAGTTCTAAAGTTCCGAAATTCGAAAATTTGCAACACTGTGCTGTGTCTTCCAAAAACAAAGTTCCGGATTGCCAAAATTCTGGAATGCCAGAGTTCCGGAATTTCAGACTTCCAAAGTTCCAGAATTAGAAAATTTGGACACTTACACCGTGTCTTTCAAAAACAAAGTTCCAGATTACCAAATTTCCGGAATGCCAGAGTTCCGGAATGTCAGACTTCCAAAGATCCAGAATTCAAAAATCGCCAACACAATGCTGCATCTTCCAACAACAAGGTTCTGGAATGCCAAAATTCCAGAAAGCCAAATTTCCGGAATGTCAGAGTTCCAATTATCCAGAATTCGAAAATTTGCAACACTGTGCTGTGTCTTCCAAAAACAGAATTCGTGAATGTTGAAATTCCGGAATGCCAGAGTTCCAGAATGTCAGAGTTCCAAAGTTCCAGAATTCAAAAATTTGCAACACAGCGCTGCATCTTCCAAAAGCAAAGTTCACGAATGCCAAAATTCTGGAATGCCAGAGTTCCGGAATTTCAGAGTTCCAAAGATCCAGAATTCAAAAATCGCCAACACAATGCTGCATTTTCTAAATTCAAAGTTCAGGAATGGCAGAGTTCCAGAATGTCAGAGTTCCAAAGTTCCAGAATTTGTAAATTTGCAACACTGTACTATGTCTTCCAAAAACAAAGTTCCAGAATGCCAAAATTCAGGAATGCCAGAGTTCCGGAATGTCAGACTTCCAGAGTTCCAGAATTTGAAAATTTGGACACTTACACTGTATCTTTCAAAAACAAAGTTCCAGATTGCCAAATTTCCGGAATGCCAGAGTTCCGGACTGTCAGACTTCCAAAGTTCCAGAATTCAAAAATTTGCAACACAGCGCTGCATCTTCCAAAAGCAAAGTTCACGAATGCCAAAATTCCGGAATGCCAGAGTTCCGGAATTTCAGAGTTCCAAAGATCCAGAATTCAAAAATCGCCAACACAATGCTGCATTTTCTAAATTCAAAGTTCAGGAATGGCAGAGTTCCAGAATGTCAGAGTTCCAAAGTTCCAGAATTTGTAAATTTGCAACACTGTACTACGTCTTCCAAAAACAAAGTTCCAGAATGCCAAAATTCAGGAATGCCAGAGTTCCGGAATTTCAGACTTCCAGAGTTCCAGAATTTGAAAATTTGGACACTTACACTGTATCTTTCAAAAACAAAGTTCCAGATTGCCAAATTTCCAGAATGCCAGAGTTCCGGAATGTCAGACTTCCAAAATTCCAGAATTCAAAAATTTACAACACAGCGCTGCATCTTCCAAAAGCAAAGTTCACGAATGCCAAAATTCCGGAATGCCAGAGTTCCGGAATTTCAGAGTTCCAAAGATCCAGAATTCAAAAATCGCCAACACAATGCTGCATTTTCTAAATTCAAAGTTCAGGAATGGCAGAGTTCCAGAATGTCAGAGTTCCAAAGTTCCAGAATTTGTAAATTTGCAACACACCACTATGTCTTCCAAAAACAAAGTTCCAGAATGCCAAAATTCAGGAATGCCAGAGTTCCGGAATTTCAGACTTCCAGAGTTCCAGAATTCGAAAATTTGGACACTTACACTGTATCTTTCAAAAACAAAGTTCCAGATTGCCAAATTTCCGGAATGCCAGAGTTCCGGAATGTCAGACTTCCAAAGATCCAGAATTCAAAAATCGCCAACACAGCGCTGCATCTTCCAAAAACAAAGTTCTGGAATGCCAAAATTCCGGAATCCCAGAGTTCCGGGATGTCAGAATTCCAGAGATCCAGAATTCAAAAATTTGCAACACTGTGCTGTGTCTTCCAAAAACAGAATTCGTGAATGTCGAAATTCCGGAATGCCAGAGTTCCGGAATGTCAGAGTCCCAAAGTTCCAGAATTCAAAAATTTGAAAATTTTACAACATATCTGCCAAAAACAAAGTTCTGGAATGCCGAAATTCTGGAATGACAGAGTTCCAGAATGTCAGAGTTCCAAAGTTCCAGAATTCAAAAATTTGCAACACTGCGCTGCGTCTTCCAAGAACAAAGTTCCTAAATACCAAAATTCCGGAATGCCTGATTTCCGGAATTTCAGACTTCCAAATTTGCAGAGTTCAAAAATTTGCAAAACTGTGCTGTTTCTTCAATAAACAAAATTCTGGAATGCCAGAGTTCCGGAACATCAGCGCTTCAGAATGTCAAAGTTCTAAAGTTCCGAAATTCGAAAATTTGCAACACTGTGCTGTGTCTTCTAAAAACAAAGTTCCGGATTGCCAAAATTCTGGAATGCCAGAGTTCCAGAATGTCAGACTTCCAAAGATCCAGAATTCAAAAATCGCCAACACAATGCTGCATCTTCCAAAAACAAGGTTCTGGAATGCCAAAATTCCAGAAAGCCAAATTTCCGGAATGTCAGAGTTCCAATTATCCAGAATTCGAAAATTTGCAACACTGTGCTGTGTCTTCCAAAAACAGAATTCGTGAATGTTGAAATTCCGGAATGCCAGAGTTCCAGAATGTCAGAGTTCCAAAGTTCCAGAATTCAAAAATTGCAACACAGCGCTGCATCTTCCAAAAGCAAAGTTCACGAATGCCAAAATTCCGGAATGCCAGAGTTCCGGAATTTCAGAGTTCCAAAGATCCAGAATTCAAAAATCGCCAACACAATGCTGCATTTTCCAAATTCAAAGTTCAGGAATGGCAGAGTTCCAGAATGTCAGAGTTCCAAAGTTTCAGAATTTGTAAATTTGCAACACTGTACTACGTCTTCCAAAAACAAAGTTCCAGAATGCCAAAATTCAGGAATGCCAGAGTTCCGGAATTTCAGACTTCCAAAGTTCCAGAATTTGAAAATTTGGACACTTACACTGTATCTTTCAAAAACAAAGTTCCAGATTGCCAAATTTCCGGAATGCCAGAGTTCCGGAATGTCAGACTTCCAAAGTTCCAGAATTCAAAAATTTGCAACACAGCGCTGCATCTTCCAAAAGCAAAGTTCACGAATGCCAAAATTCCGGAATGCCAGAGTTCCGGAATTTCAGAGTTCCAAAGATCCAGAATTCAAAAATCGCCAACACAATGCTGCATTTTCTAAATTCAAAGTTCAGGAATGGCAGAGTTCCAGAATGTCAGAGTTCCAAAGTTCCAGAATTTGTAAATTTGCAACACTGTACTCCGTCTTCCAAAAACAAAGTTCCAGAATGCCAAAATTCAGGAATGCCAGAGTTCCGGAATTTCAGACTTCCAAAGTTCCAGAATTCGAAAATTTGGACACTTACACTGTATCTTTCAAAAACAAAGTTCCAGATTGCCAAATTTCCGGAATGCCAGAGTTCCGGAATGTCAGAGTTCCAAAGATCCAGAATTCAAAAATCGCCAACACAGCGCTGCATCTTCCAAAAACAAAGTTCTGGAATGCCGACATTCTGGAATGCCAGAGTTCCGGGATGTCAGAGTTCCAAAGTTCCAGAATTCAAAACTTGCAACACAGCGCTGTGTCTTCCAAAAACAAAGTTCAGGATTGCCAAAATTCCGGAATGCCAGAGTTCTAGAATGTCAGAACTCCAGAATGTCAGAGTTCAGAGTTGACTTCATTCAACCTTTCAAATGTTCACAAAATTTTCAACTATTAATCTCTTATTCAGTTTATTGATATCTGCAACAGTTTCTGATTTCTGACAGTTTAAAAATCATTCAAATTTTGGAGAAAATTCAAGTTTATAATGGGTGTGCATTGCGCGGAATGTTCAGGGCTAGAGTGGGTGACATCATCAGCTAGAGTGGCAGAGAGTCTAAAAATTGTCTGAAACTTTTCTCTTTCTCTCGTCCTCCTGGCCACAAATTAAACTGTACACACATGATTTTCTCCGCAGTTGTAGTCAAACTTGTTCTAGCTCTCACAATGTGCTCAAAAAAGCAGAGAGACTTACAGAATTTGAATTGTGGGCCTCTCAGTGCAGCCTGGTGCCTCCCTGCTGCTCATTCACTCCCATACAAAAGTAGGAGCTGATTTTTGGAGAAAAGCAGAAATGTTGCCTGTTTCTAACTCGCAATATCTTCAACAATTTTTACTCTAGAAACACCAAAAAGACATGTTTGCGTTCAGGAAGGTCTTACGGATCCAAACATATAAAGTTTTCACTCATATTAGGTACAGATTTGTGTGAAATTGGAGCAGTTTGAGGGGTTCATGGACCCCTTTCTCATCAAGTAGTTAAAGTCACCATGGCAACCTCTGAGCACATGCACACACACACACACACACACAAAGACTCTCTCTCTCTCCCCCCCTCTCTTGCTCTCTCTCACTTACACACACACACACACACACTTTCTCTCTCTCTCTCTCCCCCTCTCTCTCTCACTTACACACACACACACACACACACTTTCTCTCTCTCTCTCTCCCCCTCTCTCTTACTCTCTCTCTCACTTAAACACACACACACACACACTCTCTCTCGGTCCCTCTCTCTCTCACTTAGACACACACACACTCTCTTTCTTTCACTTAGACACACAGGTCAGATTTTATTGTATGTACCTCTCTCTCTTTCACACACACTCACACACACACACATACACACACTCTCTGTCTCTCTCTGTCGCACTCTCTCTCTCACACACACACACACATTCTCTCTCTCTATCTAATCAGCCTCTCAATGATTTTAAACCTTTGAGGGGAGTGTTTAAACATCTCATCAACAGTTTATTTCTATTTCATACACATCAGTTTCTTCTCCTAATGGAGATTTCAGGATTTGGAGCTTCTTCTTGTCCTGACCTTTGGCTTTTCCACCTCTTCAACCCTTACATTTTACTTTGAAGGATTTAAACTTTTTCTCATTATTTCCAACAATTCAGCCCATTCCTCAACCATTTTAAGAGTTCTTATTTTTTATTATATGTAACTTACATAGATTTTCTCACATTGTTTTACGCTTATCTTTAACAATCCAGGCATTTACATGCACACACACACATCACACCACACACAGACACACAGACACATCACACCACACACAGACACACATACATACACACATCAAAGACACAGACACACACACCACACACACAGACACATCATACAAAGACACAAACACACACACCACACCACACACACAGACACACGTCATACACAGACACAAACACACACATCACAACACACCACGCACATGAACACACAGTAAAAAACTAAGTGTCAATTTAACTCTTATAGAGTTGAATTTAACTCCATTTCAGATAACATTTGGTCCCACTCAAAAATAGAGTAAAATTTACTCTATGGCCAGTGTCAAATTTTCAGAGTTAATTCTACTCAATTCAGTGTCAAAATTAACAATGAAATGTGTAAAAATATTTAACACTGAGGTTTGTTCACACTGTTCAGAGTAATAAGATTACACTTTAGAGAGTTAATTTTACTCCAAATTTAGTTCTTAAAATGACACTCTAATGTGTAATATTTCATTTTTATTTCTCGCCAGTGTTATTTTTATATGCTATTATATCTAGGTGGTATGTACTATACTACTATGTACTATACTATACTACTATAACTGCTTTGATCTAAATAATAATTAATTAATTATTAATTAATAATTAATAAAACACAAACAAGGTTACAGTCACAACTTGCTTTAATGCTCACCAGATGAAGCAATATGGAACAACAAATAGAGCTGTGTCATTCACTCCATAGGACATCTGTATGTCAAAAGGCCTGGGATAAGGCAGTTTGTCAAGATGAAAGACAACAACATCTTGCTTCCTCCTTGTTACTTCATACGCATGGAAATGTTCTTGAAAACTTACAGTGAATAAAGGCAAAGTGAGCAGCAACAATTTTTCATGAATAATCAGGACAGACTCAATCTAGTAAAAGAGAGGCATTTCACATTCCACTACACCACAAATAACCAGATGTTGGCGGTAAATAAAACAACACATCAACATCAGTGGCATTATTTGTGTCAAGAACACTTTGGTAAGGTGAAAAATCACCTTCTCCTACAGAATCAAATGAACCGCTTACGTGGCACTTGTTCAGGTGCTTTCTAAAGCCAGAAAAGCTACCAAAAGAACGTGGGCATCCTACTTGGCCACATTTAAGATGAAGAGTACGGCCAGTACAGAGACCATGAATTACCTTAAGGTGCTTTATAAGGCTGTTTGGACTCCCATGGTCACTTCTGCAGAGAAAACACCTCATTGTTTGATCGAAGCAGACACTAATGCATTATTCTTGCTCGCAGTTCAGCAACTCTGGGAGTTTCCTTTGTTTCCCCAACGTCAATGTTGTAGATAGTTGTTTGAAGAAAAGTGAAAAAGTTGGCAAGGGAAGGACTGTACGAGGTACCAAAGATGTAATGGGCCTTAAAGAGTTCGTCAAGGGCTCCCACTGAATCTGTTGCCTTACATGGTAGTGCGTACTTGTTGATGACAATAAGAAGGTGTGGATGTTGCTTCTCGTAGGCCCCTGAGCAAGGAGGTAAGGCTGGCTGCTTTGGCTGATGTTGTTGAGATGCTGCTGTACACTGGTTCCAGCCTACAACCGACATTAAACAGCAATATTTAGTGACCAATCTCTCGCAATAGATCACTGTACATGAAACTGAGGTGATGAAAAGCATATTTCAAACAACTGTCGAGCTCATACTTTCATGAATTTGATGAGGTGTTCCACAGCCTGACTTGCAGACATCTTCCCTGGCCTCTTCCTACCCTGGGCAGATGGTGGCAAGAGATGAAGGAGCAGCAAGATGGCGGACATGTCACTGTCCCAGCCTAAATGCCAACAAACATCAGGTTAACATTAAGATAAGATAGGTTATAATTCATTATATCATCAAATTATTACTGTATAGTTCAATGCGTAGTCAAGTGTGTTACTGTGACTGTTTCCAGAAATCATAAAATAAAAAGACAGTGTATAAGAATATAAGATTTATAAAATATGAAATATTTATGCTACATATACATTGAACTGGCACAATTACAAACAATAGTAATTAAAAGCAGTCCCTGTCTTACCATTCTCAACCATAACAGTTGACTCAGCATTCCTCATCAAATCTAGGAGCTCTGTGCTCGGTACAAGTCCGTGGCTCTCTCTGATTACTTTTGCTTTGAGACTGGTGGGCCACTTTTCCAAAAATTTGTTTGCTGTCAGTTCATCAAACAGTAGCCTGAAATCTTGTTCTATCTGTAATACAAAAACAAAGTGCAAAGAAAGGAGTGATGAGAGACATTGCATGCATGATGCCCACTGGTGTGCGCCCACATTTGTGGGCTTAAATTATTTTCTGTTTTTGCGAGAACATATTTTTGAGGCTTCCCTATTTTGAACAATAGGGGGCAGGAGAAGACCAGGAATCGCCCCAGAGGCAGAAATTTTCAGGCACTTCATCCTGGATTTTCGTATGTGTGTGAGAACTTGACTGAAGCAGCCGTGTCCAGCAAAAGGTGACTTGGAATCTGCAACTGGTACCCATAACACATGCTGTATGGGACATTTCATTGATTCAACTGATGAAGATGTAGATGCGGACTTACCAGTCCTGGTGTATCGAGAAACCGTGGGAAGACTGAGAAGACATCTGCTGCTCTCTTTTCATCGTTAACCATTGAATGACGATAAATGAAGGTAGCTTTCATCTTCTCACAGACCGTGTCTTCATCAGCAGAGTGTTTCAAAACAGCAATAGCTGCTTCCACTTCCTCATCCGATAACACTTTGTCAGCAGTGAAGGGTCTGGGTTGACCACTGCCTGGCCCACCACCTTGAGACAAAACACAATTTTATTGACTCCTGCCTACACAATCATCAATTATCAACATCATATGTAACTGATAAGTATACTTGCTCTTGGGAGATTTGCTAGCAGAGGCACCTCTTTCCTCTGCAGTTTTTTGTTGAATGGTCTTCAACCGCCATGCAAGGTATCCAGAACCACTCTCTGGATCGTAGTAATGTTCCTGTGTAATTAAAAACATGCAGACTGACTATGCTATCAACATTTTTAAGGGCAATTAAGTGTGTTGTAAGGACCCTTTTACTTACATATCCATGTTGTGAATATGGGTCTTCCAGATATGGAAACAGAGCAACTATCCCCTGTGCGTACATCACCCTGACATTTTTAGGGGAGGATGTCCTAATGTATGAATCCAATGATGACAATCACTCAATTGGACACAATTAAAATCCAATACTGACAATGTTTCTTTAGAGGCTACATGTATGATTCTTACCCATGTGTTTGTGTCATCTCAGCAGCAAGTATGTTTATCATCTGTCTTCTGGTGGCATCTTTCAGGGATTTGGTTTTTGCATATTCTTGCATGATGTGTTCACCCCCAGGCTTAGTCGTGAGTATTTTTTCAATCAACTTAAATGGAAACAAAATATACAGTCAGAAATGTTTAAACCATACGTACAATGGGGAAATTATAACAGAAAAACACTCCCCATCAAATTGAGCAAAATCCTGATTAAATTTAACAATGTCCACTCCCCACCTCTTTTGCCTCATAGTTTATGTGGCATGGCCTTTTAGGTTGACTTCCTTCAGCTGTGGCTGCTTCTTCAGGAGGATCACACACCGTGAAGTTCAGAATAATAGTATCTTCAGATGCTGCTGAGCATGATGATGATGATGACAGAGAAGCATCTGTGCATTAATGAATATGAACAAAACAGAAGCATATTAAATAGAAATGTTATTACTCCCATCCCAACCTTTAAGTTAAATATGAATACATTTGTGAATGGTCAGTGATTACCAAGTTCTTCATTGCTCAGCATGACTCGGAAGGTTCCAGGTGACTCCTTGACTAATTCTTCAAAGACCTCTCCGTCAACTTCTGTGTCAGATTGGTCAAATACCTTCATATCTGGCTGCCTACCTTCTGGTATGTTAAATTTTTAGCACACTGAAGTAAAGGACGGGAAGGGAAAATTATGTTACAGTAAGACCATTTCCTTTCGATGAGAATCAAAATCATAACTAAGTGGAGTGAGCCTCATGTCTTGACAAAATGCTATCGAGTTGAAACTTAAGTCAGTAGGTTATTCCCATGCATTTAAAGGCACAGCAGAAACAGTTATCAACTCAGAGGAATGTTTTATGGTGAATTAGGTGTATTAACTAAGTAAAAGGTTGTGATACTGTGTTATCCTGATGTACTCACTAACCTTCTTTCATGAAGGCATCCAATGTTAGGTCAGACAGCCTAACATACTTCTGCTCCCCACCAAATGACACACGCAGCAGCATATTCTAAATAAAAGTAAAAAACAAAAAAAAAAAAAAAACAGTTGAACAAAGAGTTACCCATTAATGTGCTTACATTGTTCCATAACCTGAGCCTACTTACCAACTATGGTCCATGCCACTCACATCTGCTTGATTACTGTGAACACAAGGCAAAGTCGACATAGTTGAGTTTATTACACATATCTATTGAATGAATGCTCCATTCTAGAGCCCGGAGGGAAAGAGACTGGCCTTAAACTATGTCGATGTATGCTAAATTGCCAATTTCTAAACCGTTAAATCCTATTTTGATCAACATTGTATCTCAGATTATTAATTTCACACAGTGAGCCAGTCGGTATGGAGAAATAAACCTCGACAATGTGAATGGAACCCGACACCAACAAGCACAACTTTACAACATTATTCCTTAGTGAGAGCTAACGACAGTAGGCTAACTGGCATGCGCAACTTGGCTGTCTGTGTGTAATTTTTAAGGCACCACTTCGGCCAATTCAGAAATGGCAAACCGACAACTGACCGTTTGAGTCGTCGAGTATTGAGGCCACATGGGACGGGGGGAGGCTATGCCGTTGCAATTTACTTCGTAGCTTCGAGCTAATTCGCGGTTATCTTAACGATGAGCATACTAGTAAACAATGACATAAAACGTAACCATAAGACAGGCAGCATGTATTCGTGTGTACCATCATTGAGGAAAAAGACACGCAGTTAATGGTGCATCTTAACTCGACGAGAAATGTCGAACTTCTGAACTGCTAGCTGCTAGTTGAATGGGACATGTAGCTTCACAGCCATTCGACAGAGGAATGGGCAACATATCCTCAATCAACATTTATGAACCGATAAAACCGTGTTTAGATGGAAAACAATTATTAACCGGTGTTAAGAACACCAGCATGTTCATAATGTTACTTACCCGACCCAGGCACAACCGTCCGACCTGCTCCAGACTAACCGTCAATGTCCCGCGACGCCGCCAGAGTGTTCAAGATGTCACAACTGGCGCGTATTCGTCACTCTGTGTAGAGTTAAAGTTACACTGCATGTCTGCGGGATTTTACACTGACTTTTAACTCTACTCTTAAAGTGGGCTTACTCTCCATATAGTTGTAAATACTCTATCTAGGTTAAAATAGGTTGACTCTGAAATATTGACACTTAATTTTTTACTGTGCACACACACACCACATACATCCACAGACACACACACACCAGACACACAGACGCACACACCACATACATCCACAGACACACACACCACACACATCCACAGACACACACACCACACCACACACAGACACACATCATACAAAGACACAGACACACACACCACACACAAACACACAGCACATCACACACATCCATATACACACCACACCACACAGACACACACACACCACACAGACGTAGACACACATCGAAGACACAGAAACCATCCACACCACACACAACACAACACACAGACCACAACACACAGACACACTACACATACACACATCAAAGACACAGACACACACATCACAACACACCACAGACAGACACACACCACACCACAGACAGACACAGACCACACCACACACAGACACACACACCACACCACACATCATACAAAGACACGAACACGCATCACAACACACCACACACATCCACAGACACACACACCACATACATCCACAGACCCACACACCACATACATCCAGACACACACACCACACACAGACACACATACATACACACACCACACCACACACAGACACACATACACACTGCGCACACACACACACAGTTTGGCCTTGGTGTCTCACACTCTCTGTGTTTTCACAGATCTCTCCCGAGCTCCATCCCTCTGCACCAACCACCACCTTCATCTGTCTGCTTGCAAATTCTGTTTCAGGAATCTTATCGACCTGTTCATGATTCTTTCAACAATTATTGGACAGACAACATATCAAGACAATCATGAGTTTTATTCAACATTTATATGTAAATACAATCAAAAAAGAGCAAAGAGTGTGTCATTACACACTATTTATTCTAATAACAATACACAATAAACAACACACACACCACACCACACACAGATACACACACACCACACACACCACACCACACCACACAGACACACATACATACACACACCACACCACACAGACACACATACATACACACACACCACACCATACAGATCCACACATGCAGACACACATCATACAAAGACACAGACACACACACCACACACACAGACACCACACACAGACACACATACATACACACACCACACCACACACAGACACACATACACACACCACACTGCACACACACACTACACATACACACACACCACACCACACATATACCAATTGCTAAAATATTCCATTTAGGAACTGCACTCAACTAAATGGAATTTGAAATGTCTGGCTATTAATGAATTGTTGTGATGACATCAAGGATAGTGACTGTCATTTTTATATCGTTTTTTTCCATTTTATTTTTGTAAGGATCCCACAGTGCTTCAGACATCTGTAGCTCTTCCTCAGTGTCCAGCATCACCTTCACTTGGCCCGACCCTGCCTCAAGCACACCAACAATGGTGACTTTTGTCGGTTCATTGCTTTTGGGTGTCTGTGACAATAAACAAAATAAGAGTTTTATTATAATAATATATATATATATCATAATAATATTGAGAACTGTATGAAAAGTGTGTGTGTGTGTGTGTGTGTGTGTGTGTGTTTGTATGTGCATGTGTGCATACCAGCCTGTCCCCAGAGTTTGCCGTGGTGCCTTTTACTGCTTGTAGATAGATAGATAGATAGATAGACAGATAGATAGATACACAGATAGATAGATAGATAGATAGAGAGAGAGAGAGAGAGGTAGGAAGGCAGGTAGAAGTAAAGAAGTGTGAATATAAGAGTGAGTTAGTCAGTGAGTCAGTCAGTCAGTGAGCATGTGAATGTGAATAAGTGTGAGTGAGTGTGTGTGTGAGAGTGAGAGTGTGCGTGAGAGAGAGAGTAAGCGTGTGCGAGCGTCACTATGTGCGAGTGTGTGTGAGTGTGCTGTAGTGCTATACAAAGTGCAATACATGTTAAAAACATGAAATACAAGTAATTCTACATCTGTCCGCCTGTCTCTCTGTGTCTGTCTCTCTGTGCCTGTCTGTCTCTCTCTCTGTCTGTGTCTGTCTCTCCCAGTTTGTGTCTGTCTCTCTGTGCCTGTCTGTCTCTCACTCTCTCAGTCTGTCTCACTCTCTGTCTGTGTCTGTCTGTCTCAGTTTGTGTCTGTCTCTCTGTCTGTCTCTCTCAGTTTGTGTCTGTCTCTGTCTGTCTCTCTCTCTTTCTCTGTCTGTCTATCCGTCTCTCTCTGTCTGTCTGTCTGTCTGTCTCTCTTTCTCTGTCTGTCTGTCCGTCTCTCTCTGTCTGTGTCTGTCTGTCTCTCTGTCTGTGTCTCTATCTGTCTGTTCGTCTATCCATGCTTAAGTGTAACAGGTAAAGAATTGGTAAGTTACAAAGTGACTTGAAAGTTATAGTTAAACAAATGTACATAGGAGTCTCTCCGTCTGTCTCTCTCTCTCTCAGTCTGTCTCTCTCTGTCTGTCTGTCTGTCTCTCTCTTTCTGTCTGTGTCTGTCTGTCTCTCTCTCTCAGTTTGTCTGTCTCAAAGTGCAATACATGTTAAAAACATGAAATACAAGTAATACTACATCTGTCTGCCTGTCTCTCTGTCTGTCTCTTTCTGTCTGTCTGTGTCTGTCTCTCTGTGCCTGTCTGTCTGTCTTTCTCTCTCTCTCTCAGTCTGTCTCTCTCTTTCTCTGTCTGTCTGTCCGTCTCTCTCTGTCTGTGTCTGTCTGTCTCTCTGTCTGTGTCTCTATCTGTCTGTCTGTTCGTCTATCCATGCTTAAGTGTAACAGGTAAAGAATTGGTAAGTTACAAAGGGACATGAAAGTTATAGTTCAGGGGTCAGCAATTAAGTTTGGCCTCGGGCCAGATATTTTCCAAGACATTACATGGTGGGCCACAACCAAAACAATTGAATTAATTAATTAATAGGGGAGGAGGGGTGATAATAAAAATGATAGGCGCTCTTAAAATGACACAGCAGACGCACTGGGCTAGTCTATATTATAATTGGGCTATATAACGAGACATTCAAGTGGTCTGGTGTAGGCTAAATTTGTGGACTGACCATTGGTGGCGCCAGGGGCGATTCTAGGATCAGAGCTTTAGGGGTGCACCCATTCGAGAGGGTTAACCTAATCGTGACAGACGGGGCTCCTGCTATGGTGGGAAAGCACAGAGGTCTGGTAAGCAGGCTTAAAGAACTCGCCCCCCAAATGCACGGACTGCACTGCCTCATCCACCAAAGTGTCCTTTGTGCCAGACTGAGTGGCGAGCTAAAGGATGTTATGGACAAAGTCATGAAAGTCATTAATTTTGTCAGAGGTACATCAAGCACCCAGCATAGGCTTTTCCGACAACTTGTGGCTGAGTCAGAAGATGCCACCCACGATGACTTGCTGCTTCACAATGATGTGCGCTGGTTAAGCAAGGGGAAAGCGTTGGATCGCTTCTGTGCGCTACTGAATGAGATCAAGGCGTTCCTTGGAATGAGCAAGAGCAAGGCAGCAGCTGACCACCTTATCCTGCTGGAAGATGAAACGTTCATGTCCAATGTAGCGTTTTTATCTGACATATTTGGCCATCTAAACCAGCTTAATCTTCAGCTACAGGGGAGAGACAAAACCATTGTGGACATGGTTGATTTCATTCACGAGGAAGCTTGAGATGCTTGAGGCAGACATATCTACCAGCAGGCTCCTACATTTCAGCGCACTGAAGAAGACAGCGGGACAAGTGACGGAGCTGATGGTTGACTTAATCAAGAAGCTACAAGCCAACTTCACTTCTCGGTTTGATGACTACTCCATCCCAAAAGACATCATTGACTTCATACGTGACCCTGCAGTAAAACCAGCTGACAACTTCTCTTCCCTGGCGAAAAAATGATCCCATCTTTAGATCAGGCTGCGCTGGAAATGGAAACTATCGACTTCCAAACCACCTCAGTTGTGCGAGATGCGTTGAGAAGTGCGGAGTCTGTGACTGCCTTTTGGGTATGCCTACTATGCTCCGAGGAATACAGCAACCTCAAGAAAGTCGCACTTTACATTCTGACAATGTTCCCTTCCACCTACGTGTGCGAGTCATCATTCTCAGCTATGAATGCAATAAAAACGCAGGAGAGGAATAGACTGACTCACAAAAATCTCGAGAACTGTCTGAGGATCAAAGTGATGTCTATTTCACCAGATATCCAGAAAATAGTGACCAGCGGGAGATGCCACTTTTCACACTAGGTGAGTAGTCTAAACGAGTTATTGTGTGTAAAATCTGAACAGTATTTTTAATGAATGCCTCATTGTAGGCTAGGCCTAATTCTTACTAGGCCTACAGTAAATTTAGCACATCTGCTCTCGTTTCAGGAGGTTCGAGCACTCCGGCCCAGTGGATTCAGCTGTTTTTGCTTCGTTCTTTTTTGCTCTGATTTGCTCCGATTTGACGTGACGATGTGCAATTGCATTTTACATTTTGGTGCCACCACAGTCATATAAAGGCCTAATTAACTTGAGTTTGCTATGTTTGAAAGTATTCTCGCAATACTAAGAAGCATATGTCCTTTGTTGAAATGACTTGTTTTAGGGACTAGTTTGGAATTTCAGCACCAGGCGCTGTCTGCTGACTTTGTTTTTGCATGTTGAGCGTTCACGCCGCTCACCTCGCTGTTCTTATTCACTCTCGTATCCAGAGATTGAGGAATTTTCTGTTTTGGAAAATGAAGTTTCTAAATAAAGAGCATTTTGAGACTGGCAGTCCGATTTTTTAAAAGTATATTTTCTATTTTTATTTTCATTCTCTAGTCAAAACAATCTCACGGGCCAGATGTTTTTGCTTGCGGGCCACATCTGGCCCGCGGGCCGCCTATTGCCGACCTAGGTTATAGTTAAACAAATGTACATAGGAGTCTTAGTGTGTGTGTGTGTGTGTGTTTGTGTGTGTTGTGAGAGAGAGAGAGAGAGAGAGAGAGTGAGAGAGAGTGAGTGTGCATTTAAATATAAGTGAGCATGTGTGAGTGTGACTATGTGTGTGACAGAGAGTGAGTGTGTGTGTTTAGTACCTCCACTGTGGTGTATGATGTGGAATGCAATTGTGCCCCATATGGAGACTCCTTATGCTTCAGGTTGGTCACCTGGAGGTGTGTACCTATAGTGCACACCTCAAGCACTGCCTCCCTCCAGAAACAAATTGTCACACGTTTCCCATCCTGTGAAAGACAGAGAATTATAATGACTCGCACACATACACCGTGACAGTTTAATATTAATGTGTTAAATTATTTCCACATCAGTTTTATAGCGTACCTGTTCCAGTGTTATCCTCTTTAAGGGATGTCATCCTTCCCCTTCCCCCCCGTAATCCTCTGAATGGAAGAAGTCTGAACAAGGTAATACGTGTTAATATCATATCACATACTGAACTCTTTGATTTGATTGCAACATAAGAACACATACATAAGTCACATGAAACAATTTGCAGACAAAATTAGGACATTAGCTCTCAAATCCTCTAGTAAAGGCATCTCAAACCAATTCCACAAAGGGCCAGTGTGGCTGCAGGTTTTTGTTCCAACCAATCAAGAGCACACAGTTTGACCACTCAACTGTCTGAAGACTGAGATCACTTGATTAGCTGAGTCAGGTCTGGTGTGCTGCTGCTTGGTTGGAACAAAAACCTGCAGCCACACTGGCCCTTTGTGGAATCAGTTTGAGATGCCTGCTTTAGTACATTCAGGAAAAATCTTCATCATGAAGTTCAAAAACTTACCCCTACCACCTTCCCAGACACCGTCACCAGTCCCCTCTCTCCATTAATTTCTTGGAGCGCGACTGCTGTGGATGGTGGCTCAATAATTCTCTTGGCCTCCTCCTTAAGTGTGTCACTTACTGGCAGTGCAGAGCTCCGGAAAAACTGTGCCTGTTTTGGAATGTTTATGGTATATGGGGGGGAATCACCCCTGAGGGTGTAACCTCTGACAATATAACTCGCTCCCTCCTGAACTACGTGCCTAAATTGCTCTAAAAGAGTTAACTTTATTACAGACTGGCCATCTGTAATGGCAGCCACTACATTTTGCTTGGTGGTCACCGCCCTGACATTTTCTCCCTCAAAGGCCCAGGATAAGACCGCTGGCCGGTCTTTAGTGGCCAGGACACTAATTTTTATTGGTGGAAGTCGTTGATAGGGACTGTCTGGACGTTCGCTCAGTAATTTTCTAAGTGCCATTCTGAAATGAAAAAATAAACAGAAAAAGTCAAGATCAGCAGTGGTATTTATTAGGCTATCCTGTAGAGCAGGCTTCTCAAACCAATAGGCTTTATGCCCAGCTCCACAATTTCCTGAACTTAAACCAGCTCCTCTATTTCCTGTCTTACATTATTGGACAAACTGATTAATCCAGGTGTGTCTGACCATTGTTGTGACTACTGAGGACACACCTAGATTAATCAGTTTGTCCAATAATGTAAGACAGGAAATAGAGGAGCTGGTTTAAGTTCAGGAAATAGTGGAGCTGGGCATAAAGCCTATTCCGCAAAGGGCCAGTGTGGCCGCAGGTTTTTGTTCCAACCAATCAAAAACACACCACTGTTTAACTAAGCCAGGTCTGGTGTGCTGCTGCTTGGTTGGAACAAAAACCTGCAGCCACACTGGCCCTTTGTGGAATGGGTTTGAGATGCCTGCTGTAGACTGGCTGATGTAGCTACAGACTATTAACATTTTGAAACTAACAGTAGCCATATAGGCCTATATGTCAAATATTTATTTATTAATCCAGCTTTTGTCGCCCACTCTCACTCACACACACACACACACACACACACACACACCCGCTAACAGTATACGGCAGGCATGGGCAAACTATTCCACAAAGGGCCGGTGTGGCTGCAGGTTTTCGTTCCAACCAAGCAGCAGCACACCAGACTTGAGTCATTCAATCAACTGATCTCAGTCTTCAGACAACTGATTGGTCAAACTGTGTGCTCTTGGTTGGCTGGAACAAAAACCTGCAGCCACGCGGCCCTTTGAGGAATAGTTTGCCCATGCCTGGTATACGGCCTACGCAGCGGCCTACAGCCATGACCATATTCACAGCGTCACCACTTTCCTTAAGTTATCACTCAACTGGGGTGGGTAAACAAACTGTCTGATAAACTGTTTACATTTCCCGTTGATACCGATTTCAAGAAGGCATGGGTTGTTAATGTCCGAAAGGATATTGGCCCATATCTCAAGGTAAAGCAACATTTGAGTTAAACTGATTTGAATTAAGTTTAAGCTAACGTTGTTTTACCTTGAAATATGGCCCGTGTCCCTTCGGACGTTAACAATCCCTGCCTTACTTAAACTACGAACTCATAGCCAAAGTACAAACACATAGCCTAACCAATATATGTCCATGTAAAGTACACTAAAAATAGCCTATCTAAGAAAGTTAAATATGAAAGTATACACTTACTTTTCCCTCTTGCTGTGTAGTCTCTGTCTCTTCCGTCTGGGTGCGCTCGGCGTATCAGCGGCGGGAAGAGATCTGCAGATCTGCACTCGGGACCACTTGCGCATCAACGGCGGGAAATCTTCTCGCCGGAGACGCACGAGTGGTCGCTGATGCACGAGAAGTAGCATATATGGCCTATCTATCTATCTATCTATCTATCTATCTATCTATCTATCTGTCTGTCTGTCTGACTGTCTGTCTTACTGTCACTCTCCCTCTCTGTCTGTTTCTATGTTAGTCTGTCTGTCTGTTTGTCTGTCTATCCATCCATATGTCTATCTATCATCTATCTGTCTATCTATCTATCTATCTATCTATCTATCTATCTATCTGTCTGTCTGTCTGTCTATCTATCTATATGCCTGTTTGTCTATCCATCTATGTGTCTGTCTATCTCTGCCAGTCTGTCTATCTATCTGTCTGTCTATTTGTCTGTCTGCCTGTCACTCTGTCTATCTTTCTCTCCATCTATTTATCTGTAATGATACAGATAATGCATATGTATATATATACACACACACACACACACATATATATATATACACAGACTGATAGATATATAGTTTTTTAGATAGATAGATATATAGTTGTAATTTTTCCACCTGAAACTCTTACTCTCGTAACACTGGGGATTCCGAGTGTCTTTGAACGCTTTGAAAAGCTCACGGCGCAGTGCCTGGCGGTCACTCTGACTCTGGCTAACGTTGGGTGAGTGTGAAGAGCAGCTCTGATGTTGTAAAGGTGTACATACAAGTTTGGTGTTTTAAAAATGACATATAACATCAGTCGAGGTTGGGTAAAATTTATGACATGATAATGGTAAACGAGTAACTATAGCGTCTCGGTGTAACACGGCAATTTTTATTGTTCGCTGATAAGCTAATATAAGCAACGTCGCTAGCGACCGTTATGTCAACAGTCCTGGTAACGGTTAAGTGAACTGACTACATAGCGGGAGGAAGCCACACAGCTGCAACTAAATTGGCTAATTTGTGGCCTCACTCCCAGCAAAAGCTTAATTGAAGCACGTTAGCCTATACTAGCGACATTGCTATCGCTAGCTAAATCAAATAAATAAGCTGTATAGCTATATAGCCTTGACGTATTAAGAGCAGTCCAGCAGTTTGCCTGTGATGGCTGGCGCTCACGGTGGTCACTTAGTTTTATTACCATAATTGTGTTACACAGTAGTAGCTGCTGTCTTAGTTAACAGCAGCAACAGCAACTTAAAGGCAAGCTCGCTTTTACGATATGTCGTTTATGTGCATTGATTTGAAGGCCTGCTAGTACTTATTGCTGACTGCCAGATTTCCACAATAAACACAGTAGGAGGAGCAGGCTAACAGCCACTGAACTAACTTTTTGTGCCTTGTTCACAGAGAATATTGTGAAAACTGCGCTTTGGTTGGTAAGTACAAACATACAGAAACTGTGCTTAACAAGAGACCCCATATTTATATGTTCTATCAGTATTTGATATTGATTTCCATGAAGATTATGCATGATATACTGTACTGTAAAAGCAACAGCACCTCATGTTTAAGTAAATAATTGTGGTTAAGAGAGATGCTCTTTGAAAACTATACTGGGATGAGCTAATACTGAAATACTGAGTTTCTGATATATTGTGAAAACTGCGCTTTGGTTGGTAAGTACAGACATGAGCTAATACTGAAATACTGAGTTTCTGGAGGGAAACTAAAATATGATTTTTCTCTGTGTCCATGCTCTGTCCACTCCTTCCGGCCACCTTTTCCATCCTGGCACATGCAGCCTTGGTGACGTGAGTTCACACATTGTATGGCTATATGAATACATATGTGAATTCAGATATTATTGGAGGCTACAGTGAGACATCTGCAGAGACTTGTGACTGACCATGTAGCTCATGTATCGTTTACATGTTAGGGACATTCTCAGGACACTGCTGTAAAGACAATAGTTAGCCATGAAGTGTTGTCGGTCATACATTTTGCAAAAAGCAAAGACCTAATTATTATGTAAAACCCTGACTAGGCCTTTGCAACAAGATATTGATGTGTAAATATTTGGATTGAAATGTACTGTGCTAAACTCTCCACTCCTTTCTTTCTCTGTCCCTTCTGTAATGTAACCCCACACCATGGATGCTGCTATCTCCAGACTGAACCAGAAAGTAAGACAACACACTCACGTCCTCAGCCATCCTCTCCATGGCATTTTTATGATTTTATGATGATAATGATATGATATGATCACTTAGCAGACCATATATTGATTTACAGGTAGAGTGACTGTCTCAGAAGAAATCACACACAAATATAACCTTGAATGTATAATTTTTGATAAAATTAATTCTTAATTTAACATAAGGATTGAAATGAATGACAAAATGTCAAGACTTTGTGGAGAGTATAAAATATCTTTTCTGTGTCTTTTTCCACTCTCTGGGTGGCCTTGACCCTTTCTTCAACCCCAGGCTCCCTGAACACTTGATGGTAAGTTTACACACTTTCATAACAATAGGGTGATGGTGCTCATACTGCGCATGGTAGGACATGGTAGGTCTAACTCAAGGAGACTGACAACCCATTTCTACATTTCACTCTTAATACATCTGACTGCGAGCAAACATGGCATACACAAGGTTTTGTACAGGTGCAAGTTTTGTTTATGAGGCTCCAGATTTTTCTGACTTTTGTCCTCTTGATAACTTCTGTCAGTGAAGTTAAATGTGCTAAATAACAGAAACTCATCTGTGTGTAATGTGATAAAAGGCAAAGGGTCTCCATGAATTTAATCATTTTATAATATAATGTTATTATCAAAACTCAAGTGAGTACTGAACATTGCGCCTTCAATATTTGGAAGTAGCCTCTTTTAATGTCTCCTATTCAAACTACTGTTAAGTAACAGTGTTATTTTTTTTTTTCCTTCCAGGTCCTGCTGTCCACCACCATTCCAGTGGTGCATCACCTCTTCCCTCTCCTCTGTCATTACAAGCCATCTCCCCTCTCATTAAACGCCTCTTTCTATCCCACTCTATCTTTTGGCTGATCATTGACAGTTTGTTCTGTTGATGTGAAGCCTCCTCTCTGCTCCCTTGCGCTTGCTGGTCTCTGACTTTGCTGTCCCATCTACCATCTCTGTCTTTTTATCGCCATCTATCTTGCTGTCCCACTCACCTTTTGGGCTGATCACTGGTGACGGTTCGCAGCGTGAGGTCTTCAGCTCTGTTCACCAAGTAGCGTACCGCTCGAGGTGACAGAGCATGCCCTACATTACTGGTTGACTGTGAATTTTACCACGTGAATGTGAATTTTTGAAAGCTCATACCTTCTGAGACTGCGCTCAGATTTTACACGTTTTCCTGGTATTGCACCTGGATCTTGCTATCTTATGACGATCTGAGAGAATCTCTCCACTCTCACGCTCTGTCCTGTCTCTCTCTCCTTATCAGTCATTGATTACTATATTGTATATATACTTTTTACAAATTTGGCATATCCCATTTGGCAGTTTAAATTATTGTATTTTGACAAAACTACCTTGATAAATTATTGACACTGAATTGTTAATGATAGAAATCTTTGATTAAGTAAACTCGAAGGGGTGAAGATAATTTGACCTCCCCCAAAATATTTTTGTTTCATTTGTAGATAAAATCTTTGGCTTATTTGATTGAGGTCATTGTAAAAAATCTCCAAATACAGAAACAATTAGGTATTGACTTTTGGAACACAGTGCTTGCATATGGTTAATATTTAATTCTTGATAAATATACACAAATAAATTGAAGGCAATTGGACTTGACTGAAAAACTTGTACAGTAAAAGAGCACTGTATCTAGTCTTTAGTCTGTTCCTGCTCACTTGTTTTGGACATCTTCAGGTTTGTGCTCAGGTTTGACTGCAAATATCACATTTATTTAACACTCTCCTTGTGTTTCAATAAGTTAAGTGTTTTGTGTTGTTTAACCTGTTGATACTTAAATAAAAAACAGACACCTGTACAGAGGGCCTGGATTCATTTGAAGGAGCTGTCCCTGGTTTGCAGACACACCTTGAATCAACCCGTGGCTGAACTGCAGCAGCACGTGTCATCACACACTCTACTGTCTAAGTAAGTTTGAACATAAATTATAACCAAAGGTTCAGGAACACAATAAATCATAGCCACAGCATTAATTTATTTTTATAGATAACACTACTGCATCAGAATCTGTATCTAACCCGAGTGGTATTAGTGGTTTTGAAACGCTAATGACAATGCCGAAAAAGAATCCAAGGTCCCAAGCTGCAAAACTCCGGTGGCACAAGCAGAGGGAATCTCATGATGCAGAGACAATTGTCCGAGCTGAAAATCCTGGTCGTCAGAACAGCAAGTGTGAGACGTTTCCTGGTCCATCTGTGCAACAAAGAGGTCAACAGTCACCAGCATCCAAAGTTGACTATGCTGACGAGGGAAAAGGGAAATATCCCAATGATGCTCTGTGTGTAGCAGAATGTGCTAATGTGGTAAAGCCCAGTGGCCAACAAGACTCTTCACCTGCACCAAAGGTTTCTTATACCAGTGTGGTAAAATGTAATTGTCCAAGTCATCCTCCATGTGAAGCAAAGTGTTTTCGTGCTAACCAGGCAAAACCTAGTAGTCAACAGGATACATCAGTCCAACACAGGGTTCCTATGCTGACGTTTTAAAGACAGGACGACAAAGTGATGCTTCCTATGTGGCTGCAGCTTTTCATACTAACAGTGCTAACGAGGAGGATAAGCCCACTGAGATTAGTATCTGTGCGTCGTACAGCCAGTCCAATTATAAATACGGTAAATACAGTAACAGTCAGTGCACGTGTAACTCATTGATGTTTCTGGCCTTTCTCTATGAGAATGAAAACATCACAAGAGCAGACCTTGATGTTATTTTGGACAAAGGTAATGCTATGTACATAGAGGCTAGGGAAAGGTTCCCAAACTACAGCCATTTGGCTACAGATGAGCTGCCTGACGTAGTGACTGCACGCAGGGATGTGTACTATGTAAACATGAATCATCTGTCAAGGTACGGCACATTAGGAGACCCCGAACCTGGATGTGTTGATCACTTTCTGGACCTAGTGGCTGGACTGAACTGTCTGCTGTCAGAGGTGCAGTGTGCGTTGCTGGTGATGAGAGGTTTGTGCATCGCGGTGTTCAGAACCAGATCTGGCAGGTATGTTTTTTTTACCCACATGACAGACAAGAAGAGGGTTTGCCTATATCCTCGACTTCCCCTGCAACTGGTTCTGCTGTCATGGTGACATTCACACGTCTCTGCGATTAAAAGGATCAAAATATGTCACAAGAAGTTAGAAACGCCCCTGTCCTGCAACTATGAGTTGAAGCCTGTTGAGTTTCACAGCATGAACCCAGCCCACCACAATGAAGCCATTCAGACCACAACTCACAGCCCTGTTGTAACCACCACTGTTTCAGATGATGCTATTTACAGTGAGCCATGTGCAAGTGCTGTCAGCGACCTCTCTGGTGACATGCTATATGAACTGTGCACTGTCATGGAAGCTGAACCACAATCACCAAGACAGTCCAGTGTCACTTCTCTCACAGCCCAAAACATCGCTGTGACACAACAGCATCATATCAGGTTGCATGATCCCTCAGCTGAAGCCGCTCCACACGTTTTACCTGACATCTCCAAAAAACTCTCTAAACTGCCCAAAAACCAAAGATCCAAATTCATGAGGAAAGCAAAGCTCTCACAGAAAGAAACACAGAAAAAAGACAAAAGATGACAAAAAATGCAACAAAGAGAAAAGTATGCTTCAAATGAAACACACAGAGAAAACAAAAAATGTATGAAAACAAGTACTGTAATGATTTATACAGAAAAGTGAAACTGCAATACACTGCCAACCGCTATCGACACAATGCTGAAATTAAACAAAAGTACTGCAAAGAATATATGAAGAACCGTTACATAAGCAATCATGAAGTCAAATGGCAGAAACGAGAGTACATCACCAAGCAATACAGAAATGATGCCAGTTTTAAAGAGAGACAGAAGCTGCACGTGACCCAACGATACAGAAATGATGCCAGTTTTAAAGAGAGACAGAAGCTGTATTTGACCAAGAGATACAGAGATGATGCAACTTTTAAAGAGAAACAGAAGCTGTATTACACCAAAAAATATAGCGAAAACTCTCAATTCAGAGAACAGAGGTGTTTCCGTATTAGAAGACTTTACAATAATGACCAGACATACAGACAACGGCACAGGGAACTAATGAAGCAAAGAATGCGAGAGAGATATCACAACAATCTTGCTTATAAAACTATGCACAATATGAGATGTGCTATGAAAATCAAAGGAAATACAGACGGCTCAATAGACAAACAGAAGAGAGTAACAGTGTGATTGCAGAGGCCATATCTGTGTTCAGATCACAAATTAAGGCTGGTCCCACTTATGTCTGCACAGTTTGTCACAAAGCGTCGTTTCCAAACCAAGTGAAACCGTGTAAAAGGTAAACTATGTGAAAAATCCACATGTGGTTGCAGCATGCCTAACTGGTAAATATGTTCATGTTTGTGAAGAGGTCTGCAGAAATCAACAACAGTGTACGATGCCAGATGAGAGGAGACAAGAATGGATTTGTCACACCTGTCATGATCACCTTAAACGTGGAGCCATGCCGTCTCTTGCTGTAGCCAACAACATGGAGCTTGTTGATATTCCACCTGAACTGTGTGATCTCAACATTTTGGAGAGACATCTCATAGCCAAGTGCATTCCATTTGCCAAGATTATTCCTCTTCCTAAAGGCAGCCAAAATTTAATACGAGGTAATGTGGTGTGTGTCCCATCTGAAGTGCAGGAAACTGTGGAAGCGTTACCCAGAGTGAGGAGTGAGTCTCAGGTGTTGAGAGTGAAACTGAAGCGACGACTGTGTTACAGAGGTCATCAGCTGTTCCAGACTGTCACCTGGTCTAAACTGGTTCATGCCCTTCACAAACTGAAACAGATTCACCCACAGTACAAGGATGTAAGTATCAGAGATGATGCTGACTGTGTGACCCAACACTTCCTGATGAGGAGGATGATGATGATGAGCAGGATGAAATGATGAACGATGATGATTACAATGAGGATGATCTGATGGAAATTGACAGGTGTGAGAATGAAGCACTCCATGAGCTAGAGAACGAACCTGACAATGAGTTGGACGATGTTGACATGTTGTCATGTGATGGTGAACAACCAACTGAGCAGAGAGGTGATGATGACGAACAGGAAGGTGACATGCCTAATGGTGGTTTTGCTCTTGAATCGTGTCCTCGGCCAACTGATGTGTCAGAGGAAATATTAAGTTTCAGTGAGGGAATCTACTCTGTGGCGCCCGCTGAAAGAAACAGTCCTGTTGGCTTCTTCAAAACCCCTAAACTGGAGGCCATGGCTTTCCCCATGCAGTTCCCTACAGGTCAGAACACACTGGATGAAAAGAGACTTATTAAACTGTCACCCAGTGGTTATTTCAAAGCAAGGCTTTTCTGTGTCGATGCTCGTTTTGCCAGAGACACAAACTACTTGTTCTTTGCCCAGTTTGTGATTGAAATTCACTTGGCCACCAACAGCATGACCATTCAGTTAATAAAAGCAAAGCCTATGACCAGAGACGGACGCAAAATAACATCAGACATGTTACTGGATAAACATGAGGTGGAGAGACTGGTGAGAAATAAAGATTTAGTGAGATTCATGCAGTCACTCCGAGGAACTCCAGCCTACTGGCAAAAAACAACCAGAGATCTCTTTGCCATGATCAGACAGTTGGGAACTCCCACGTTCTTCTGCACATTCTCTGCAGCTGAAATGCGTTGGCCTGAAGTGATTGAGGCAATAAAAGACAACAAGGTGAGGGTGTCAATTTTGACAAGCTTGACTGGTCCGCAAAGTGTGACATACTGAGAAGCAATCCTGTGACAGCCATGCGCATGTTTGATAAAAGAGTAGAGGCATTACCTCGGCAAAGTCATTGACTACTTTTACAGAGTTGAATTTCAGCAGAGGAAGCCCACACATTCACTGTCTCTTATGGGTAGAAGGTGCACCTGTGTTTAAGGAGGACTGTGTGTGACTTTGTGTCCAGATACATCACAGCTCAGATCCCTGACCCGCGCAAACAACCTGAACTGCACAGAAAAGTGAAGGAGGTACAGATGCACAGCAGAAACCACTCTCGCACATGTTTCAGAAGTCTGGGCTCTGGCTGCAGATTTGGATTTCCCAAACCGCCCTGCAAAGAGACAATGATCACCAGACCTATGGAAAGCGATACTGACATTTCACAAGCAGTGGAACAGGCCAAAAACAAACTCATACCACTGAACCTGCTCCTGAACGAACCTGAGATTGCCGACCTGAGTTTAGAGCAGCTCCTGGCTCGCTGTAATCTGACAGTCAGTGAATATGAGGAATGCATGAGTATGATTGCCACATCCTGCTCAGTGACCCTGAAACGTGACCCCAAAGACTGCTGGGTAAATGGGTATAATCCATACCTTCTCAAAGCCTGGGATGCCAACATTGATGTGAGTTACATCCTCAATGCATATTCTTGCATCATGTATCTGACCAGCTACATCACAAAGCAGGAATCCAAAATGTCTGACTATCTGAAAACAGTCATTGAGAACTCAAACAAGGAACATGTCAATGAATGTGATGAAATGAGAGAAATCATGCAGGCATATTCAAAAAAGAGAGAAATCTCAGCACAGGAAGCTGTGGCAAGAGCGTGTGGACTCAAACTGAAAAAGTGTTCACGAGGTGTTGTGTTCCTATCAACAGATGACAACCCAGTGAAAATGAGTCGGCCCATGTCAGTCCTGGAGGATGCAACACCAGAAAGTTCAAATATTTGGATGACGTCTCTGACTGACAAATACAAAAACAGACCCGAGACGCCAGAGTTTGAGGAGATGTCATGTGATAACTCAATTATGTCCATGTGTCTAATGGATTTAATTTATACAAATGTATCACGACACAGACAGTTTGGTCTGCAAATGATTCAGGGCTCAGCTGGAGACACCTCCAGCCTTAACCGCCAAGTGTAAATGTCTATTACTGCTAAATCTTATAAACACGTACAATTTCAACACATTATTCTTTTATTGAACATCTCCTGACTTTTTAACAAATATTAAAGAAAAACTGATGCAGCCTCCGACCTCCTGGTCCACTGTCACATCTGTGGCAGCAGGCTGGACAGGCACACTTGGAGGAAGAGCGGTCCCCGACACAGCACAGGTCGACACAAGGTCTCGTGTCGCCTCCACCTGCAAGACAAAGAAAAGGCAACAAAAACATTAACAATGGCACACACAGACATGATCATATCAATAACTAACACCAGAGGGCTTTGCGTGGATCCATCAAATAACTTTACTTGCCTTCTCCTCCAAGACCCGGGCTTCAGGACGAGCAGTCAACACGGGTGTTGAGGTCTCGACCTAGAGAGAAAAAGGAAATGGGAAGAAAAAAATAAAACCTCAACCACACAGAAAAAACATATTCATGGTTTTCATCTTGTACTTTCTGTGTAAATAATCACAGTGTTTGCTCAAGTTCTGTGAAATTTTCATTTTCAACTGGGATACATTACTGCTTCACATTCAGTTCACACTTTTTCGTACATCATTATGAAAACTGCAACTACCTTCTTCCTTGCCGCTTCCTTCTTGACACTGGCAGACACCCGAACTCTTGGGGTCGCTGCCACCCGGAAATAAAGAAAATCAAATCATCATAAATGACCTTATAAACAACCAGTGACTTCCTCTTTCTTTCACAATAATTTAACACATTTATAAATTTGAATTGCTGCTTGAATGCTCAACCTGCAGCACAAGGTCTCCATCTGGAAGAAAACATTACATACCTGCTTCCTGGCATGTCTGCGCTTCAGGGCAGGCTTGTTCTGACGTTCCACAGCTGATTTCTAATGTGAGAAGAACAAAATCAATCTGTCAAATACTTGGACAACAAACCCTTAGAGACAAACACCATTAGATTATTTCAGGTCTAAAGATGGCAAAGCAACATCATTAAAACATCTCATCTGTCAGCTGTAACTTTCAGGTTAATTACCTTGTTGCCTGTGGGAACGCCGCCCAGAGCCGATGGAACAACTTTGTCCATGGCAACCAGCATGTCAGGTGAGAACCGGACAGGATTGAGTGGGATGAAACACTCCATAAACGCCATCGGAGAGCCATCCACCTGTATGACAGACATGTAGATTATTTCTAACACTGGTAGTTTTCTTAGATAAAGCACACAAACTATCACTGTCATGTAAATATAATGGTTAAATGACCAGATAACTTACCATATGATGAACCACCCGTCTCTTGGATGAATGAGAGCCATGCTCTTCTTCACTGGAGTGGTTCCTCTGTAATGACAAACAGCACAAAAATTAGGATCAATGTACAACTTTCTTTTCTTTCATGAAATTAAATTTACAGCATTCAGCCTCTTACCTTCCTGCCGGACTCCACAGACCACTCGGGAGGGGGTGACCGTGGAACAGGGACCTCCGCCACCACAATGACCTGTGGAACCACCCACGGCAGTGGCTTTGGTCTCTGCTTAGGAGACACCGGACGAGGCACCTGTGGCTTAGGTGCCGGTGTCTCCAGGTGCTGTGTGGTGGCATCCAACAGCGACTCCACGAGGATAGGCATCCCCATGTCGTCACTGAGGTGCACCTACAAAGAGGAAACAATAAGAAAAAAAAAAAATATTAAATATTATTTTGAACAATGTGACTTTTACTGTCAAACATACTGTGTTCTATCATTTTATATTGCTGATATTCAAATAATATTCTACTTACACCATCACGGCACCACAGCTTGCGGTTCCTGAGGGGGAAGCGGTCAGCGTGGTGATAATGCTTCACACCTTTAAAAAAAAAAAACAAGAAAAAACATGGATTATTGAACAACACATTTCTAAAAGGTAATGTCAGCTTACCAGAAAACCATAATAGATACAATATTATAAATTATACTTAGACTCTTTAATTCTCATACAACTGTTTAGAGTCCTACAATTATTATTTTCAAACATACCAAAACGTGCCGACACACGCTGAATTCCTGCCGGAAAAATTCCTGCACATCCCCCGGGACCGTCAGGCGTAGGACAAGGTCCGCAACGAAAACCTACACAAAATAATAATAGTTAATTAAACAAATCACATTGACCTGTACACACAGGCTCTTTAAAAACAATACATCAATAACCTACCTGAGCTGTCGGCCAGACGCTGCAGACAGTGGCCAGGTATCGGCCAAAGGCAACGCCCCCTTGCTCAGGCGTGTGGCTGGCCGTCAGGTTATTACCAGGGGCAATAACGCAGACAGCATCAGGGGTCCGAGGAAGAACAGCATGTTCAACCTCAGTCCTCAGCTGGTCCGCGCACACCCCTGGAGTGGACATGATGCCAAAGGTGTAGCGATCCTCCGGCATCGGCACGATCCCATCTGCAAGAGAGCGGAGATGAGACGCTCCCACAAGAAGAACAAGCTGGAACAAAAGACAGGATTTCTTTTAGTCTGAATACAAACAATTAAAACTTCGAATCATCACTGTGTTCTTTATGAATTGGACATACCTTCTTGCCTGGGACCTCATCTGGAACAACCAACTTGTGTTGGCGTCCAGTGTGCACCGAAACTGACCACTGGTGCACTTTGTGGCGCCACCCTGTGCCACGACCTGTTGATGAACATAAAACAATAAGAAAAAATGACACAAACTTCAAGCATTTCACCATCATTTCTGAATATTTCAAGACTACAGAAATACACAACGTTATGAGCTTAACTGTCATACACCACATAAATGAAATGTTGATTTTAATCTTGAGGTCCAAGAACCTCAGTCCGTCGCACCGCCATCCTCCACTTCGCCGCCTCAGAGCGACGGTACGACTTCCCACGGGGCATCTAAAAGTATAAAGACCCAGTCAATCAATTAATCACATTACACAACTTCAAATTCATGAATTACTTCATGACATATACATTGCTGAATACTAATAGAATCATTGAAACATTAAAGCATAACAGCTCAAGCTGTTGTAATGCTATTTGAAAGATAGCTGTAGCTCATTTTTATAATCATAATTATTTCTACTAGTTGGAACACATTGTGTAACCTGGCACAAATGTCAAATAAAATGTCAAGGCTGTATTCTGTTTTATAATCAACTTTTTTTTACTTTGAACTATTGTAGAAAGAGAAAGACCCAACAGTTCCCACAAAGAGCAAGCATATATATATATATATGTATATAAAACAAAAAACTTGCTGCAATACAACACAATTAAAACTACACAGAATCAAATTAACCCCCCGACATCAACACTGCTAAGCCTAATGAAGACAAAATGCCTTCATGATCACTGAAGTAAACAGGCAACACTAGTGACTGTACATCATAAACCGCTGTTTTGATGTATACATGGTCAATGAGTGTGCCTCTCTCTGTTGTGGGCTGTGTCACATACTGCACAAACCCTTTCCCCATCATAAAACTACAAATAGATGAAGATGTTAAAACATCATCATCGAAGTCCCCCATTACAGCTACAGTTTTGTCTAAGGAGTCCAACCACTCAAGCAACATGCTGAGATTCTCCTTAAACAAGGACACAGGGTATGATGGCGGTCGATAAATCACCGCCAACACTGTGTCCACACTATCACAGGCCCAAACCAAACACTCCAAGTTCACGTTTGGTGCCTGAATGACATCACCCACTAAACCATCACGACAATACAAACCGACACCACCATGTTGCTGGCCTTGCAGTTCTGCCAGTGCTGGGTGATTACTGGAATATGATGTGGTGTGGGGACGACTATGAAACTAAAACCATTTATCTGGGCTGATTCCAGTGAGGAATCTGCAGGCAGCCATGTTTCTGTCACAGCAACACAGTTAAGCTGCAAATGCTGTGTACATGATGCCAAATCTGCAACATGTCCAGATAAACCCTGCACATTCATCAAAAACATGTATTTGACTCCATGATAGGCCTGGCTATGTTTTCAGTTAAAAACTGAGGCATGCTTTGAACTGCATCCTTGATTCTGTTATTATAGAATATGGCCTTGTCTGAAAAATCCCTAACTATCAAACCTGGTAGAGTCCTAACACGACTCAAAGCAACATAGGCCTGTCCAGGAGCAAATATCTTTTTTAGAGAGACCACTGCCTTGTCTACAGTAATGCCCTGTGTTTGATGTGCAGTACAGGCCCAGGCAAGTTTCAGTGGAAATTACCTGCGCATCCCACCTTTAGCTGTGGCTCTTTCTTCTTCAGGTTCAATCCCTGTTGAGCCAGCTGCAACTTTCTCCTCCTCTGGGCACCAACTTTGTCATCATCAAATTTGACAAACACCACTTGAGGAAACCTAGAGCCAGTCTGATAAACAATATCAGTGACCATGCCACATACCCCATTCACCAGACCATCAATGACGTCAACATTTTTGATCAACATAACATGAGCGCCTTTGCCCAACAGCAACTTCTCATCTAAACATGTGTTAGATGTCTTGCTGTGATGGCCGCTCATCAACTCCGATTTCCCAGTTCTTTTACTGTTAACAAAGTCCTGGGCATGGATTTCCTCGTACTCAGGACACGCTGTAAACAGCTGCTGAACATTGTGCTCATTTACTTGTTGATTTGTGGCAAAAATGTGTAAAGCTGTTTCACGACTTTTCAATATTTCGATGTCACTGTTCAGCATCACAGTCCCTTTAGTACGAGTTCTGAGCCGATTCAACAAATCAGCAAACGCACTATCCCTCTGCCTTACAATCGTTGTCAACTCCACAACCTGAAATAAACTGGACCAAAGGTACACAGTCACATCATCAGTGTACAACGATTTCCCTTTAACGGAGGCAGCTGATAAAAGTCTCCGATGGCGAGTACACACACATTACCAAACGGTGAAAAATCACCTGTTTGTTTGATCTGCCTTAACCGTCCATGGATATAAGCCAGAGGGTTATGATCTACCATGGAGATCTCATCAATAATCAAAATCTGCAGATCACTACACTTAGCTCGCAAAGAATTGAGCTTTTCTTCCCCAAAGGGAGTGTACGGCAAGCACACATTCTTCCCAATGCTAAATGTGTTGTGTATCGTTGCTGCATTCAAATTATATGCAGCAATGCCTGTCGGAGCACATAATAAAACACACGTGCTATCAGGATTACAGCTAACGGTAGACAAAAGCCTCCCGGCCTCATACTGAATAGCTTTGATCAAATGGCTCTTGCCTGTGCCAGCACCACCTGTAATAAATACATGAAGTGGCTCTGGCTTTTTACCCGCAACTCGATCTAAACACCACTGACGGACCCGATAAAAAATGGACATCTGGGTCTCGTTCAGTGATCGAATTAATGTCAAGCCCTCGCGTCTGGTCATGACATTATTTCCCTTTTCTAAATGGGAGACCTGTTGCCTGTTAACAGACAAATCAGGAATATTTTCCTGATGCTCATCCACAACCTGTGGATTCTCCCTGAGTTCCTGCACACACTCTAACCGCTCCAGCTCCACTTCTGGACACAGTTCGCACCAGCATCCTCTAACACACCCTCATTATCAACTCGATTCTGAGCATTATCCAGCTCATCTGCCTCTATCTCAAAGTGACATCTATTTGAATTAACAATAGACTTCACAGAATGCCTGGACCCATCACTAAACCTCACATAACTGTTACTGTAAAACTCTTCAAAGGTTACACAGTTAGCAGGTTTTAGCTGGGAATCTGTGCAATGCGGCAGGAACAACTGCAAAATGCTCTGATGAAACAACTCTGGACTTTTGGTCTCAGAGAAGCGAGCATAACGAACAACAGCTGGTTGTGTCCGTGTTCTCTTGGCTACAAAACCAAACTTGCCTTTTAACTTAATGGCACCTTTACACTTCTCATTTTTAGTGAGAACACAATAGTCAGACACAAACGCAGCCAAACATATGTCACTGAAAACATCATCATTAGGTCTGTTCCTGTACCGGTCAACAATGCTAGTCATCCACATGTCTTCGGCGCTAAGATCATGTGATGCTGCAGAGGATGCCTTCTGTTTTAACACACTTAAAGGTAAACTCATCCTAACGGTACTGTCCCCTGTGGGAATGAACATTACCTTCCTGGAGCACTCTTTGAGATGCATATTTGTAAGCCTGTAAACAGCCTCCTGGGCTGACACGTCCCTATGATGCAGGTTAACACTGCCTAACTTCTTGAGAGCCTCTTTTGCATTACCATTACCATCTTTACAGGCCTCTTTATGTGCATTTCCTAACAATAACCCCATTTCCCGCTCAGCTTTGGAAATGTAGGAAATAATATAAACTATACAGGCATATGCATCTACAACATACTGGATGTCCATATTGGCATTCCAGCATTTTAACAAAGGCTTACTGTAGTGGTTAATCCACGTCTCATTAACCTGCCTTTTCAAAACTACCTGACTGCTCCGAGCGCAGCTCTTATAAGCCTCTTCAAAACCTTCCTGAGTGATCCCTAAATGATCAAACAGGTGCTCAAAGCCTCCTTAATGGCTGTCAGAGTCTTCCTGGCCTGTTCTTTTTTACGCTGCTTGTCAGCTAACCGCTTCTGACACGCACATGGTGCTGGGGTCACAGGACAAGTGCTCGGTTCGACTTCCTCATCAGGTTCTCCCCAGCTAATAAATGTCCTAGCTGACACAGGCCCAGGAAATTGAGATGACAAACAGTTTTTTTTTTTTTTTCGTATTTGCATGTTGTTTCGAATGTTGCTGAACAGTGGTAACAATGTCCAGCAACTCCCCATCTGATGATGGTAGTTCACAAGTCACATATTTGTCAATAAACTGAACCAACTCCTGATCAGTGTTCTTGTCAATCAGCGGAGCATTCTCTATCCAGAACAAACAATGGACATGAGGATAACCTCGCTGCTGAAACTCAACCCGGTAGAAGTAATCTTTAATTTTACCAGTGGGTTGAGCCGGAGACATGAGCACGTTCCGAAGGAAACAATGCCACCTATAATTGAACATGCGAGCAGCAGTGACAGGATTGCGGCGCAAAAAAATCACATTTATCGGCCCACTGTAGGTCATCTACAGTGGCTGGTCGACCTTCCTGCTTCAAGATGCAGGACAGCAGATTGCCCAAACACATATCTGCTGAGCTAAAAGAGCAAAACCAGGTGGGAACACCGAGCTGACGCACACAGGCCAGAGGATCATGCTGTGCTCCCTGCCAAAAGCTGGAGTGCCTCTAATAGGCTTAAGAAAACGATAACCGTCATCAAACTCCAACATCTGCTTCAGAGTCCTCATCTTTTAAATGTCAGAGACTTTGTAGGACCTTTGACCCCCTTTCCCTTTACGTAGAGCAATGGACACGTTAGATACAACATGCTCTACCTCGGACATGTACTGAGCAAAAAAATGTACTCAACATTATTCGCAAACCTGCCATCTGCATGCAAAATCCGTTTATTGAAGTATCGCGACAAAGTCAAGTGATACGGCCAACGCTCATGATAAGTGTTTCTTCCCCGTGGAAACAGCACAGGGAAACACTTTGCTTCATTCGTTGTATCATTAAGCAGCTTCACCGGATTATTGCCTTCTGCTGGAGTGACATTCAAAATATTGTCAAAATATTGGTCCAAAACTTCCTGACCAGTATCAACAGGCATGAGACATGTGTCCTGAAACATGCCATGTTGCTGTCTGTCATGCAGAAGCTCATCCTCGGCTGCAGCTGCATCGGCATCAGCATCAGCACTGTCTACAGAATCTGATGCCTCAGGAACGTCAGCTTCCTGTTCCTGACAAAACTCATTTAACCAGGCCTCATTAAACACAATGTCCTTATGAAGGCTGTTGGTGTGCTTTAAATACTGTAAGGCCTTTCTAATGCGCAGAGTATCAGCAAACTGATACTCATAGTGACCTTTATAGGTCAACTTGTGCTTCAACTTAACTGCTAACAAAGACCCTTCCATATTGGAACGGGGCAACAGGTTACTGGTCTCTTCGATGTTAGCAGGAACACAGGTCACTGGACCATGTATTCCATTTTGCTAACATCTTAATAAAAGGAATGTGTGGAGCAATCAAATGTTGCTCTAAACTATTCAGGCACAACAGCTCAGGAGGGATGGCCTGAACTGTTAAATTGTTAGACCAACACTCAGGTGGCACATCACCTCTGTTAATCTTGTAATGACAACAATAAGAAATCCACAGCTTCCCTTGAGCTGTGTCTAACCAGTGACAAGGCTGATCACAGTCCTCAGTGCACTGATGCAAGTAGGCCTCTGTTATGCAGTTTGCTGCTATTGAGGCTACTTTCTCTCTATTGCTATAGTCATCCTGTTTACATTGCAAAACCTGGTGCCTAAACAAAAGCCGATAGCAAACACAACAAACAAAATCTGTCGCAAGGGCCGGGCAGGAAGGAGAACCAAGGGACAGACACAAACGGAGGAGTAACTGGGGTTTTATTGATAGCACCAGGAGGGAAAGAAAAAGGGAATCCACGGGGACAACCAGAGGAGGGAAACTAGTGGAGAAGAGCCGAGGTGAGGGGGTCTCAGGAGAGGGAGCAGGTCCAGGGAAGGCCAAGAGAAATCCGGGGAAGACAAGGGAAGCCAGTGGGGAGAATCCAGGGGAAGGCCGAAGGGGGGGGTCTCAGGGAGGCAAGCAGGTCCAGGGATGGCAACGAGGAGACAGGGGCCAGGGAGCTGCAGAACACAAAGGGAGAGGTGAGGACACAGGGCTGGAGACACCAGAGATATGATCAATTCTTGGAATTTCACGCTGTAGAAAATAGGAACCTGACTTGTACCGCTAGGGTGACTGCAAAGATCTGGCAGTGGTGGATGAGGAGACCAGGGTATTTGAGCTGCAAGAAGTGATTAGGTGATGCTAGGCAGCTGTGTCCCCTGCGCACCTGATGCCAATCCCTGGAGCACCACCTGCAGAGGGAAACAAGGAGGGAGGAAGAGAGACACTGGGAGAGGAGGGGCGGAGCACAACAAAATCAGCCCATCAGCTACTTTTTCTAAAAACTGCTCCATGACAAATTGAAACTGACCTGACTTCTCTTTCTTTTCCACCCTCTTCCTTTTAACATCTGCAGTAAGACGCTTTTTATGCTCAAGATCATTACGATATTTCCTGAGGCTTGCAACTTTTACACTATCTCTATGAACTTTAGGGCCTTCACCCATATCTTATGGATAACATTATTTTTATATTTACTGACACTCAAATGCTTTTTATGGTCTTTATGTGACGCATTTTTCAGATATTTCTGTTTGCTAAAGTTCTTTACATTTTCACAATGCAACAGATTTTGTTCATAGTTTATTTTACATTTTAAATTATGTTTATTTTTCACGTATTTTGATTTATCACGTTTCACACGATTCAAGTTACCGACAGCAGAAACACCCTCATGATAGCACCTAAAGTTATAGCCTCCAGAAACAGGTGTGTTAACTTTACAATAACCATAACAGTTCTGTGTTTGAGGCTGCTGAACACAGACAACTGTCTCGTAATGATTACCATTAACATTATGCAAATACACACCTTCATTTGACAACCTGCTACTCTTACAACTATATTCAAGCCAACGATCATTATAATAGGTGAAAACACTAACACCTAAACAATCTGCTGTGGCTTGAATCTCCAACTCAGTGGCCCAAGTACCAACATAGCGCATCCTTGACATCTTAATGTATTCTGAAATGGAGGAATACTCACTTCTCACAATACCTTGATATGCCAGAGGATTGCTCTCTAATTGCTTCACAGCAGAACGTCTAAACTTCCCATGGTACTTCTGCGCACCACTAATGGCCTGACTAACGGCTCTAAAGAAACAGTTGCCATCACCCACAATCTTCTCTGTGCTACAAGGAATCCCTAAGGGACCAAAAGCAGAAGATGTGGCATCTACTCTCTCTGACTCTATGTTAAACTGTTTACACAGAGCGAGAGCTACATCTAGGGATGGGCCCGATCCGATCCAGTATCGGTATCGGGCTCCGATACCAACGTAATTCACGGATCGGAAATTTCCAATACATCCTCCAGAGATTTCCGATCCATGAGCATGTCTGTGCTTGCCTGCCTGTTGCCTGCTGAAAATGCTGGCTTCTCTGCTACCAGGCTGCAAAATGTGGAGTGGATTTCTTGAACGAAGGTGTGTCTCACTCAGAGGCGGAGTAATGCTTGCACGTCTGTTCAGGAAGTCCATTCCATAGTTTGCAGCTAGACAGGTGGACATTGCGCAGCACTGCGGTTACTTTGAAACACAACATGTCCGCGGTGTGGAAATATTTCACGTTGGAAACACCAAAAAGCAAGACTGCTACTTGCAGCGTTTGTGAAGCCGCTGTACCAGGAGGAGGAGCACGATCGCGACCTACAATACAACGAACTTAATTAACATTTAAAAAAAGCACCACATTACAGAGCACCAGGACTTTTTAGCCGCGAGGCAGAACGATGAAAGTAGCCGACAGAATCACTTTGAGTCGTTTCAAAAACATCGATAATATAATATCATAATAAATAAAGCTCTGGTATCGGAATGGTATTGGTATCGGCAGATATTTAAATTTAGGTATCGGGATCGGATCAGAAGTGAAAAAATGTTTTTACATGCTACATCCCCAACAAAAATGACATCTGAATTTACTTTAGCATCAAAATTCTTAACCTTTTTAGATGTGTATTTTTTCAATGGGAGCTTACGTTTCTCACCTCTGGTAGTGGCTGCACAGACCACTGGTTTGACAGGACTCTCCTCAGTAGGAGCAGTAACCTGTCCCTGTGTGCAGTCACAGCTGCACTAGCACCCACAGACAAAGTATGTCTTTCACTTGGGGCTTTAACACAAACACCACTGATCTCAAACAGCTTGGGTGTTTGCTTAATATCACCTGCAAATTTGCCAAAGTGCTCAAAAACATGCTGGAGTGAACTGAAATACACCACAACACTCTGCCCTGCACCATCTACCATCCCATCTGCACTGCGAGCATGGGAGTCAACCACAGCATACTGGCCATCTTCACTAATGATGGCACAAGTATTGCCAATCAATGTGAAAAAGCAGGTGTTGTATTTTGTGCACATCTTACTCAAACCATCAGAGAGAGTGGTGTGCACACCTGCATCAATAAACTGTCCCTCATCAACATCAACATCTCCAGCAACAAAATCACCGAACTCCAAATCAAATGTTTGTCCATCAATGACACACTGCTGAGGCAAATCTGGAATACAAAGGTATTCAGACCCAGCAGAGATCAGGTTGCCCTCCCTCAGGGATGTGTACAGCTCATCACCTGAGACCACAACCTGGTCCAGTGTGTCAGGCTGCCATGAAAACACACTGTCTGTGGTGTGTTTCACTAGCGCAGCCAAACTAATGGCCACACACTGAGCACCACCATATTTAAACTGTGGGTCGCTGTAAGGGACCGAGCCAGTCAAGACAAGTGGACACAGGTTCTTTCAAAAAAAAAAAAAGGGGGTTTTATTCACCCAAAATATATGCAACCAAAATCTATCATACAAAAGAAATAACGAACTGGGCCCATAAAAGAGGTCAAATTAACAGAACTATATGAAAGTCAACTGAACAAACTAACAAAAGACAAAACAGACCTAAATGACAAAACACAAGAGGGAAACTTATATACTGGTGATCAGCCCATAGTAAACACAAAGGGGATTAACAACACTAAACACAAAAGACAACAGCTAATTGACCAACAAAACAAAATCAGGAAAATTAACTTATTAGACTTAACACAATCCCTACTTAACCAAACCAAACTAAATCATTAGTTGTTTAAAGAAAATAATTAAACAAAACCAAAGCCCTAAATCCCCCCCATGATGTGCCAGCCTTTGGTCCAGTCTGATCAGCCCTCTTCAGTGCAACTGGCTGATCATGCAGGGCGGATCCCTGGGCCCGGCCTCCCCCGATCCCAGCAGCAACCCCAGGCGCAACACCACTAATAACTCAAAGAAACAGAAATTAGAAACTATACTGAAACAAAGACTGTACAAAAGCTAACTAAATGTGTGCGCTACAAATAGAAACTAATGTACTGTCAAATAATAAAGTGTGTGGTATGTAACAGAAGTCCATGTGTGATTTATTTCCAGGAAGAACGTGTTAAACCAATATAAACTAACTTATCAAATAAATGAATGAATGAATGAATGAATAAATAAATGAATGAATGAGTGAATGAATGAATGAGTGAATGAATAAATAAATAAATGAATAAACAAAATATGACTAAACTTAACAAACCAAATAATGTGGGTGCAGGGGGTTACCGCCATTGCCTCATAGTTGTGTGGCCACGGCTGTGGCCATCACACAGTCGCCTTGATGGAAACTTCCTCTAACGGAAGCGCGTGGGAGCCTGTGGAGCCATCAACACAGGAGCACTGCAGACTTCTCCCTCAGCAACACACTCCTCCACAGAGATCCTACTGACACCAAACCACTCTGCAGCTAACGACTCCTTCAGATTCAGGATGTGAATCATCAGGTCATTCCAGCACGTGTTAAACACAACAGCAGACCGACCAATGTCCGAAGCCGAATGTAAATGATTCAGGGCTCAACTGGAGACACCTCCAGCCTTAAACGCCAAGTGTAAATGTCTATTACTACTAAATCTCATAAGCACATACAATTTCAACACATTATTCTTTTATTGAACATCTCCTGACTTTTTAACAGATATTAAAGAAAACTGATGCAGCCTCCAACCTCCTGGTCCACTCTCACATGTGTGGCAGCAGGCTGGACAGGCACACTCGGAGGAAGAGTGGTCCCAGACACAGTACAGGTCGACACAAGGTCTCGTGTCGCCTCCACCTAAAACAGAAAGAGAAAAACAACAAAAACATTAACAATGTGTTATGCTCAGCCTAGGGGTGCTGGAGCATAACCTGAAGTAGGCCCAGCTTCCCAAGTCCCAAGCAGCCAGAAGCACAAGTTTATCAAAAACAACGATATTTATTTACAACTAAGGAAGGACAATGATTAAACAAATAACGGAAGTGATAGAAAAAGAACTTCGGGAAGAACCAAGGCCAACATAATAAACAGAACAATGCTATCTTAGAAAAGAAAACCAACTCTATCCTGAACCAAGAACTAAACAACATAGGCTAACCTTCCTGGCTTAACAAAACACAGGAGAAAAAAAGTTAAATCAAAAGGCGGTTCACCCTACTAATCACTTCGCAATTTACGTGCAATGACCAAAGAGTAGTGGCTGGTTGGGAGTTGAGGAGGCTGCGGAACCACGGTTGCTGCTACTGCCCCTTCCTGGCTCCATCTTTGGCCATATATAGCTCCTCTGCGGGTCGTTAGCCATCCGGGGACGGAAGAGCCTCCTCCAATCCTGCGCGCTGCTGCTATTAACAAAGATAGAGAAAAACAAGAACACACACTCCAACAAAAAAACAACCCCCGACAGCAGCCGTAACAAATGGCATACACAGACATGATCACATCAATATGCAGCAGTCAACACGGGTGTTGAGGTCTCGACCTAGAGAGAAAAAAAGGAAATAGGAGGAAAAAAATAAAACCTCAACCACACAGAAAAAAACATATTTATGGTTTCCTCTTATACTTTATGTGTAAATCCTCAGACTGTTTGCTCAAGTTCTGTGAAATCTCTACATTTTCAACTTGGATACATTACTGCTTCACATTCAGTTCACACTTCTTGGTACATCATTATGAAAACTGCAACCACCTTCTTCCTTGCCACTTCCTTCTTGACACTGGCAGACACCCGAGCTCTTGGGGTCGCTGCCACCTGGAAATACAGAAAATAAAATCACCATAAATAACCTTATAAACAACCAGTGACTTCTTCTTTCATTCACAATAACTTAACACATGCTAAATTTGAATTGCTGGTTAAATGCTCAACCTGCAGCACAAAGTCTCCATCTGGAAGAAAACATTACATACCTGCTTCCTGGCATGTCTGCACTTCAAGGCAGGCTTGGTGTGACGTTCCACAACCAGTGTCTAAACAGAGAGAAAATCAAAATCAAACTGTCAAATACTTGGACAACAACCCCTTATAAACAAACACCATTAGATTATTTCAGGTCTAAAGATGGCAAAGCAACATCATTAAAACATCTCATCTATCACGTGTAACTTTCTGGTTAATTACCTTGTCACCTATGGGAACGCTGCCCAGAGCCGATGGAACGACTTTGTCCGTGGCAACCAGCATGGCAGGCGAAAACTGGATAGGATTGAGTGGGATGAAACACTCCATGAAGGCCATCGGAGCGCCATCCACCTGTATGACAGACATGTAGATTATTTCTAACACTGGTCATTTTCTTAGATAAAGCACACAAACTATCACTGTCATGTAAATATAATGGTTAAATGACCAGATAACTTACCATATGATGAACCACCCGTCTCTTGGATGAATGAGAGCCATGCTCTTGTTCACCGGAGTGGTTCCTCTGTAATGACAAACAGCACAAAAATTAGGATCAACTTTATTTCTCTTTCATGAAAGTAAATGCACAGGGTTCAGCCCTTACCTTCCTGTCCTGCTTCGCAGACGACCACTCAGGAAGGGGTGGCCATGGGACAGGGACCTCCCCCACCACAATGACACGTGGAACCACCCACGGTAGTGGCTTTGGTCTCAGTTTAGGAGACACCAGACGAGGCACCTGTGGCTTAGGTGCTGGTGTCTCCAGGTGCTGTGTGGTGGCAGCTAACAGCGACTCCACGAGGATAGGCATCCCCATGTCACTGAGGTGCACCCACAAAGAAGAAACAATAAAAAAAAAAATATTAAATATTATTTTGAACAATGTGACTTTTACTGTGAAACATACTGTGTTCTATCATTTTATATTGCTGATATTCAAATAATATTCTACTTACACCATCATGGCACCACAGCTTGCAGTTGCTGAGGGGGAAGCGGTCAGCATGGTGATAAAATTTCACACCTTAAAAAAAAAGGAACAAGAAAAATCATGGATTATTGAAGAACACATTTCTAAAAGGCAATGTCAACTTACTAGAAAACCATAATAGATATAATATTATAAATTATACTTAAACTCTTTAATTCTCATACAACAGTTTAGAGCCCTATAATTATTATTTTCAAACATACCAAAACGTGCCGACATGCGCTGAAATTCCTGCCAGAAAAACTCCTGCACATCCCCCGGACCGTCAGGCGTAGGACAAGGTCCGCAACAAAAACCTACACAAAATAATAATAGTTAATTAAAGCTGCAAGCAGCTGTGAACGGGCCCTCGCCACATGTGACTGCGGGGTCCCTGCGGCTCAGGGAGGCTGCGGCCTGAAGCGGGAGAGGAGAGGAGTGAGCAGCAATGGATGAGGCGTGCAAAACATTTTATGCACTGTCTTTGCTGTGTCCTTGGTGCAGCCAGAGACCAAGGCACAAGCATGTCTCTGTGTCTGTGTCAGGACTGAGCAGGAAAATGTCACTGAAATGTAAAAACTGTCAGTAAAGCGTAGATTCCTATTTTCAGTAGGTGGTGCTGTGAGAAGAAGTGTTGTGAATATGCAGACATGTTTAGAGGTGTACTGTCATGATGTGAAGAAGGTTTGGACATGTTAGGGTCATGTATGATGGAGTTGTAGTGAAATGTAACATTTTAATACACCTATTATTCCATACAGCCAGCAGATGCAGCCAGAAACTATGCAATAAATGGAACCTGATCAAACACACTGTTTCAAGCTGTTTGGATCTCAGATAATGGTGTGATAGCTATGTGAAATGTCATGACGACTCAGCTGTGAATGTGGCCACATGGGCTGTGGCCATGGCCATCATTGAACAAAAGCTTTTGATAAGTTTTCATCAGCAAGACAATATGATGGCATTCACCAAAGATGTTGATCAGATGAACTCCATAGGAGGAGTTTGTGTGAGCAGAACCTGTGGGAGTATGCAGACATGTTGGGGGTGGACTTTTATGATGTAAACCATGAGGGTTCCCTGAGTAACAGTTCAAATACACTTTGTCATTTACACAGTATTTGAAGAGGTGTTTGTTTGGAAATCATGTAAATTACTTCATTTTCACTCACTTCACTTCAATTCATTCAAGTTATTATTTTGATGACCCAGTGAAAGTTAAGACAGTCAACACAAATGCTGTGACTGTTTGTTTCTGCACATGGTTGAATTTATCTGTGTATTTCCTTTTCAGTTCATATGTTTTTATTCAAAGATCTAGTTCTCCTCATACAGAAGGATGTTTTTTTTTTTTTTTTGCCTTAATACAACTCCAGATCAAGGCATGTAGTTCATGACATGTTTTGCACAGTCTAGGGCATTTGCAGGTAAAATAGGTTATGAAAGTTAATTCTAACAAAGTTTTTATTTGCATATATTGTTGTTTTAATTGTTGAATGTATTAAAAAAAAAGGTCATAATGTACCATGCAAACCAGCAATGTACCTTGTTGCACTGTTGCTAGTCCAGGCCGGGTGTGCAAGTGTGGGTAAGAGGAATGAAGAGACTTGGCTGGACACAAGTGACTGTGGCACACCAGGGACACGGAGGTTAAGTAGGGCAACTGCCTAAGTGTGGGTGAGAGGAGTGGAGAGGACCACGGAGGTCAGGTTGAGTGGGTAAATTTTGAAAGTGACATGTTTATGTTGGGAAGCAGACTCTGTATTTGGTCTGTTGTAGGGAGTGTAAGTGTCATAAAGTGTAAAGTTAAAAAAATATTTTAGAGAAAAAGTAACTTTTTGAAATAAACCATTACCAAATCTTGGTATCATTCATAAAAAATTATTTTATAATTTTTTCCTTTTCTTTGGAAGAAAATCCACTTAAAATGGTTCAGCAGCGACACCTGCAGGCGGAGGAGAAAGAGCAGTCTGTGAAGAAGCCAGTGGGAAGGTGGGGTAGAGGGGGGATTCTGTCCTCCGGGGGTAGGATATCCTTCCATTGACTCAATGCCTTGTTTTTTTTGTCATGCTAATCTGTGATTGGCTAAGACACATAAAATGATGCGGCAAGGGAGGATGTCCTTTCTTACCAATCAACAACCAGAATACAAGACTGACATCAGGTTGGTCCAATGATGAGTACCATCTTCACATTCATAAAACTGTATTGCTCCTTCGCTAAGCCCCGCCCCCCTTTGTTATTGTTGCTATGTCTGTCAAGCTGTCACTCCCAGCCATGCTCCTTGCATAAGAAATATATGGAGTTTTCAGCAATACTGGCATCGGTTTCAAAGGAGATAATATTAGCACATTTCAAGAAAAACTATTCGGAGATATGAGAGAGACGCATCACAAAGATCATTCATAGTTTTCAGTTACATGATCCGCGCAGCTGGAGGGCAAAACATCGGTTAACGAAGATACCGGACACTGTACAGAGCAGAAACATGGACTGTTAATTTTCTCCATCTATGAAGTCACGAATGATCAGGTCATCTCAACGATCATGCTGTTTGCCGTATTACAGTCAATGAGAACTGTTCCTGGCTGGAGAATCGCCCAAAAGCCCAGGTAAAAGCTTTAAAAGTACCAGTATGTAAATTGATGGAACAATTCGCTTTGTTATTAATAATGTCTTAATTTTTAATTCTTCTGCAAATAGTGGATGAGCTGACAGAGAAATGAATTTGGCTTTGGGATTAATAAATTAATTCATATTCGTATATTTTCATAGTTTTTGTTTTTCCTTTTTAAATCAGAGGGTGGTGTGTAAAATTCCCACCGTGACGTTTACAGCTGTTGAACACTTTCCACATCCTTGATAAATACTACTCAAGTACTGGAGTAGTATAAAATAACATGACGCCCTGGGCTTATTTTCCTCCCCAGTTTTTTCAGTCACCAGCCGCCACTGACGAACTACACACACACAGAGCCATCTTTATATATGTAGGGGAGAGTGGGGTGAGATGAGCCAGTGGGTAAGTTGACCCACCCCTTGTATCTAGGTAACCGTGCACATGTTTTGTCATGTGACCATTAATTCAGGAAGCACACATCAATTCCATCTTGCTGTGAAGCAGAGAAGCACATGGGAGAAAGGGTAAGTATTTTTTTTACACCAAAAGTGATTTTTGCTATCAAAGTAAATTTTCTGCATATTAGGGAAAATGACTGTTATGTCAAAGCAAATATATCTTGGTCTAAAATGATATATTATACATGTTAGTGATTTACTAACATATGAAATCATGCTAATCACTTCGCTAAAGATTAGCCTTAATTTCTAAGATAGCCCATTTTTTCCAAATGGTGGCTATGGGGTAAAATGAGCCAAAGGCTATGGGGTGAATTGAGCCAATGGTTCAACTTACCCCACCATAGGGCACTGAAATCCAGTTAGGTGTCTGACATGTGAAATGGTATTTCATTTGAGTATACTCACTGGTTTGGTGTGTTTTTCATATGTTAACTACTGTAGAAAAGATATCATGCCGAGAAACTACACAAGGAAAACAAGGTGGGGCTTAACACCCATTGAAGAGATGAAGAGGGCAGTCAGTGATGTCAAGGGTGGAAAGTCCATCAGATCAGTGGCAAAAGAGAGGAATATTGACAGGTCAACACTGCGGAGGTACATCAAAAAGAGTGAGGAAAAGGAAGTGAAAATGACAGGGTACATGGGAACAGCAGAAGCAAACAGAATCTTCCCATTGGAGTTGGAGAAGGAGCTAGCAGACCATATAAAAAAGCTGGCGGAGCAGTTTCATGGCCACACACAAAAGAAATGCCGTGAACTGGCATCAGAACTGGCAGAAAGAAACAACATTCCTACCCCCAACAACTGGACAGAGAAAGGTTTAGCTGGTAGGATGTGCAAGAAACAACATTACTCTGTAAGTTGGCATAGATTCATTTATTTTGTGCAGTTCAATACGGTACCATTACTTTTTCAGGTAAAGATTGGTTCAAGAGTTTTATGTCACGCCACCATCTCTCCATCCACATGCCTGAGGCAACATCTTTGGGAAGAGCTACAGCCTTCAACAGAACTACAGTTGGGGAGTTCTTTGATAACCTGGCCAACGTGATGGACAGGTAACAGACTTCATATATTTAAAAACATTAACAACTGCTTATGACAATTACATACAACAGTTAAGCAAATCAACAACAAACTGACACATGATAACTTACCTATAAAATATAGCCGCAAGCGGCAATCCCCGGGTTCTAACCTGTTGAGGCCCAAACCGGCCACCCCGACCCTCGCCGGCCACGGTCGACGACAGCGCCCGCTCTGTTCCTAAGGCTCCACGCGATACACACCCATTACCAGGCCCAGATATCTCCAAACCAGGTTTTCGGTCACACATTTGTGACACCCCATATTGGCTAGAATATGTTATGTTAGAAAATGTTACCGGCGCCAGAGCTAGGGGTCCCTGGCCGGCAGCATAAACCACTCAGGCGGCGGGCACTGAGCGGCTGAGCTACGGTGTGACTGAGCAACCAATCAATCAATCAACATAGGACACGGTCCCTCGTTAGCTACTGTTGCTTCCGCTAAGCGCCGTTATTGTCTGCACTCGCTCTTCAAAGTTCACATTCCATATAATCAACATTACAACATACCGTACCAACTACCAGTACTCTCAAGATAATATTACAAAAAAAATAACACGAAGCGAGTAACGTTTACAGTTGGAATTTAGCTCGTCACACACACACACACATTCTTGTTCAACCGCTTGCATGGGGACGTGAACGTCCGATCACGAACCACGACAATATAGTAAGTGTTTCACAACTTAAAGCATTCATCTTAACTTCAGTGCTTTAACACATGCTGTTACTCATTTCAACTTAACAAAACTGTATCAACCATACACTTTACCAACCTGTGGATCCAAACATAGGACACGGTTCCTCGTTAGCTACTGTCGCTTCCGCTAAGCGCCTTTATTGTCTGCGCCCGCACAGAGCAAGCAGAGCAGAGAACGCTTGGATCCACTGGTGGTGGAGCACCCTCTACTGGTGCAAACGGTTATTACAAAATGTAAAAAATAAAAGGTTCGAATACTAAAATGAAAAAGTGGGGGTGTCTGTTAATAAAAAAAAACTATATATGTGGCTATTATCACATCCACTACAAATAGAATAGAATAGAATAGAATAGAAATGACTTTATTGATCCCAAAGGGAAATTGATTTGTCTTTTAGCTCATCTTCCATTTGCATTAGAATTAAACAGTCTAATGGCTGTGGGTATGAAAGACCTACGGTATCTTTCTGTTCTGCACCCAAGAGATAGGAGCCGTCCACCACCGCTGCTTCTTTGATCCATCAAGGTGTTATGAAGTGGATGATCCGTGTTGTTCAGTATGGCCTCCACCATCCTCATTGTGTATCTCTCCACCACCTCCGCCAGAGAGTCCATCTTTACTCCCATCACAGAGCCAGCCTTCTTGACAAGCTTATCCAGCCTCTTTGCCTGCTTTTTTCCTAAACTTCCTCCCCAGCAGACTGCAGCATAAAATAAAACACTTGCCACCACAGACTGATAGAACATCTGCAGCATCTTATTACAGATGTTTAGAGATCTAAGCTTTCTAAGGAAAAAGAGGCGCCTCTGCCCTTTTTTGTAGAGTGCATCTGTGTTAACAGACCAGTCCAACTTGTTATCAAGATGAACACCTAGATATTATAGGTTGTCACCACCTCAATGTCCACTCCACAAGTGTTGACTGGCTGAAGAGTGGGCTTGGACCTACGGAAATCCATGATCATTTCCTTTGTCTTTGAGGTGTTCAGCATGAGGCAGTTCTGGTGACTCCAGTCACTGAAGGCTTTTATCAAATCCCTATATTCACATTCCTGTCCATCCCTAATACATGCCACAATAGCAGTGTCATCTGAGTATTTCTGGACGTGGCAGGACTCAGAGTTGTATTTAAAGTCTGCTGTATACAGTGTGAACAGGAATGGAGCCAGGACAGTCCCCTGTGGAGCCCCCGTGCTGCTGATTAATGTCCCAGAAAAACAGTTCCCCAACCTGACAAACTGTGGCCTTTCTGTCAGGTAATCTGTGACCCAGGAGACAAAGGAAGAATCCACTCCCATCTCTTTGAGCTTGTTTTTGAGTATGTTGGGTTGGATGGTATTAAATGCACTTGAAAAGTCAAAAAACATGATTCTTACATAAGGATTTTCATGACAATGGGAAAAACGGGTAATGATCTAGGGCCAGTATTTGATAAGCCCTGCCATTTGTGAGGATATTTAGCTTGATGGCAACTGTGTTTTTCCACCGATCTTGCTCATTTGTAACAGAAATGACCGTCACGGTCCCCCGATGCCATACCAAGTTTGGAGTCAATACCATATATGTTTGAAAAGTTCTATTCATTTTACTGTTTTTCACATTATGCAAGTTATTAAAAAAATCCCTAATAACCACCCTAACGGTGCAAGAGGCTTTTTTGTAGAGGACCATCAGGAGGACATGTGTGTAAAATTTCAAGTCAATAGCACAGCAAACGTGGTGAAATTCTGTCCGACGGTCTTTGAGATATGCATGTGTGGCATTTATAGCGCCCCCTATGGGCTGAGCTCGAAACGCTTTGGTAGGCAGCTTCCCAGTCACCTTGTGACCCTACCCACCAAGATTGGTGACGATAGGGCAATGGGTGTGGGAGTTATGGCCAATCATTTCTAAGCTCCGCCCATCGCGGAGATTCATTGGTCCGTGGCGGCCATGTTTTTTATCCGATCTGGCTCATTTATAATAGAAATTTGTCTTTTCATCCCCCGAGGCCGTATACCAAATTTGGTGTTGATAGAGTCATTCTTTCAAAAGTTCTATTCATTTTACTGTTTTTCACATTATGCAAATTATTGAAAAATCCGTCATAATCACCCTAATGGTGCAAGAGGATTTTTTGTAGAGGACCATCAGGAGGACATGTGTGTAAAATTTCAAGTCAATAGCACTCATATATGGGCGGGGAGAGCCATTTGAAGTTCACACGCCATGTAATAGCGCCCCCGTTAGGCCGAATGGGGTCAAATTTTTTGACAAGCATTTGCATGTCATTTATAATCCATGTACTGATTTTCATGTCCCTAGGTCCTTCCAGCTCATCATAAATTCAAAAAACGTAAACAACAGCAGTTAACGACCAACAGGCCACGCCCACTTTCACCAATCAACATGGCACTCAAGATATAAGTTAACAGTAACCCCTAGAGTATGCATACCAAATTTGGTGAAATTCTGTTCAATGGTCTTTGAGATATGCATGTGTGGCATTTATAGCGCCCCCTATAGGCTGAGCTCAAAACGCTTTGGTAGGTAGCTTCCCAGTCCCGTTGTGAACCTACCCACCAAGATTGGTGATGATAGGGCAAGGGGTGTGGGAGTTATGGCCAATCATTTCTAAGCTCCGCCCATCGCGGAGATTCATTGGTCCGTGGCGGCCATGTTTTTGATCCGATCTAGCTCATTTAAATAGAAATTTGTATTTTCATCCCCGAGGCTGTATACCAAATTTGGTGTTGATAGAGTCAATCTTTCACAAGTTCTATTCATTTGACTGTTTTTCACATTATGCAAATTAGCAAAAAATCTATCATGGCGGACTTTAATGGTCCCAGAGGCTTTTTTGTAGAGCACATTGAGCTGGACCTGTGTGTCAAATTTCAAGTCAATCGGACTTTCGGTGTGAGGGGCGTGGCCTTTCAAAAAAGTCATTTTAAGCCTTAATTACAGCGCCACCATCTGGCCAACTGGGCTCATATTTTAATAGAAGTTGATGCACATCATTTCCAATCATTGGGCCAAGTTTCAGCTTTCTGGCTTATTCCAGCTCACGGGAATTTGAGCTCAAGCGGCAGACGACAAATAATAATAATAATAATAATAATAATAATAATAATAAACCGGTAGGATTTTAGAAGGGTTCTACCCCTTCGGGGTTAGAACCCTAACTATTCTGATTATCATCATTGTTCTTTTCTTTGTTCAACAGGCACAAGTTCCCTCCGAATATGATATACAATGTAGACGAAACAGGTGTTACAACTGTACAATCACCAAAGCAGGTAGTGGCCGAAAAAGGAAAAAAGCAGGTGGGCTGTGACGGGGCGCCGTCACATCCCGTGCCTAGCATGGCGCACGGGAGACAGTGCATCGCGCTGGGACGCACACACCCGAACACTCACACACACACACACACACACACGCCACACTTTCCCCTGCTTATGTTATCCCGGTAAATAATCATGCTAACACGCAACTTTTTCCTACCTCCATAGCTCTGCAGCGAGACCTTGGGTGCACACTTGGTCCCTGTGGTAATCCCCATGCATACATACATACACCTACCTTCACTTGCGTCCGACGCACCACATCGTCACCAGTCAAACCGGGACAAAGGATTTCCGGACATTATATGAGGGTTTTGGCGGGTTTTGGTCATATGACTGGCATTGTTTGAATGGTTGTTTGTTTAATTAATTCTTGTTAAAATGCGGCCGTTGTGGGGTCAATGTTTCAGTGAGTATACTGTAAAAAATTATCCTTGTAATATCATGTTGTTTATACGAGCACAAACCATCGATTTGATTTGATTTTCTTTCTTTATTGGTTGATTGAACAGTGGGAGGAGTTTAACAATTTAAAAGAGGCTGGTTTGTGTTCCTCTGGTGGCTCCCTTTTCCTTTGTCTGGTGGAGTGTGTGGCTGCAGGGAGCTAAGGTCGAGCTCCTCAGCTGTGATTTTGCCTGGTGTTTTTTTTTTTTTCCCTGTCCACATCACTATGGTGATTAAAATAAAGCACTAAGAACGTTAACTTCCTGACTACGCCATCATCCCTACATATCACGAACTTGTTTGAAGAACCCTGTGACAGGCGCCATCACATCTGCTGAAAGAGGCAAACTAGTGACTGTGATCTGTGCCATCAATGCAACTGGTAATTCAGTCCCCCAATGTTTATCTTCCCAAGGGTCAGATACAAAGACCATTTCATTGCTAGAGCACCTCCAGGATCAATTGGTACCTCAACTAGATCAGGCTGGATCAATGAAAGTACCTTTGTTGAGTTCCTTGAACATCTGGTTCAGCATACCAAGTGCTCCCTGATCACCCACTGCTGCTGATCTTGGATAACCATGAAGCCCACATTTCACTGAAAGCTGTGGACACAGCAAAAACAAACGGTATTGTTGTGGTGACAATTCCACCCCATACATCCCATCGGCTGCAGCCTCTGGATAAGAGTGTGTATGGTCCATTTAAGACCTATTACAACAGAGCTCTGGATGGTTGGATGAGATCCAACCCAGGCAAAACAGCAAGCATATACCAAATCCCTGGCTGTGTAAATGAAGCTTTCATGTCAGCGATGACACCACAGAATATTGCATCTGGATTCAGATCCACTGGGATCTTGCCTTACAACAGAGATGTCTTCTCTGATGCAGAGTTTGAGCCATCCATGGTGTCAGACAGGCCCAACCTGGAGCAGCAGGCTGCAGCTGTAGATGATGCACCCATGGTTTCAACCTCTCTTTCTGCCGAGCTACCTTCACCAGGCCCTGCACAGCCATGTTCTTCACAAAGTGACACAAATTCACTCCCAAGCCCTGCTGGATATGTGTCTCCTTCTGTGATTCTACCCTTTCCCAAAAGTCAGCAGCCCAGGAAACAAACAAACCGAAAGCGTGTGAAGACAAGAGTCCTGACTGATACACCTGAAAAGCAGGAAATCGAACGTGCCCATAAAGAGAGGCAAAATAAACAGAAAGCCAAAACAGAAAGAACCATCAAAGAGCAAGGAAAGCTGAAGAAGAAACGAAGCCAGACAAAGAACATGGTGGAAAGCAGCTCTGAAGAGAGTGATGTTGCCATTCCATTTGATGACACTTCTGAGCATGAGAGCTCAAGCGATGAAAGAAGTGAACCAGATGTCTCAGATCTGGTAGTTGGTGACTTTGTCATCGTAAAATTTGTATCCAAATGCATGATCCACCATTACACTGGCTTGGTTGACAGCCTTGAGGGCAACGAAGTGAGTGCCAGATTTCTCAGAAGAATCCGATCACAGGCAATAAGAAACCCACCTTTGCATTCAAGGAAAAGGATGAGGCATCTTTCCCACGGAGTGATGTGCTGAAGAGGCTTCCACAACCTCAAACGGCTGGAGGAACTGCAAGGCGGGAGCAACAGTTCATTTTCCCCTGCAACTTTGACAGTTGGAACATTGAATAGTTGTTTTGATTAAATGGTTAAATGGTTTAGAGACTAACTGGTGGTTTGTTTTGAAAGGAACTGGTGATTTGTTCTGATAAGTTCAAAACTGCTAAAATCTTTTGTTCTCACAAGTTCAAAACTGTTAAAACCTGTTGTTAGCACAATATTCTCAGGTTTAAAGCTCAGATGGTCAGTTTACCCCCAGATGGCTCAATTTACCCACTGACATGGTTCAACTTACCCCTTACCTGGGGCAAGTTGAGCCACAGGAGCACTTTTTTTTTGAGAAGTCATTATTTTGGGCAGCTTTGTCAGAGATGCATTTTGATAATTTCATTTGATAGGAGACATCCTGAAATAAAGTTATATGTTTCAATTCTATTTCTGTGTCATTTTTCCTTACCTCCAGGACAACATAAGTAAAAATGGCTCATATTACCCCACACTCCCCTATGTGTTATTTGTTATGATATTGATTATTAGTAATTTTTTGTTTGTTTGTTTATCATCGGCCGGCATGGAAATTATGATTTACAACCTCATCGGTGATTAATAGACATAGAGAATTATTTATTAAATTTTAAATTTTTTGTTTCTTTTATTGATAGATGACAGTAGCAAGTGAGGCCACGCCCAGAGCCGGATTAAATAAGTGGACTACACTAGGCAGACTGTATTTTTTGGGGCCCCCTCCATCAATGTTATTTATGAATTGAAATCTGAAACTTACCAAAGTTACTAATAAAAGTTAATTCACATTTTACATAGTGTAGTCTTTGGTTGCAAGTTGGTTCTTTGTATGCCAAAATAAGTTGTGTCGTATATCAAACAGTCTATCAGACTATTTTGGATTTTTAGTTAATGTCTCCATATTTCCTCTGTGATGCAGAGAAATCTCCAATGTTTTGACAGGGATGGTTTCGTGCAAAATACTCACGCATCCTATCGTCAATTTGGTCCCACTTTGCAGGATCAGATGGATAGCTTGACAATACCCTTTCTGGGTCTAGAAGCTCCGTCAAAACTATATTGGGCTCACTTTTTCTGTCCGGCTGCTGTTTATCCATCATTTTGTCATTCTGTGACGGCGCTGATGTTGACGCCGCCACAGAGTCTTCCGCCGCGTCATCCGCCGCTTCTTCGGGCAGCGTCTCCGGGCCTGGCTCGGCCTCTGGCTCTGCTAACACAAGCAGGTTCACAGCTGTCGGACGGCTGCCTGACAGAAACTTCTGTAAAGCCCCCCGCTGTCTTTTCTTTTGTTCCTCTTCATTTTTTTTCTTTTTACGTTTTGCCGCACCTGAAAGCATCCTGTTGTTCGCGTAGTCAAAAAATGCCCGCTACCTTCCCGCTTAGTCCTGACCCGCTGACCTCCCCTCGGACTTGACTTGCGTAGTTGCGTTAATGTGACGTAATGTAACGTTAAGGTAAAAAACGTCACTATTTTAGTTAATTATTAAATATGTATATATTGACACTGAAATAAATTGTAAAAAGGACATTTGTATATTTTTTATTCTTTAATTTAATTTATTTTTTTTTGTCCCTCTGTCTGGGCCCCCCCCCAGCCAATCAGGCCATAGGCACGTGCCTAGTTTGCCTTTGCGGTAATCCGGCTCTGGCCACGCCCCCATTCTGGTGAAAACAAACTGCCGGCTTTGACTGGCGGTAAATACAAATCCTGCCATAGTCTTCTCGATTTCGCCTAACGTTACTGGAAAACTTCTGCAATGGCTAACATTAGCTATCTCACGTCGTTGTCGAGCGATGATCGGCAACGTTATATTGAAAAAATTAAAGAGTTAGGGGATGTATGTCCATACAGCCTAGCGGAGGAGAAGTGGGTAAACGACCCCACTCAGTGGCCGGAGGTGACATACCCAGACATTTACTCGTACCTCATTGAATCACCAGGTAATGCAGGTCTATGACAACGATCACTTCCTCTGTCATTAAGATACTGTCGTTTTAGTAGGCTATGTGAAACAAAACAAGCAGCCAAGGCTTTGTCCACCTAAGGTTGAATGAGGGTGAGAATTTGCTGTCTTTCTGTCTCTCCCTCTCACTGCCATCCTTTTTTAAACATGTCATTCTATCTATAAATATGTCAATATTACTTGTATTTCCTCAAATGTAATCTAGTTTATTTTTATAAACTGAGTACTGAGTACTCACCCTGTCACAACACATCATTATCAAACTTCTCTCTCTCTCTCTCTCTCTCTCTCTCTCTCACACACACACACAATTTTAAATGAGAATTTATGACAAAAAAGAACAAAACTTCAGGCAAGATTAGTTCATTACATTGATAAATGCATATTTTGTGTCCTCTGAACACATTTATGAAGAAAACAAATCTAACACTACTAATCCACCCTACTTTAGGGATTTACACAGCAACCCTGATGAAGAATTGGAGGTCCCTGGCAGCTCAGAAATTTAATGACGATGGCTGGGTGGATGAGGTGCTATACCACAGACCCTGTGCTCAGACAGTAATACTGAAAACAAAGGTCAAGCCACCATGGAGGGTGACTGACAAACCGTACCACCCTTGGGTTGCAGTAAAGATGACTGGGGAAATTGCATGCGCACACTGCAATTGCATGGCAGGGTAAACAAATTGCATAACATTAATAGTATCATCACACCACACACACATAATTCTATAACAAAAGCAGAAATGCTCCTCCTATTTGATTAAATTTGATGAAAAGTAATTGTATTCCATTCTATTTTACTCTAGACTAGGAGAAAGTTGCTTTCATGATGCAGCTCTACTTTTTATGGTGGAGAAATTTGTTCGCCTTGGCTACACCAGTGTGGCACCAACAAGCATTGCCTGTACGTGGAATAAGGCATGCACTAAAAAGGTTGAGGCTGCCTCAGTGAAGGAGATTAAGTTCTACACAGAGAAGAGTAAAAGCAAGCAAGCGGTGAGGAGAAAAGAGAGGGCCATTCCAAAGGCAAACCATGACCAGCAACAGCAGTTCCTGGAAATGTTGTCGGCGACTGAGAAAATGCCAATTGGTCTCAGCAGTTTTAAAAATTTTGCAGAGCCTTTTAAGCCAAAGCCATGGTTTCAAAATCTGTCAAAATTCTCTGATGACCAAGTGTTGGCAATCGAGGACAAAACCAGAGAACAGGCAGCATGTGCAAGATGGCATGAGGAAAGAGTGGGGAGGGTAACAGGTTCATCTGCGCACAAGGTGCTTCACACCTCTCTTGAGAATCCCTCCAAAACGCTGCTGAGAGAAATAATGAAAAAAGGATCTGCAAAAGACAACCTGAATGCAGATCCCATCATTTGGGGTAGATTCATGAAAAGGATGCTATTGAAACCTACAAACTTGTCCTAGGCCTAACCACAGGCATATAGCACACTTCCATTACAGTATCAAATGAGATATATAAACCTCACCAGAGACTCAAGATTAAAAAGGCAGGCTTCCGAGTTTGTAAGGACAAGCCGTACATTGGTGTAAGCTGTGATGCCTACATCTCTTGTGCCTGCTGTGGGAATGGCGTCGTTGAAGCAAAGTGCCCTGGAAGTGGTCTGAAGATGTCTCACCTGTTAACTGGCCAGCAGACAAGACAGGTCATCTTGAGACATTATCATCATGGAACTAATAAAGGACAACCTTAACTTATCTCATCTTAGATTATGTATGCACTAGCATAAATGCAGGTTGTAGAGCAGGGGTGTCCAAACTTTTTTCACTGAGGGCCACATGCATAAAAATATAAAAGGGGCTGGGCCACTTACTAGAAATTAGGTATATAGCCTTAACTTTAGTGTATTAAAGTTAGAAAAATCAATTCAAAGTGGACAAATATGTTATATTGTTGAATATGATTAAAAACAAAACTGCCTTCATCACAGCTTTCCATACATGGATCTGTACTGATTTATTCAGAAAAAGCTTTGGTAGCTCATTCTCAGAAGAGCAGCCTCAAATTTAGACAGAAGATTGACAGTACAGAGAAAAAACAATAAAGTGGAAAATGGAACGGCTAAATTTCAAGCTTGTTATTTAAGTTATTAGGGTTAGCAACACACCTATTAACGTTCGTTTGCAACAGTTATCGACATTAACAGACTGAACTGGACTTAATAACAGGAGTTCATATAATTTTAGTAAATTATTCTGGTGAGTATTAGCTGCGCTAGGTATGTAAATCGGGCCATCCAGCTGTGGTGCTGATCCGACGCCACTCGTGCCAAAAATCCGGACAAACTCTTTTGATCAAGGAGCAAATCTTCATCAGATGAGATCAGCTGACTTTGCGTGTGCAGTGTGTGCGCTGTGCATAGCGGTGTGTACTCTGTGTGTTAACAAGAAAAACGCATATAAGAAAGTCGTGCGCAAAAGCAGGGTAGTGACAGAATTGATGCGCATTATTGATATTTGTTGCATGTGTGCTGGAGCAACTGCCTTGATCAACAGTAGCTCCCCCTGGTGTTAAAACGGAGAAGTGCAATACACTCAGGCAAAAGTTGAAGTGTGGGCCATATTCTATTCTATTTAAAAGAATTCTTGCGGGCGTCCAAACTACGGCCCGCGGGCCGCAGTTGGCCCGCGGGCTGTAGTTTGGACACCCCTGGTGTAGAGGATTGAATTACCTGGTCCCCACGATGGTGGTAGCAGGGTGAAATGAAGCCAGATTCCCTTGTTATCTTTACATCTGATGCTCTGCCCCCCCCCCCCAGGCCTGAGACAAGAAGGTGATGCTGCCTGCAGGACTACACCCAATAAGATATTTCACTGTAGTCCACTTCTTATAGTTGGAGTATGATTTAGCTCTGTGGGGGTAAACAAAAACACAATAAAACAGTGTTAGCAAAACCTTTACCTTGCTTTGAGGCCCTTTGGATATTCAATTCTAATTTCAAAGCAATCAATAATTGCTGTGAGGCGAGGAAAGTTGGCTATCATCACTGGTGGTATGGTCTCTCTGATGCACTCCCTGTCAGGCCCGTGGATGAGGAAGCTTATTTTTGCATACAGAAGATTGTTCGCCAACGTCGGAATATGTAGCGGATGGTGGGTTCTGGTCGGTCCAGTACGTGGCTGAGCAAAGCATTGGATGGATTTTGGCGTAGCTTGAGCAAACAAAGAAAAAGCTGGTCCTCCGTTGAGAATCCAGAGACCTTGGGTGACTTGATGAACTGAACAAGGTAACGGTTGAGACAGTCAAACACTGTCCAACGGAGTTACCTCGAACAGCATGTGCAGATAAACACTCTTTTGTCCAGTTCTGCCGCGCCCCTCTTGCCTCATCTCTTTCCCTCCTTGCCTCGTCTCTCTCTCTTCTGAGACTGGCAACCTCTATGGCAATGGCAACCTGCTCCCTGTGGGACAGAGGCCTGTCACTGGGTGCGCAATCCCCAGTGGGCTCAATGGAAGAGGCTTCAGGAGGAGCAGGTGAAAATGCTTCAGTGTGCTCTGCCATTGCATCTTCACAAGAAGAAGCTTCAGGGGATGCAGTAGGCAGCCTTGTTTGTGTACATTTGGGTGGCAGAACCCAATGATGAGCACCAGCCTCTCGCTTCCTGGCATTATTGTAGCGCCTTAACTTTACTGTGAAGAAAGAAGGAATGTTGGATGTGGAAGATCCTGTGCGTGACGCCTCAGCACAACTCCAAAAAGAGACAAATGACCTGATGGGAAGATTTTAAGTACAGTGCAAACCTATGATGCGCGCCTGGCTAAGCTGGAGAAGGATAAGAAACAGTCATCGGAACAGGTTGGATACACAACACCCCCTACTCAGCACACACAATCTCTCAGCGATAAGACTGTGAATAGGATCGAACGTGAGGGAATCTCCTCAACCCCAAACTTTCCAGCAGTGGTTGATTCAGCAGGGATTCCACTAACAGCTCTAACAGACACGGAGACTGAAAAAGATCACTACGATGGTGATTCAGAGCCTGGAAGCCACCAGGGTCATACTGCACTCATCAATGACAAAGAAGAGGGAAAACAATGGCAACTGAATCCTGACCCAGACCACTGGAGCCCAACTGAGGTTGGAGGAGTTCAGGGAACCATAACAGGACATTTCACAGGTCGCATGTCTCCCCCTGTACTGTCCCCTCCACCAAGATATGACCTCAGGCCAAGAAGAGACACACACCAGATCAAGACAACCCAACAAGGGAACTATCCACTCAGATTGGCTGGAAACAGGAGGGCTGTGTACGTCCCTTTTCAACACAGAGACATGGAAGGCATAGTGGAAAAACTGCCATCTCTGACGGGAGGAGCTAGTCACTGGATAACAATGTTGGAGGGCCTCACTGCAGGAGATGATCTGTGCCTTGGAGATCTCAGAGGATTACTGGCCCGGACTGAAGGAAACACAGAAGCTGATCGTCTCCTGGAACTTGCAGGTGTATCACGCTTCACCCAACACCACAAGATCTGCACTCCATGAAATCACTTTGCATAAAAGAGGGAGAAGCTATCCACAAGTATCTTAAGAGAGCAGAAAAGGTGTGGGAAGAGAACACAGGAACAAGACATGACTCAACTCAAGCTATAACAACTCTCTGGAGAGACCAGTGCCAGAAAGGATTGCCGGAGCCGATGCAAGAGAAGCTGGAGGATGTGGTGGGACTAGAATGCAAGACGGATAGCGAATGGAGACAACATATCACCCACTGGTATAGACGCTACAGCCACAAAAAAGATGATGAAAAAGAAGAAGTGGACCGTCTGACCAAAGCGCTACTCAAGTAGCAAGTAGCTGAAAAGAACACTCTCAAAGACAAAGCCAAGACCAAACAGATGGTTACAAACACTCCGGTGCAAAATTCGGAGGACATCCACACAACTGTCACTAACGCTATTCAATATATGGATCCCAATACCAATGGACGCCAAGAGGAAGAAGAGGAAGCTTTCGTGGACGTGGACAGACACACACAAGAGGCACCTCCACATCACTAGGCGGACACCATCCACTGCCCCCATATCAAAGAGGAGGAATGATGCAAAGAGGAGGAATGTTGCAAAGGGGAGGAACGATTCAAAGAGGAGGCTCAAACTCATATCCACAGCAAATGCCACAGTCAGCCTGGAATGAGGATGAATATCACCCTAACTGCTGATGGGTTCCTGAGTTCAATGCAAGTCTGCTAATCCCACCTACAGCAGAACCAATGGTGACTTGCATGATTAATGATGAGAAGTACGAGATGATGGCTGACACAGGAGCTGCAGTGTCAAGTATCAACACCCCTCTGCCTCTGTCTACACGAACTCTCACCATTGTCGGCTACTCAGGAAAACCACAAGTTCAACGTTTCACAAAACCATTGGCCGTGAAGTTTGGATCACAAACACTAGAACATCAGTTCTTATTCGCCCTGACTGTCCTGTAAATCTACTTGGAAGAGATCTCCTGACCAAGTTGGGCCTCACAATACAGTGCAGCGACCAAGGTCTGATCATCCACCCCCCATCTACACCTCCCTCTCCGCATCAAAGGATCCTCTACATGGCCCCCGCTCAAGATCTAACAGATAAACTAACCCAAGTCTTCTGGACACGCCTGATCTCCACAGGGGAGAAAACACCACACGTCCAATATGCCTACATGGAGTGGAAACCATGGATCCAAACTCACTTCACACTCTCTGACCCCTCTGACCCCTTGCACTGTACATATAACTTCATAACTGCCCCTGATGAAGAGTATTCTCAAGCCTGGTCAGAAGATAAGGAGGGAGGGAAAGAAATCCTGGATGTGGGAGACATCTACATCGGAAAGGAGGGAGTAGCAGCACACTGTCAGCTCACGCCAGAACAACTCTCCTGGTATGCACTGCACTCACACTCTGCTCCTCACATCACCCTGGCTGTAGGAGAGGGTCACGAAGCAAAGTCCTTAGGCCCCATGGTCAAGAGAGCCCTGCAGCTGCACTGGACACCATCTCACCTCCCCCATCTTCACAGGAATGAGGACGCCAACATGTGGAAAATCTACTTTTCAGGCTCTGACACAGGACTCAGGGAAACTCTGGACATCACAACACAGTATGAATCAAAATCTGCACACCATCCTGACACACCCAGACTGATTGCTCACATTCCATCTTCTCTGTGGACTACAGGTCCGTATGACGTTGGTCTCATCTCCACACATCCTGTGGATGTCAAGCCCCTGCCAAACCAACACACTGTTTGGAGGCCTCAATATCGTTTGAAAGCTGAGCAGGAGGAAGGGATTGCTGACACCATAGAGGGCCTCCTTCAAGCTGGAGTTCTGATCCCCTGTCGCTCACAGTGGAACACGCCCATCCTCCCTGTACCAAAAGCTGAAGGAAAAGGATGGAGAATGGTACAAGACTTCAGAGCCGTCAATGCTGCCACAGCCACAACTGCATTACCTGTCCCTGACCCCTACCTTGCCCTCCAGAATCTAACTCCATCTCACAAGTTCTTCACAGTGATTGACCTGGCCAACGCCTTTTTCTGTCTCCCCTTAACCCCCAGCTCTCAACAGATCTTCGCCTTCACATACAGAGGTCAACAAGACACCTACACACGGCTGCCACCAGGCTTCAGAGACAGCCCAGGACTGTTCAATGCTGCTCTTCGCGCTGATCTCCAAGATTTGCAGCTTCCAAACGGCGTCCTCCTCATCCAGTATGTTGATGACTTACTGCTGGCTGCACCCTCAGCTGACACCTGCCTTCATGCCATACATTCACTGCTGAAGAAACTCGCATCGGTGGGTTACAAAGTCAAAAAGGAGAAGATTCAAATGTGCAGACAAACAGTGACATTCCTGGGGAGACAGATATCAGGTGATGGACACACTCTCACCACCAGTCAGCAAAGCTCCATCCTGAACCATGGCAAACCTGTCACTGTGCAGCACATGCTGGCCTTTCTTGGCCTGACTGGATACAGCAGAAACCATGTTCCCAACTACGTCAATCTGACTCAGCCCCTGAGAGACATGATATCAGTGGCAGGAAACAGAAACCTCACTGCCACCCTCACTTGGACCACAGCAGCTGAAGAAGCTTTCACGAATGTCAAACGTGCACTGGCAACAGCTGCATCGCTCACCAGCCCAGATTACACTGCACCTTTTCATTTGGATGTTTCTGAAAAGGAAGGCATTGTTAATGCCGTCCTTTATCAGAAAAAGGAGGGAGAGAGAAGAGTGTTGATGTATCACAGTTCAAAATTGGACAGTATGGAAACAGGACAAGGAGGCTGTGCACGACATCTCGCCGCTCTGGCAAAAGCTGTGACAAAAACAGAACACATGGTAATGTGCCATCCATTGAAGATCAACACAAACCATGGTGTAGTGGCCTTTTTGAACTCTAGTGCATTCACTTTTTCACCATCAAGAAAAATAAAAATCTCATCTGCACTGAAACAGCCACACATCACCTACTACACAGAAGGAATAAATATGGCCACCAACATGACCACAGAAGAACATCTTCCACATGACTGTGCAGAAATAGCAGCAAAAGATGTCAAACTCAGGCCAGACCTGCAAGCAAAACCACTGCAAACACCAGATCTCATCCTCTACACTGATGGTTGCTGCTACAAAGGTGAGCATGGAAATGTTGCATCATATGCTGTGGTGAAGCAATCAGCAAAAAAACATGAAGTACTGGAACAAGGGATCATACCACAACCTGTAACGGGTGGTGTATGGACCCAATTGCAGCACAAAAGACCGAGAACCAATGGAGAGAGTTCAAAGGTTTACTGACACTCTGGCAGACTGGCAAACAGTTCAAAAACACAGTGGCTGACGGCTAGGTCAAAACAGGCAGAGGTCTGGGACCAGAGAGATGTCAGCTCAGGCAAACAATCCGATGAGGAGCAGGCAGTAGGAATGATAACCAGGCGATCAGTCCAACACAGGCAAACAGGAATCAGGAGGACAGAGGCTGAAATCTTGGTCAGGGACAGAAGGCTGAGACGATTACCAGGAGGCAGACGAAGCAGGGGAATCAGGGACAGGTGAGGTCGGTACCAGGAAGTCAGGCAGGAGAACGCTGGAGAGTCTTGCATGGCAAAGAACAATCTGGCAGTGAGTGTGGAGGAGAGAGGAGCTTTTCACCAGGCTTGATTGCTGAAGAGCTGCAGCTGAGTGAACAGGTGACTGGAGTGACTGACGAGGTGGGTGTGGCTGGCAGATAGGGTGAGCAGGGGACTGGTGAGTGGAAACTACTGGAGGCAGGTATGTATGGAGGATGAATCATGACACAACCAGCATCAGCACAACTGGCTGAAGTAATAGCACTAACCAGAGCTCTGCAGCTCAGCGAAGGACAAAGAGCCAACATCTACACTGATTCAGCCTATGCACATGGAGCTGTACATGTAGATGGACCACAGTGGGTGAGAAGAAGTTTTCTGACCACAGCAAACACCCCTGTGAAGCACAAAGAACAACTTGAGGAGTTGATCAAAGCTGTACTCCTCCCACGAGAAATTGCTGTGATGAAATGCAAAGGACACCAAAAGATCTCCTCTGATGTGGCTAAAGGAAATGAAACCGCTGATGCAGCAGCCAAAAGAGCAGGAGGATATCAAGGACAAATGATGGCTGTTGTGGCCACACAACTCCCCAACCTGACTGAAGAAGACATCAAAAACATGCAAAGCCAAGCAGGAGCATATGAAAAAAATGAGTGGATAAAGAAAGGTGCCACTCACAAGGAGGGACTTTGGAGAGCCCATGATGGAAGAATTGTGGCTCCGTCAAAACTGTGCCAGCTGTTACTGAAACAAGCTCATGGACCAGCGCATGAAAGTAAGAAGACCACACTGAGAAACATCGACACCTTGTGGTGGCATCCACATATGTCAAGCTTGGTAGACAACTACATCACTGAATGCACTGTCTGTAATGAACACAACCCAAGACCCACCTACAAGTGTCCATTGGGCAAGTTTCCAGTTCCAGACGCTCCATTTAAAGACATCACCATTGACTTCACTGACATGGGAGCGGAGAACCAGGTACAAGGATACAGATACCTGTTGGTCATGGTGGATAGATTTACCAAGTGGGTAGAAGCTATCCCCCGCAAGAAAGAAGATGCAAAGTCAGTGATCAAGTGGCTAAAAAATGAACTGATCCCCAGATATGGAGTTCCACGCACCATAAAGTTGGACAACGGATCCCACTTTAACAACAAACATTTGAATGAAGTGGAAAAAGTACTGGGAATCACTCACAGATTTGATCAGTCTATCATCCAGCCTCACAGGGAATAGTTGAAAGAGCCAACCAAAATCTGAAGAGGAAAATCGCAAAAATCTGTGCAGAAACAAAACTCACCTGGATTGAAGCTCTGCCCCTGGCTCTAATGTCAATGAGAAATTCTCCTCATGGCAAAACACATCTGACACCTCATGAGTTGTTAACAGGCCGACCAATGCCGGGTCCACCAAGAGAGGGAGGACATCTCCCAACCCTGGACCTGTGGCAAATTGACTGTGATGACTATATGACTGCCCTAACTGCACTGACTCAAACTCTATGCAAACAGGTGCAGAACGTGGAGGAGGAGCCTGTGACAACTCCAGAAAAGACTCCTGTTTTGAAAACTGGGGATTGGGTACAGGTGAAAGTCCACAAGAGAAAGTGGTCTGAGCCCAGGTGGACAGGACCATATGAGGTAATTGAGTGTACCTCACATGCAGTCCTTGTAAAAGGAAAGGCAGGAGCTAATTGGCACCACCTGACACATTGTGTACCATCCTCACCACCATCTCGCTCTCTACGCGAGATTAGAGCTGATTTGGAAACACAAGATACAGGCGCCAAAGAGTAGATATCAATTGTCGGCTAACACGCCTGTTATCACTTGCTGTAAAAGCTTATGTCTGCACCACCAAATATTGAGTTGGTTCCTATAAATACAGACAATACACCTGTCAGTATAACTCTAACAGAGAGACGCCCAAACACCTGTAGAGAAAATTATTATTTCTACACAAAACTAATAACTGTACTTATTGCTTTATCTCTAACTGCACTGCTAGTGTTGTTCACACTTCACATATTAAGTAAAGTACATAAAATATAAAATACAATAAATAAAACAATGGAAAAACCCAAGCCATGGCACCCTTTCCGTCTGCCTGGCTTCTGTGGATTGAGGGGAACTATGTTGGTTTTCAGTCTGATGACACTTGTCATCATCCCTGTTATCCTCTGGTGTGAGCTCGTCAGTCACTCTGACGCCGACTCCCATTCAACTAGGTCTAAGAGATCTCCTGTCACACGCATAGGTCCACTCAATCTGGAATTTGTGGAAGGAGAGGATGGAGTAGCAACATTTGACTTCTGTTCTGTTGCCAGGTGCAGAACCCACCACATTAGATATGTTGGGGTAGAAAAATATGCATGTGACACTACCTCTAAAAAGAAATGGTGCAACTACTGGTCATATGTCATTGCTAACTCAACGACTGACCTTACTTCAAGAGAAGGTTTCCAGACAGTGTAAAGACTACTCCTGAAATCCACTCATACTGACTCTGAAGAGACCAGCATTGACTGACAGTGGCTTGTATGTTCTGGGTGCTCATGCATCAGGTCGTGACCCCTTAGGTCATTTTACTATTACAGTTAAACCTAAGGCTGACTCTGACAATCCCGCTGCTACTGACCTAGCCCATGACGATCGTGTTAAATACCTAAACTTCTCAACCCCAGAAGGTGTGATTGCATTTGAAACTGGTTTCACAGAGAGCAACACTTGGCTGGATTGGATGTATTTCACTGCTAACACCCACAATTTAACTAATTGTATTGCTTGTTCCACACCCAGACCAACTCTGTACACAGTTCCTGCCCCACTGTTACCATATCACGATCCACAAGGTTTTGAGTGCATGCTGCAACTACATATGACACCCACTCCGACACATTGCTCTGCCCTAAGCAAACTGTTTCCGGTAGCAGCTAATGACACCATTCCCCTAGTCTTCACCCCAAAGGAGGGACTGTACACCTGTTTGACAAGAAACAATGTGACACAACTTGGTAATGTACTCCCTGACTGGTGTAACATCACTCTAAACGTGACCTCCAGAGCTGACATGGGGACCTTGAAAATAGCTTGTGCTGACTTGTTCTGGTTCTGTGGTGAGAAAACTCTGTACAATGTTCTCCCCAAAACCTGGTCTGGAACCTGCACTCTGGTCAGATTGGCATTTCCCATCACTCTGATTGGCCAGAGACAGGTATCCACACCTGCCCGACGTCACAAGCGGACAGTTACCTCTGATGACTTTGACTTGACCAAAAACACTCCCACTTACTTTGACGCTATTGGGGTTCCAAGGGGTGTGCCTGACGAATACAAGCTTGCAAGTCCTATTGGTAATGGTTTTGAATCTATCCTCCCTTGTGTGACCACAAACAAAAATGTTGATAGAATCAATTATGTCCTCTACAATGTCCAGAGGCTGGCTAATCTCACCCGTGATGCTGTGGCAGGCCTCTCTGAACAGTTGGCTGCTACCTCCCTCATGACTGTTCAGAACAGATTGGCCCTAGACATGCTTTTGGCTGAAAAGGGTGGAGTTTGCTCAATGATTGACGGTTCCTGCTGCACTTTCATCCCTAACAACACTGCACCAGACGGCTCTGTCACCAAAGCTCTAAATGGTTTGCGTGCCTTGTCAGACCAAATGGCTGAGGACTCTGGTGTAAGCAGCCCTTTTCATGATTGGATGTCTAATATGTTTGGGAAATGGAAGGGACTGCTCATATCTGTTATGGTGTCTATTGGGGTGTTTGCGGGAATTCTAACTTGTGGCTGCTGTTTCATTCCCTGCCTGAGAACTCTGATTAACCGTTTGATCACCACAGCCCTGTCCAAGGAAAACCAACCTCCCCCCTGTCAATTGCCTCTGCTTGCTGGAGTGGATGACGACTTGGAGATGATCACTGTGAAATAAGGTGTTCACACCTAAAAGGTGTGAAAGGAGGGAATTGTTAGGGTTAATTTTTCATCTCATACACTATCACTGAATTGTTAGAGATAAAACCTCATATTAGCTACTGATTAGTTTCTTAGAAGATAATACTACACATATATACTCTACTTTATTTTGTTTCTGAGATAACTTCATACATTATGTTTTGATTCGTAGGTAGCTTTAAACATATATAATCCATTTGATATTTTGATAAGTTCTAGATGATTCACCATTTATACACTACTGATGATTGTTAGTGTTGCTTGTGCATTTTGAATACCAGTGAAAGATTCATTTCCTACCTCTAAGCACTCTCACTTACATGACCGAGAGGACACACTCATTCTCTCTGTTCCTCTCTCTCTCTCTAATACCTCTGAAAACTCTTCCTCTTTGATAATGCATTAAACTGTGTGTAATTACTGAATAATAAACAATGATGTCTTTGAAGTTATGTTAAAGATTGATACTGTGCTGAAGTGACCTGACAATAATGAGAGGGAATCAAGCATTAGTCCCGTGGTACGAAGGATTAATACATGTAAGGGTCAGGTCAGGTCACCAGAGGGCCTCAAATGATCTACGCTATGGCCTTGAGTGCATTTGTTGTTTATTGAGCTATGAGAGGGAAGGATAGGAGAACATTTTGTGAAAGTAATCTGAGAAAGTAACAAAGGCAGAAGCATCTCAAGGTCTACGTAGATCATCGCTGGGGTTAGAGACGGAAGAAGCACTCCAAATAAATCATGAATTATGCAGATTAGGGAGGTCTCTTTTCAGGGTGCTGTCTCTCGTGGTTGGATGCATCAAGTGCCAAGAGGCTGGGACCAGCCTGTGCACTAACGAAGGGAGAGCTAAGTCTAAACCACAGCTCCTCCCCACCTGTTTTGACCAATGAATGCTAATTACAAACACATTGAGCAAAATATATATTATGCTGAAATAGAGTTTTTCATCCTTTTCTGGAACGGTGGTTACAGCTAACTGCTTGCAGACTGTGATTTCCTGAACAGAGAAGGTCCTTGTATACAAGTTTTTAATGATCCAATTTGAATAAATAGTTAACCGGAACGTCGTTGTTTGTCCTCTCTCAAATTAACGAACACGCCTCTACAATAGTGCTTTTACAGATACTGAAAGACAGTTTACATGACTACAAATTCTAAAATCGATTAAAATGTAATGAGTTAAACATAGTGTTGTGGTCAAGGCCAAATAACCTGAGATCAAGTGTAGACCCTAGACCAAGACCAAGACTTTGATAGAGTCAAGATTCAGTCAAGACCAAGGAGGGGCAAGTAGTAGCAGACCAAGACCAAAGTAAGGCAAGACCATTACTGTATTCAGTACCATTACTCATAATAATCTTGTGGGTTTATATTTACATTATTCCTCCTTAGCTAAAAAGAAAAGGTGATTTTATATTAAATCTAAACGATATTGAAGTGGAACAAAGTCTGGATTGAACAGAAGAACACAACACAATACAAACTAGTCTTGTGACAGTGATATTCATCTTTACTTCCTCCACTGCTGAAATTAGTGCAGTTTAAATATAACATTAAGTTATTCACAAATTTTAGCTTTGCTGGATTTTAAAGGAACATGACAATAAGGAATAGGGATTGGAATTACTTTATTGATGTCCAAAGGGAAATTCATTTCATTTGTCTGATTGCTGTGGGTATAAAAGATCTTCTGTATCTCCCTGTCCTGCAACAAAGAAAGAGGAGCTGTCTGTTAGGGAAGAATTTCACTTCTCTGTATAGTTTGTATAGTTAAAGGTCAATCCCTCTTCATTTATAGGCAAAAGTTGAGAATTAGATGTTTTCTTTTAGATACATTGCTAGAGACAGCTTATCTGACCTGAACTCTCTACTAAGGGCATGCCAAGGCCGTGTTCATTCCCCTGTCGCCTTCGCCAGATAACACTCTGAGTGAGAGAGAAACCCTTGTTGTTCTCGTGTCACCGAGATGGTGTGAGTCTTTATCTTAATGTTTATGCCCAATAGCCAATGGAATGTTAGCACATCTCCCTTTGTGGGCTCAGTCCACCTTCCTAGTATATGAATCTGAACATTGCAGCTTGGCCCTCAGAACTGAGGTGACATCACGCACTCATGTTGTGTCGGTGACTCTTCTGTTCCCCTTGATCGATCAAGTCTATTAAACTTCTTCAGTATAAGACATCCAAGACTCCAGTGCTTCTTCTTCCTGCATCATCACAGAATTTCTCCCTAACACTGTCTACCGCTGCTGCTTTGATCCATCAAGGTGTTATGAAGTGGACGATCCATGTTGTTCAAGATGGCCTCCATCATCCTCATTGTGTACCTCTCCACCACTTCCCCAGAGACTCCATCTTTACTCTGATGACAGACCCAGCCTTCTTGACAAGCTTATCCAGCCTCTTTGCCTGTTTCTTTCCTAAACTTCCTCCCCAGCAGCCTGCAGCATAAAATAAAACACTTGCCACCACAGACTGATAGAACATCTGCAGCATCTTACCACGGATGTTTAGAGATGTGAACGTCCTTAGAAAAAAGAGGCAGCTCTGCCCTTTTTGTAGAGTGCATCTGTGTTAAGGTCCAGTCCAATTTGTTATCCAGGTGTACCCTGGACGTTGTTCATCATTTCATTCATTGGCATTATTTGTATTATTATTGTATTGGTATTATTTCTGTTATTAACTGGGCAACTTCCTTCATTTATCTGATTATTATTGCTTGTGGAGACACTCACCTGATTTCAGACTGAACTATTGTAGTAGCTACTTTTCGTCAGTAGATGGCAGTAGCCAGTAGTAGTAGTAGCCGTTGACAGTTTCACGTCCTCCGGTCAAAATCATGGTCAAAACACACAGGAGAATACCCGGGAGAGCATGCATTGTTCTTTGGAAGGTGAAAATGATTTTGAGATAATCAGAAAATACATATTTACTTACTACAACGGGATATCAAATTTCTCCAGTTTGTTAATACGTTCCCAGACGTGGGCAGGTTCGTTCAGGCATAGACTGTGATCACACACGTTAAGTTTGAAGTAAATCGGACAATGCATGAAGGACTTACAGCAAGTTGACGGTTCATCCACCAGGGGGCAGTACGAGCATAACCAGACGTGGGCCGGTGTGTTCAGGGGCGGCGCCATAGCGGTCACGACCCTTTACATAGAACAAAGCTTTTAATAAATTTTATCACAAAGGTCTTGAGATAATGTCCTCCAAACCTGAAGTTGATTGGATAGAATCTATGGTGATGTTCCATGGCGAGGGATTGAAAGTTGCCACTTCCATCAGCAGTGTGTCACACGATCTGAGAGCGAAACAAACAATTTTCGAGGCTTTTTGCTGAGGAAACCACATCTTCGCAACAACCACAGATTCTACACGGCTGACTTCTACCACCGGAGTCCCGTTTTATTGGATTTTTCTTGGAGGACGCGCGAGTCTATCACGGTAAGTGCATTAAGGACTCAATGGAAATGTCGCTGGAGCTAGCGTGTAGCATGGTTATTTTGATAAAGTTGCTCGTGCTTGTGACATTATTTGTGCTTTTGTGTGTCTGTATGAACTAAGCGTGTACGTGCTGTATATTAATTGCGGTGTTTTGTCACTACCTCAGCTTAGTAAACTGGCGTAGCGGCTAGTTAGAGGAGCGGCTAGTTAGCTGCAGGGCATCCTGTAACTCAGCAGGTGAGGGAGGGTGTGAGTGCTGTGTGAGCTCACAATGGTTGTTTCAAAGTCATAGAGCGATGCACTGTTATATTCAGTATGTGCAGTAATGGTGTACATCGAAATTATCAATAAATTAACGGCTATTTAAAAAAAATGCTTTGTTTAAAGCTTAAAGCTCAATAAATGCTTGTGGAGATAATTAATGTGAATACTCTGGTGGTGAATTTGTTTTGGCTTTGTAAGTAAAAATCTTCATTTATTACATTTTAAAATTAAACCTCAGAGGCTCTAGCTGTGTTTTGCATGAAGCAAATATTATAAGAACAACAGAGTGGTCTGAGACTATCTGTGATATACTGTATTTAGCTAAGCATCTTCCAGTGATATTAAAGCTTTATGTGTTTGTGGAGATAATTGATTTAATGATGAAAGTGTGCAGTGGAAGAAAAAGTCAGAATGCAGTGTGGTGGTGTAACTTGTTTGGCTGTGTCAGTTATAAAACTATAACAGTATGGTTTTTGTGTGTGTGTGTGTGTGTGTGTGTGTATTTTGATTTATTTACTAAAAGAAATTGAATTTTTGAAATTGAAAGTGCTTGTGGAGATATGGTTGTTGCTACTTCATTATCAAGATGTTAATATCAACAGTATATTTACTCACTGACTGTCATTCAGTAGTTGTAGACAAAAAAGCTTCCTGGTGTATTCTACAAAGACATACTCATGTGAAATTATGAGAGGAAGTACAATTAATAGTCATGTTTGATAATAACTATGAAGAACTCAAGTACTAAACCAAGTGAGAAAAGGAAAACAACCTGCTGGGAGTAATGAATAAAGGAGTGAAGCATGAGGCTATTTGTCCATTAGAAATAGAAATAGAAAATACTTTATTGATCCCAAAGGGAAATTCATTTGTCTACTAGCTCATTTTGCATTTGCATAATAATTATTAAACAGTCTGATTGCTGTGAGCATGAAGGATCTTCGGTATCTCTCCGTCCTGCACCGAAGAGATAGGAGCTGTCCACCACCGCTGCTGCTTTGATCCATCAAGGTGTTATGAAGTGGATGATCTGTGTTGTTCGGGATGGCCTCCTCCATCCTCACTGTGTATCTCTCCACCACCTCCTCCAGAGAGTCCATCTTTACTCCAGTGACAGAGCCAGCCTTTTTGACAAGCTTATCCAGCCTCTTTGCCTGCTTTTTTCCTAAACTTCCTCCCCAGCAGACTGCAGCATAAAATAAAGCACTTGCCACAGACCGAGAGAACATCTGCAGCATCTTACTACAGATGTTTAGAGATCTGAGCTTTCTTAGGAAAAAGGGGCGTCTCTGCCCTTTTTTTGTAGAGTGCATCTGTGTTAACAGACCAGTCCAACTTGTTATCCAGGTGTACACCTAGATATTTATAGGTTGTTACCATGTCAATGTCCACTCCACAAATGTTAACTGGCTGAAGAGAGCACTTGGACCTGTGGAAGCCATGATCGTTTCCTTTGTCTTTGAGGTGTTCAGCATGAGGCAATTTTTGTGACTCCAGTCACTGAAGGCTTTTATCAAATCTCTATATTCAGATTCCTGTCCATTTCTGATACATGCCACAATAGCAGTGTCATCTGAGTATTTCTGGATGTGGCAGGACTCAGAGTTGTATTTGAAGTCTGCTGTATACCATGTGAACAGGAATGGAGCCAGGACAGTCCCCTGTGGAGCCCCGTGCTACTCATTAATGTCCCAGAAAAACAGTTCCCCAACCTGACAAACTGTGGTCTTTCTGTCAGTTAATCTGTGATCCAGGAGACAAAGGAAGAATCCACTCCCATCTCTTTGAGCTTGTTTGAGTATGTTGGGTTGGATGGTATGAAATGCACTTGAAAAATCATACATAAGGGGAAGGGGAATCAGCCGCTCCAAGGTCTTCGTGATGTGTGAAGTCAGGGCCACTGGTCTGTAGTCATTTAGTTCAGCCGGACATTTTCTTTTTGGTACTGGCACTATACAGGATGTTTTCCACAGAGCCGGCACCCGCCCCAGTTGTAGATTCAGGTTGAAGATCTTGTGGAGAGGTTGACACAGTTGAGCAGCACAGTCTTTAAGCAGCCTTGGACACACACCATCAGGACCAGCTGCCTTCCCAGAGCAAAGTCTCCTGAGTTCCAGCCTCACCCCTGTCTCTGTGACAAACAAGGGTGGAGGAACAGGTGTGAGAAGGGGAGTAGCTGCAGCAGTGGAGATGTACCCAGGTGAAGGAGGAGGAGGAGGAGGAGACATGGTGGAAAAACAGACTTGTGGAGGAGAGGAAGGAGCTGTCATTGAGGGGGAGAAGGAGGAGGAGGAGGTGGATAAGGAGTGGAATCGGATGTGAACTCAGTGTCAAATCTGTTGAAGAACTGATTGAGTTCATCAGATCTTTCCACATCATTCACTATTGGCTGTCTTTTCTTTTTGTTGTAGCCAGAGATGGTGTTGATTCCTCTCCACACCTCATGGATGTTCTTGTGTTGTAAAATCTTCTCTGTCTTCTTTTTGTATTCCAACTTTGCCATCTTCAATCTCTTCCTCAACTCATAATCAAGGCTGGTCCTTAATCATAGAAAGACCTGTTCAAATATTTAATGTAATTATAGTGAATTGCATGTCTTCAGCAGTCTGCCACCAGATGGAGCCAGAGACCATGGAATTATTGAAGTATATTCAAATAGACTGTGAAAAGCTGTTTCAGATTGAGTGAAATATAATGTGAAAACAGGAACAGTTGCCACACCTATTGACATAGAAAAAAGCAGGTACAGTAGCTACAACTATTGACATAGAGAAAAGCCTTTGATAACTTGTCTTGACATGAGGTTCAACTAATATGAAGGTGATTGCACAAAACTGAAATGCAATGTTCCATCCATCCACCAGGTGGCGCTATTTGCGTTACCAGATATGGACAGGTTCATTCAGGGACAGACCTTCATCACCCATGTGAAGTTTCAAGCAAATCCAACAATGCATGATAGAGTTATAAGGACTTGATATTCCATGGCAAGGGCCATCAGAAATAGCAACGCCCTTGTTGTGTAAAAAAAAAAAGGAAAATGCACTGAGCTCCGAGAAAGTAGAGGGAGTGAGACGGGAGGGGTGAGTGTCGATGGAAAAAAACTAAAAATAGAGCCCAGGGAAGAGAGAGGGGGAGGAGTGAGTGTAGGTAGGAGGAACCAGGGTTTAGCTCTAGGCAAACGAGAGAGAGAGAGAGAGGGGGAGGAGTGAAAGTAGGAGGAGGAGCCTAAAACTCAACCCTGTGTGGAGGAGAGAGAGCGAGGGAGGAGCGAGTTTAGGGAGGAAGGACTTAAAAACTTAACCCTGTGTAAAAGAGAGAAAGAGAGGGAGGAGCTAGTGTATGTGGGAAGGACCAAAACTTAACCCTGTGCAGAAGGAGAGAGAATAAGGGGGAGGGGTGAGTGTCCACTGCGGGGAAAGTTCTAGAAAGCCTAAGACCACAGGTGCGGACACCAGGTGCAGGGGTGAAGTGTGCCAACTATGACAACATAAACGTGGAAAAAACCATGCACGGGTAGAGAAAACGTGATAATAAGAGATAGCCGCGCCTGTTTAGGGCAGGGGCTAAGGTGTAAAAAGTGACACCATGATTGTTTGGACAAATAAAATTAGGTTAAAGGAAAATAAAGGTGGAAACCTCCCTAAATTTAAATAAAAAGGTTGTGCACTTTGGGGGGTATAAAAAATGAGTGCAAAGCCCTCCGGGTCAGTCTGATCCGGATCTGACTCGGGTTTCTAACCTCGCCGTCGCGTGGGTTAAACTCTACTGCACCAAGCTCTGTCGGACTTTGTTGATTTTTTTGTGACCTTGCTGAACTCCCTTCAAGACTTTGATTTTTGTATCAGTTAATGTCGGAGAAAATAAACGGTCTTTGATCACAACTGGCCCATTTTCAGACGTTTATTTTTTACCCGACACCCTACGGCCACGCCCTTGATCACCCACGCCACCGCGGGGCCCTTGTGGCAGATGGAGGCTGTGGCAGCAAGCGGGAAGAAAAGAGAAACCTGGAAAAAGTGGAAAAAATGCAATGTTCCATTCATCCACCAGGTGGCACTACGAGCGTTACCAGACATGGGCAGGTGCATTCGGGGATGGACCCTCATCACACAAGTGAAGTTTGGAGCAAATTGGACAATGCATGAAGGAGTTACAGCAAGTTGATGGTTCATCCACCAGGTGGTGCTATGAGCGCAACCAGACGTGCGCAGGGGCGGACTTTAATCACACATGTGAAGTTTCAAGCCAATGGGACAATGCATGATGGAGTGATAAGGATTTGATGTTCCATAGTGAGGCATCAGAAATGGTGGCGCCATAGCGGCCACGCCTCTTAACGTAGAGCAAAGCTTTTAATAACTTTTGAACACAAAGGTCTTGAGATGATGTTCATAGAGTATTAAGTGGATCGGATGAAATCCCTAGGAGGAGTTCGTTCAAATAGGAGGCGTGGAAATCGCGAAAAGTTGACAGTAAAAATCAAAACAGCTGACTTCCTGTTTGGTTCTGCCCATTGGTGCAAGAGACTTTTTTCTGTACAAGATAGACACGTGTACCAATTTTCAACCTCCTACTCCAAAAAAACCCTAATTATTAAGCCCTAATTATAATCTTCATGAGGTCACAGGTGTAAGTTTGTTGTTTTTCATACAAATGTGGGGTGGTTTCCTACTTGATTGATATTTTCATTGTGCTGGTGTATGTGTATCGAGCAGTTGAGACTGATTGAGAATTCCTGCACCCACACAGATCTCAAGTAGTTCTGTAAAACGGGGGTTGGTGTAGGATATGAAGGGATTATTAGCTAGGGTGTTGCCGAACCTGGTGAATTAAAACGAGTGATTAAGACTGGGAATACCCCCAGCGGTCAAGCGCACAGAGTACTAGACCCTGTGTAGAAGCTTCTTGACCAGGTCCTCACTCGGTCATTGTGTCATTCACCTTCGGGGAAAGTCTATTCCAGGGTGCTGGAGAGGAGAATTTAGCCGATAGTCGAACCCCAGATTCAAGAGGAACAATGTGGTTTTTGTGGAACACTGGACCAGCTCTATACCCTCCACAGGGTGTTTGAGGGCTCATGGGAGTTTGCCCAACCAGTCCACATGTGCTTTGTGGACTTGGAGAAGGCATTCGACCGTGTCCCCCGCAGCATTCTGTGGGAGGTGCTTCGGGAGTACAGGGTCGGAGGCCCTCTGCTGAGGGCTGTAAGGTCTCTGTGCGACCGGAGCAGGAGCTTGGTTCGCATTGCCGGCAGTAAGTTGGACTTGTTCCCGGTGCATGTTGGCATCCAGCAGGGCTGCCCTTTGTCACTGGTTCTGTTCATTATTTTTATGGACAGAATTTCTAGGTGCAGCCAGGGTCTGGAGGGGGATCGGTTGGGAGTCACCGGATTTCATCTCTGCTTTTTGCGGATGATGTTGTCTTGTTGGCTCCCTCGAGCCAGGACCTTCAACATGCGCTGGGGTGGTTCGCAGCTGAGTGTGAAGCAGCTGGGATGAGGATCAGCACCTCCAAGTCTGAGGCCATGGTTCTCGACCGGAAAAAGGTGGTTTGCCCTCTCCAGGTCGGGGGAGAGTTCCTGCCTCAGGTGGAGGAGTTTAAGTATCTTGGGGTCCTGTTCACGAGTGAGGGAAGGATGGAGCGTGAGATTGACAGGCGGATCGGTGCAGCGGCCGCAGTAATGCGGTCGTTGTATTGGTCCGTCGTGGTGAAGAGAGAGCTGAGCCAAAAGGCAAAGCTCTCAATTTTCCGGTTGATCTACGTTCCTACCCTCACCTATACCCTCATGAACTCTGGGTCATGACCGAAAGAACGAGATCCTGGATACAAGCGGCCGAAATGAGTTTCCTCCGCAGGGTGGCGGGGCGCTCCCTTAGAGATAGGATGAGAAGCTCTGCCACCCGGGAGGAGGTCGGAGTAGAGCCGCTGCTCCTCCACATCAAGAGGCGCCAGTTGAGGTGGCTCAGGCATCTATACCAGATGCCCCCTGGACGCCTCCCTCGGGAGGTGTTCCGGGCATGTCCCACCGGAAGGAGGCCCCGGGGAAGACCCAGGACACGGTGGAGTGACTACGTCACCCGGCCAGCCTGGGAACGCCTTGGGGTTCCCCTGGAAGAGCTGGAGGAAGTGTCTGGGGAGAGGGAAGTCTGGGGGTCCCTGCTCAGGCTGCTGCCCCGCGACCTGGCCCCGGATAAGCAGATGAAGATGGATGGACCTTCATCCGACAACACGTGTTGAACCACTTAAAGATGTCACAGAAAACTGTGGATAAGTGGAAAGAATGTAAACCCGGTTCTTTGGGGCTGGTGTTATATGAAACAATAACCAGATGGCAAAAGAAAGTCCCGAAAGATGAAGAAAAGTAGGGGCTGGATAGATTTGTCGACTGGACAAAAGAAATGCAAGAAAAAGGAATGTTTGGAGACTATCAGAGTGCTCCACCAAAATTAAGCTGCAACATGTTTCTCAAACTAGCAGCCGGAAGTTTGGAACAAATCCAAGCTAAACTGCATGACACAGGCATACTACTCAAGTAGACCACAGAAAAGAAGCTGAAAGATATCTTCTGGTCTGTGTAGATTCATTTTCTAGGTGGGTGGAAGCCACACCCACTCAAACTAAAAAAGGGAAAGAAGTTGTCAAATGGCTAACAAGAGAGATCATACCCAGATTTAAAGTACCAGAAATAATAAGATCTGATAATGGTCCCCACTTCTCTAATAAAGAACTCAGGGAAGTAGAAAAAATGATTGGGATCAGACATAAGTTTGGTGCAGTTTATCACCCGGCCTCACAAGGGCTGGTGGAACAGGCAAATCGAACCATAAAAGAAGGCCTGGCAAAGGTCTGTGCAGACACAAAACTAACCTGGATTGAAGCACTGCCCATTGTGCTATTTAACCTAAGATCTACCTCAAACACCACCTTGAATGTTAGCTCACATGAAATCCTGACAGGAAGGAAAATTCTCTGCCTGTTCTCTACTGCACCAACAGATTCGCCACCTGTTATGTTGCAGCATAAGAACTTATGTGAGTACGTGAAACAGTTAAACAACACGGTGATGAGTATCTCTCAACAGGTAACAGAGATACTCACCAAGGAGCAGGGCCAGGATACTTCACCTGTTGAAGTAGAAGACTGGGTCTTAAGGAAAGTCAACAAACTCAATTGGTCTTTCCCTCGGTGGAAGGGGCCATACAGAGTAGCATAAGCTACATCCCATTGTGTAAAGGTATGGTTGACAGATGACAGACTGAGTAACTGGAAACATAAAATACACTGTACTCTCACCCAGGACCCTAATGAAAGAACACTGACTGAGGTTCGAACTGACCCAAGAACTTTATCCACTGACAATGACTTCAACGTACCCTCAGAGACTACATTAGACCTTGACCAGATGCCTGACGATGCCCTGACGACAACAATACTACCACAGACACTAAGTGTTAGGACCAAAGTCACAATAGCAATCCTAACCATAATGACCCTGCTCGCTGTCGTGCCCCTTATGGGAAGAGAGACCCACCGTCCACCCTCTCCTCAGACAGCTGAGCATTGATTGGTAAAGAGATCATGTAGACATCGGCGACCCCTGAAATGGTGATTTACTGAAAACGTGGATGGTATTGTAAGGTTCGATCTATGCTCGGTTGTGAATTGTAAAGCATACGAGTTCTATCACAGACAGCCTAAAAGTTACATGTGTATCGCTCCGGACCAGAAATATCCCTACCGCCCAAAATGTCCCTGGGAACACGTAATGGCAAACACTGGATCCGATGATTGGGGTTATTAACTTAAAAACCCATTGAAGTCCCGATTAACGTTAGTTAAAGGCGTATCAAAGTACCATTGTGAAACGGAGTCCTGTAACCCGCACATTCTTACACTAAAAAACCCCCAACCATCGGATGCCGGTCACTACATTATTGGTGCTGAAGATCCTTTGACGGATCCCCTAGGTTTCATAGTGATTGAGAGTATCTCGCGACCCTCTTCTCCGGCAACTGGTAACAACAACAACAGGTACCG
>JAFELL010002395.1:107500-121055 GCA_019059645.1 Caranx melampygus
GGGGGTCACTAACAGACCTGCATTCTGGGAGCGAAGTGCTCTGGTAGGACAGTATGGAATAACGAGGTCTTTCAAATAAGTTGGAGCTTTGTTATTAAGAGCCTTGTAAGTAAGTAGAAGGATCTTGAAGTCTATTCTATATCCTACAGGAAGCCAATGGAGAGAAGCTAGAATGGGAGAGATGTGCTCTCTCTTATTAACTCTTGTCAATACCCTCGCTGCAGCATTCTGGACCAGCTGGAGACTCTTCAGAGAGGTTTTGGGCATCCTGACAAGAGAGAGTTACAGTAGTCTAGCCTAGAAGTAATAAATGCGTGGACCAGTTTCTCAGCATCACTCTGAGAGAGGATATTTCTGATCTTAGACATATTGCGCAGGTGAAAGAAGGCAGTCCTAGTCACATGCTTTATGTGAGAGCTGAAGGAAAGATCCTGGTCAAAAATGACTCCAAGGTTCCTCGCTGTTGGACTGGAGTTAAGGGTGATGCCATCCAGAGTAGCAATCTGATTGGAGAATGTGTCCCTGAGATGCTTGGGTCCAATCACAATAACCTCTGTTTTGTCAGAGTTCAGTAGAAGGAAGTTAGAAGAAATCCAGGATTTGATGTCTTTCAAGCAATCTTGCAGATTGATGAGGCGGCTTCTATCATCTGCTCTATTGATAGGTAGAGCTGAGTATCATCAGCATAACAGTGGAAATTGATGGAGTGCTTATGGATTATATCCCTAATGGGAGCATGTAAAGAGTGAAGAGAACTGGCCCTAAAACTAAGCCCTGCGGCACACCATACATAACTCTGCTGTACTTCGAATGGTCATTATTAACATTAACAAATTGAAATCGGTCAGATAAGTATGAAGCAAACCATTTTAGAGCAGATCCTTTGATCCCGATTTCATGTTCTAGTCTATGCAGTAAGATGCTGTGATCGACGGTATCAAATGCAGCACTGAGGTCCAGAAGTACAAGTACAGAGACAAGACCTCTGTCGGAAGCTATAAGAAGATCGTTGGAAACTTTGACCAGTGCTGTTTCAGTGCTATGGTGTTCCCTAAATCCAGATTGGAAAGCTTCAAAGAGCTCGTTACTGTGCAGGTGTTCATGAAGCTGCATTAGGACAACCTTCTCAAGGATCTTAGAGATGTAGGGAAGGTTGGATATAGGCCTATAGTTGGCTAATGCATCTGGATCAAGAGAGGGTTTTTTAAGCAGAGGATTAATGACAGCCACCTTAAAGGCCTGTGGCACATAGCCTGTGACTAAGGAAAGGTTGATCTGGTTCAGTATAGCAGCGTTAACTAAGGGGAAGACATCCTTTAGCAGTCTTGTTGGGATTGGGTCAAGCAGACATGTAGCTGATTTGGAGGAGGTGATTACAGAAGTTAAGTCTGACAGGTCGATGGGGGCGAAGCTGTTCAAGTATGCACCAAGTCTGGGAGGTGCTTTCGTAGGGGCTGTAATCTGTGGTCCACTACTGCCGATCCTTGTTCTGATATTTACGATCTTTTCAGTAAAGAAATTTAGGAAATTGTTGCTGCTGAGAGTTGGAGGGATGCATGGCTCAACAGCACTGTGGTTCTTAGTCAGCCTGGCCACAGTGTTAAAAAGGAACCTGGGATTGTTTTTATTCTCTTCGATTAAAGATGAAAAGTATGTACTCCTGGTGCTGCGAATCTCTTTTTTATATATTAATAAACTATCTTTCCAGGCTCGACGGTCTTCCTCGCGCTGGCTGGAGTGTGTTTTCCTTTCCAGCTGTCTGGTCTTCTGCTTCAAGATGCGCAGATTTGAATTGTACCAGGGAGCTATTCTCTTCTGGTTGATGACTTTCTTTCTCAGAGGGGCTACAGCATCAAGTGCCCCAAGGAGTGTTGCTGCAGTGTTGTCTACAAGATAATCTACCTGCGAGGGAGTAAGATCAGCATAGCTGCTCATCGTATACCAGAAAGTGTGGCAGCAAGCTCTGCTGGAATGAGCTCTTTAAATCTAGAAACAGCAGTGTCAGATAAACACCTACTGTAGTGGTATTTTTTCCCAGGCGAAGTGTAATTTGTTAAAGTAAATCCAAAGATTATTAGAGAATGGTCAGACAAGACCGGGTTCTGAGGGAAAACTGTGATATGATCCACTTCTATTCCATAAGTAAGTACCAGATCAAGGATGTGATTAAAAGAGTGAGTGGGCTCATGTATCCTCTGGGAGAAGCCAATTTAATCTAAGAGCAACTTGAATGCTGAGGCCAGACAGTCGTCATCGACGTCCACGTGAACGTTGAAGTCGCCCACTATAATGACCTTGTCTGAGTTCATTGCTAAATTTGACAGAAAGTCAGGGAATTCTTCTAAGAACTCAGAGTAAGGAGCAGGAGGACGATACACCACAGCAAGTAAGAGTGGTTTCTCTGCTTTCCAGTCTGGGTGAGAGAAGCTGAGCGTAAGGCTTTCAAAGGAGTTATATGAAGCATTAGGTCGAGGGTTAATAGGCAGATCTGACTGATAGACTGCAGCCACTCCTCCTCCTCTACCAGTGTTACGAGGCATATGGTAGTTAATGTAACTGGGAGGGGTAGATTCATTTAAACTGACGTATTCATCCTGTTGCAACCAAGTTTCAGTTAGAGTTAGTAAGTCGATTTGGTGATCGGTGATCAAATCATTTACTAGCAGAGACTTGGATGAGAGAGTGTAACGTGTTCACATTGTGTGCGCACTTGCTTGTTGTGTCCACTGGATGGCGGTGCTGTGTGACTCCTGACTATGTAGCCCATGGGTCTTAACCAATCATCATCTGCTTCCTGTTCCGTGAGATTTTCTGTGTTTGTGACCATGAGCGACGCTTCGCTCCCTTGCTCCCTGAATTAATAATATACATCTCCAGTAAGAGTCCGTTGGTTTTCGCCGCTACGCATCGCCACGTCACAGAGAGATCGAATATTTAGCAAACCACATTTAATAGTTTTATTTGTTTGGTTTGCTAGCGGTTTTGATTTTAACTAAGTTCCTATAATTGGCTCCTCTAGCTTTGGGTTTAGGCTTATACAGCCTCGAGGCAGACACAGTTTTTATGGGGTATAAGCAGGGTTGGGTGGGTAGCAGCACATAAGAACCTGCAGAGGGGCGTGTAAGACTGCGGCTCTGCTGCTGGTCTGAACTCTGGGTGATTGTCAGGGGTTAGAATGACTAACACAACGTGCTATGTTTCTCGATAAGAGAGATGCACCATCCAAAGTAGGATGGACGCCATCTCTCCTAATCAGACCAGGCTTTCCCCAGAAACTCTTCCAATTATCTATATAGGCCACGTTGTTTGCTAAGCACCATCTAGACATCCAGCGATGGAACCACCACATGCGGCTAAACATGTCGTCACTAGACAAATTGGGCAGCGGGCCAGAGAAAACTACGGAGTCCGACATTGTTTTGCGTAGTTACACACCGATTCTATATTAACCTTAGTCAACTCCGACTGGCGAAGTCGGGTGTCATTAGCGCCGACATGGATTACAATTTTACTGTATTTGCGTTTACTTTTGTCAGCAGCTTCAAATTTGCCTCAACGTCGCCCGCTCTGGCCCTGGGATGCACCTAACTATGCTCGCCGGAGTCTCTACTCTCAGGTTCCGAAGGACAGAGTCACCAATGACTAATGTCGGTTTTCGGCGGTGGTACCGCTGAGAGCAACAGAGCCAACATGCCGAGTTTGGGTCTCAGCGGGGGTGTCGCTGAGTGGGGAAAATCTATTGGAAACATGAAGGGGTTGGTGGTGCAACACGGGCCGTGTGGACTTATGCTTCCTGCGTGCTGTCACCCAGCGAGCCTGGCTTCCCGGCTGCTCGGAAGCTGCTAGCGGCGGCTAGGCTAGGTGGCTCCGCAGTGGCTAAGGGGGCCTGGGACGCTACCTGAGCTGAAAGACTAGCCACCATGGTGCGGAGCCAGGACTCTAGCTCACTGAGCCTCGCCTCCAGGACTGCGAACAGGCTACACTTATTACATGTCCCATTATCATTAAAGGAGGCAGAAGGATAACTAAACATCAGGCACATGGAGCAGGAGAGAGAAGAAGAAGTGGAGGGAGAAGCAGAGGGAGAGAGAAAAGCCATAGCTATGCCAGGTAAGTTTGCGTTTCTAGGACAGGTACGTTGAGTGGAGCAGTACAGATAGGGTCCTGTGATAGACCTAAATGACAGAGACTTGTGTAATGAGCTAAGCGTAGTGTGCAGTGGTGCTTAAAGTGATGAAGCTAGCAGAAAGCTAGACGGAGGATTGAGAGAGAGTCTAACACAACCGGAAATGACGTAATGACGCAATACGCTCACCGTTTGCAGGAAGCATGCTGTGTTCCAGTTATCAGATGGTCTCTGGTGGTTTTCATTGTCAAGTTAAAATTTCAGTGACTTTACAAAGCACTGAGTTGCAGGAGTTGTGTCATTTCCTGGTCAATGAGATTATTCACTTATGATGACAGTGACTTTATAATATCACCATGACTGACTACATCTTTTTTTAATCAAAGGGCCAATTACAGTCACTTATGACGTTACAGTGGAATGACTACATTATTTCCTTTTTTTTATCAAAGGACTAACTACAGTCACTTGCGATGCCACAATGGAATGATAACAGTCACTTTATAACAAGCTAAATACAGTCACTGTGATATCACAGTGGAATGTTTGTGATGTCACAGTGGACTGACTTAGACTGCCATGATGTTATATGGAGCTCCTTGGGCTCCCCTGAAGCATCCTGATCACATAAACAAAGGGTAGGGGTCAGAACATCAGCATGCTGTGTTCCAGTTATCAGATGGTCTCTAGTGGTTTTCTATTGTCAAGTTAAAATTTTAGTGACTTTATGAAGCACTGATGTTGCAGGAATTGTGTCATTTCCTGTTGATGTAGATGCAGTTTGCTGTCTAAAGTCTGGCAGCGGAGGAAATGTAATATCATAATGCAATGATAACAGACACCTCATAATGTCACCGTGGACTGACTACGTTATTTGTTTTTTTATGAAAGGGCTGATCACAGTCACTTATGATGTCACAGTGGACTGACTATATCATTATTTATTTTTTTGATTAATGGGCTGACCACAGTCACTTATGATGCCACAGGTCAAAGAGATTATTCACTTATGATGTCACAGTGGACTGACTACATCATTTACTTTTGTGTTTATCAAAGGGCTTCCCACACTCACTTGTGAAGTCACAATAGAATGATAATATTCACTTGGGATGTCACAGTGGACTGACTTAGACTGCCACCATGTGTTATGGAGATGGAAGGCTGCAAGTTTTCTGTAAAAAGTCTATACTCTCATTTTAGTTTTACTCAGACTGTGAAGGCCTCGTGTCATTTTCAGCTGTACTACACTAAAATGTTTTGCAATGTCGAGGAGGAAGACAAACAGAGACCCTGGTCATTAAATGACTTCCACAGTGAACTGCAAATAAAAAGGTTTTTATTGGAACATAGACAAAACAAAGAGGAGACATCAAATCAACTGCATCTTGGAGTAAAACCAATGCTTTGTGCATATGTTGTAATGATGATGATGTTGACAATAATGTGCACGTGTTCAGGAGCCAATAGAAACCAGGATCACAGTGACATTGTCAGCACAGCCTCGTCTCACTGCCTCACTGGCCAGTTGTTGGCAGGCAGCTTCGAACCGCACCTCCCCCTCCGCCAGCCTCTGCTCCACGCTCCCCTCCTGCATGGGGGGGGGAGTCAGTTAAGTAAATAGTTTACGCTGACAATAATGATACAAACATACGATCACATCATGGAAAAAATTGGAAAAAAACCTTTGCTCTCTGTACTCACAGTAACAGCTTCACCTTCAGTCATTTATCGAACTGTAAATAATGTGTTAATGGATTTTGTTGCTCCATTATAAATGGTTCTTTTAGTTCTATGTGAGGCATAATCATTCTCGACATTTACAGAACTTCAGTTCCCGTAAAGGGATGTTCCTGCGTAAGTTTAACCCATGGTCTAACATACCGTGAGACTGAGTAGAACACACAACAGGTGTGATCTGACACTCATTAAAGGAGACATATTATGCATATTTTCCTGCCTTTGCTTACCATTGTGTCAGTTTTGAACACCTACAGAATAGTTCTGCATGATTTTCAGCTCCAAAACTCATTAATCGTCTTGTACAGATGTAAAAAAAAATCCTGATTTTCAACTGCTATTCAGCATCTTTGTAAAAGACTTTGTTTGGCTGCCCCCCAGCTCTGTGCTCTGATTTGACTGTTTCAAGTGTCAGTGCAGTCCCACCAACAGCTTCAGAAAGATTTAGAGGACATTAAAGCTTAAATCAAGTGACAATCATACCATGAAAAAATCAAATTACTTCTAATATATGTTGTCTTCTAATGCTACATTCAGGTAAGGTGACAAAACAAAAAATCCATTCATCAGATCACAGCTGAATCAAAATTCAAGTAGTTGAAGTAAAGTGACATCTAAGGTGGAGGAAAGCAAGAGAGACAGACCTGCAGGATATTGAGGACAAATTAACAGCTTCATCAGCAGAAAACACTTTGAACAAACCATCACAGGCCAGAATGATGAACCTGTGGAGAGGGAGATAGCAAACATCAGCTGCAAGTCATCCCATGGTTTCATTCAGGTTTGTGCTGAGCTCTCATCGAGCCATGCGCACTGTGGTTCTCTTCTTGCCTGTCGTTGGCTGTGAGCTGACACCTCCTCAGGTCCGGGGTTGAAATCACTCCACAGCGTTTGTACTGACCATCTCCAAACGACCGAGAGACCTCCAGGACCCCCAGCACCCTGCCGTCCCTGCAACACACAGAGACATTAAATAACAGTTGGATTCCTTTCCATGATCCAGTATAATCACTAAAGTCATGTTTTAAGAGTTGAGTTGAGTTACGTTACATTAAGTTAGGAGATACTTTATTCATTCCAGGCTGGGAAATAGCAGGTATTACAGTAGTGCAAAAAAAAAAAAAAAAAGGGGGGGGGGGGGGGAGAATGACATTTCAACAATTTGAATAGAAATATATCCACAGTGTAGTGAGTCCATATTAATAGAAAATATGTACAGTATTTACAGATGCTACATGTTAGATCCAATAACAAGATATATCTATATGTATCAATATATCTAAATACACCCCCCCCCCCCCCCATAAATAAATAAATAATAATGGTGTGATGATGCAAGAACTGTGCAAGGTGCAGCTAAAGACTCCTATCTTCACAAAGGTTTGAAGTGTAAAAAGCTGGACTGTTGATGTACCTGACCATCCCTCCTGCTCTCTGGATCCTCATCCTCTCTCGTACATGGTTGGGTTGTGTTCTTTACTCAGAGCCAGAGTCACCGACCTCCTCTGTCCATCTGCTGCTGCCGGCTCCATCCGGCACAACACTGCCTGAAGATAAGCACAGAGACACATGACCATGACCGCCTGATGTGGTTCAGAGGGGCGCAGAGACAAACCGTCACCAAACTTCTGTCCCCACTGCCATTGGACTGTATGACACCTCACCTGAAATATTGTTGTTATTATTATTATTAATGATCTGCTGGTCATATGAATTCTCTCTGTCTATCTATCTTGTCAACACTGCAGACTGAAGGCCCTCCAATAGAAACTGTTTGTGCCAAATCCTTTACAAAGAGCAACGACCAAAGAGAAAGCTCAAATCCAATACATCATTCAACTCCATCAGTCCGTCAGTATCTCCCACAGTCAGAATCCAGCGTAAGTATCCCAGCTCACCCTGCTGTCTCCCAGATTGGCCACATACACTGTGTCGTCCACTACTAGCACACAGGTGGCTGTGGAGCCGTCCTTCCACGCTGGTTTCCTGTTCACAACACAGAGAACAAACACATGACACTGACTGCAAACACACCCACACAACATATTCAATAGAGCCCAGTGCCGTAAGATGACAACATGTGTTTCCAAGAACAGTGCAGGTTGCATACATACAGTGTATATGGAGGCATTCTCAAGTTCTGTACTTGTCAGGAAGTGGATTTATGGACAATAACTCCTAACAAAAGTCAGACATGATGATATACTAATGCTTCTCATCAAAGGAAGAGACTTACAGATGCCAGTCCATATCAGTGTGGCTCTGTGAGCCTGTTATTCCCACTGTACAGTTTTTATTCAGTCGCTGGTTATCTATGTGAACTCTTACTGGCTGGAGGCTTTCCTCAGGAAGTCTTCGTCCGTCTGTTGAAAGTGTCCAGGAGACATTTCCTAATCAGTTTGTCCACGTTCTCGGTATCTCCTTAAAAAACCACACATTTTAAGCATTACTGAGACAGCACAAGACCACATATTCACTTTAGTTCTTCATTTTTTCACATATAAAGGAAATTAAAAATGATACAACATATAAGTTCCAAGAGAATGTGAAGGAGAGATGTCGAAAAAAAACCTCCAGAGGCTTGTGAGGTAGCATTCTCCTCAGACTACATAATCTAGGACATGGTACAGTGTTGTATATGCAGTCTGTGAGCCACACAAATGTTTTCACATAATAAAAACAAACAAGCATAATTTGACATGGCACTAATGGCAATGTATTTCAAGAATGCAATAATTACTCACTGTGCAATAATTACTCAATGTGTCTTACTCACTGTGAGACACATATTAAAGCCCTATCTGTAGTTCAGCACAGGCATTAAAGCTGGGGTTGGTAATCCTGTTCAGAAACACTTTTTGTTATACTGGGTGAAATGGTCCTTCTACCTTCTGAGTAATCAATACATTATGTATCAGAAAAAGGAACGAAAATAATCAGTCCTCTGTGGCAGCTGCAGGACTGACAAAACTCCGACCAATCCACGCTCTTCGCAAATGTATAGGCAATGAATTCAATATTCTGGAGCCTCTCTCTTTAGAGTACACTAAACTCAGATGGAGAAGTGCAAGAATAAGGGGGTCTAAGATGACAAGGGCAGAGCTAAATGTGGGACAAGTATAAAATTGATAGTTGTATGCAAATATGTTATGAAAAAAAGGTGGGAGGATTTTTTTTTGAGAACTATAAATAAACCCATCTGAAGATAGAGTTCCCTCTGTCTTCAAGACAACAGTGACAAACAGGAAACTGATTCCCCTCTCCCCACCCAAAGATGAACAGGTTGAATAAAAGTAATTGATAAACAGTCTCAAGCACCAGCTGTCCGTGTAAAGCTGTGAACCTGTGGACTACCACTGGGAATTCTTCGCCAGATTGTGATGGAGGTGTTCCGCAGCATATCGAGAGGCTCGGGCTCCACCGTGACCATCAAACACAGCAAAGTACGAAACACGAGACCTGCAGGAGGCAAAGAGGTGCATCAGAGAGACAGCATCTGACGACAGTGACAACAAAGGCAGCCGGTCAGACCCCCCGGTTCTTCCATTACCGCGGCCTTGTTATATTGTTTTGATCAGTGCATTTCCACGCAGTCAGTCACAGCATGTGTCTTTGTAGCTGTTGGTAGCACTGCAGCTCTAACATTAACTCATCATTTGGGCAGAATCTAACCAATCTAACAAAAGTCACTGTTGATGAATATTAGGTCATAAAGTTATTTACTGTATTTCAGGAAAATGCATTTACCCATGATGACAAAGTTACTGGGTGGACTAGAGAATATAGTGTGAAAATACAATGCTGTCACTTGAGGTGCTGGAGGTCTTACACTTGTCCTGGTATAGCCGACAGACAGCTGCTCATGTCCGGGAGCAGAACGTGAGAATCCTGCATCTCCTCCCGCTCGCCACGCCTCGCTGCCACAAAGCCTTTCAATACGGGGAGGCCTGAATCACAACCACACACACAAACACACACATACAAAATAACTATACTAAATAACTGTACAAATAGCCACCAATAGCATCTCTACTTGTCGTAATTCCCTCCCTGAGGCTGTAATTAGAGGAAGAGAAGCAAACAAACATTGTGGTGGAACAGCTGAAAACCTTCTTTACAAACTTTCTTGATTTCCCCCTGCTCCTCCTCCTCTCTTTTGTCAGGGCAAGACTCTGCATCCTCTCGTTTTCGCTTTACACTTTTCTCCTCCTTCTCTTCTTCTTTGTGGACTGTAACTGAGCTGTGACCAGTGAGGATGAAACGGACCTGAGGAAAATCGGATGGACACACAGTGACAGGCAGAGTTCAAGCTCCATCAAAGTATTCCTTAAGTGCAAAATGGGCTAATTTTCTTTTAAAGCTCTTGGTGTAATAAAATGTAGCTGAAGCTAGTGTACAATGGCAGAGATCTAGACACCCAGTCCTCAGCCCAACCTGCCATCAGGCTCCCACCATCTCCCATCAGATGCCTGTGCTGGTAAATGACGTGCCTGAAGGTCACAACACACTCAGTGAGTTTCCCTGCCAGGTCAGGCTCCAGGAGAGGGCCCCACGCCACTTCCCCTAATCTAGGCATGATGATATTGTAATTGTAAAATCCTACACATTATGTAGCAGACCAGCAGACCGCAGGCTGTGGTTCCCATTTCTCAGGAGAGGGGGCGCCCATGTGGTTGTCTGAATTACTGCAGTGAAATGTTGATGCTGCTGCTGAAACATCATGATGCTGCTACGCCTGTCAGCTACTGGACTTAAAGCTCAACTTGAAGTTTTCCTTACTTTTCACAGCTCTATATGTTAAAAAACACACAATTCAATCACAACTTTAACACCAGTCACTTGTTTTAATGTATTTGAAGGGGGTTTTCAAGCTGAAGACATGATGAGAGAATAAAGAGCAGAAAGACCAGATGTCACAGACGAACACATGTTAATCATCAGACCAGCTTACTGGCTGTATCTCTGAACTAGGACCTTCAGTATTTGTTCAGTACTGACATCGTGATGATAACTGTCATAATTACATGGCCATTATATACACACTGAAAGGAATCATGAAACCACCGCTGTCCTTTTTATATTCAAATAAATAGCTAAACCATTAAGCTTGTATCTCCATTCAAACTGGTCTCAAAATCAGTGCTATGGCCCTGCTCTAACACTGACCGTTTCATAGTGTAAACAGTAACCACATAATGCAGGAATAACCACCGAGGTCTGAATAATAACGGGGAGATTCATTTTAGAGGTTATGCTGATTTACCCCATCTCTGTGTTAGCCCATTCAAACACCTCTCGCTTCTTCAGCATCCCAGCAGATAATTTAACAGTTGTTGGATGTCGGCTGCTAATTATTAGAAAGCACTGACACCGTCATTAAAAAAAAAACGAACAAAAAAACACGGTTATATGTTGTTCACTCACGGAGGTGTGTGTGGGTTCTGGCAGGTCGTCAAACAGATCCATTCTGTGAGTTCAGGTAGGAGTTAGCCAAGAAGCTAACAACCAGTACGAGCATCAGCTGCCCGTCTGCGCCGTGCACCTCAGTGTCGGTGTGTGAGCTCACAGAAGCGGCTCCTTTACCCGCTCCAATGACCGGGACCTTTCTTAAACCGTGTCAAAAGGTCCCAGTAGTATCTCAGTGAACACGTTAGATCACTCCAGCTGCACACACGCTGATAGTTAGCTTGAGAGTGGAGGTTAGTATGTTGTCAACGGCTATTTCCGGTCATGTCCTTCAAAATAAAAGCAGCCACAGGTACATCGGAAAATAAGAAAAAAATTCTCCGTATTAACAGTTATTAATCAGATCTGGCGGTCATCTTCTGCAGGTTTGTATCCAACACATTTATCCAGACAACTTCAGAGGAGTGGATCCCTGACTTTACCTCTTTGCTTCCGCTCGTTGTCCCTGACCTCATATTGGCTGAGCTGCTCTGCTCCTATTGGTCGACAGTGGTATAAATACAGAGGCCGGGCAACCTCGTGGGGTCATATTGGCTCTGGAAAGTTTCAAAGAGGCAAAGGTCTGCATCTGCAGTGAAGCTGAAGGCGCACCATGCGTTTTGCAGTGTTTTAACTGCACCACATAATCTACTTGCAGATCTTCATCTTTGTTAAGTGTGTGTCCCCTGATCGACTCAGACATGCGGCTGTGTCTGCTCTGCCTGTGGACAAGTGGATGTTAACGCTTCATTCCGCTGCTCAGCAGCATCCTCACCGGGAGGATAGCCCGAGCGAGCACCCCGAACACCGGGAAGCTGTGCAGAAGTGGTGGCGGAGGCAGGGCACCGGCGGACCGTACCCCCCGCGGCTGGATGGCAACAAGCCGGCGACAGTGAGGGGTCCCGGCGGGGGGCAGGCTGGTGACCGCAGGAGAGCAGTCCTGACCGGGTGAGCAGGATTATTTGTTTTTTTCCTCCGCAGCTGTTGCAGTGTTTTTAGAGGTGACACTGGGGTTCATACCTCACTCCTGTCGTTCAAGCTAAACAAACACGGTGTTAACGGGTTTGTTCATCATCCAGTGAGAAGAGGGAACATTTCTACAGCAAAAGCTTAACCATGTTTTAATGAAATGCTCCAGCTCCTCTCAACACACTGCTTTACACTGCTGATAAGAAATAATTTAACTTTGCTGTCAGACCCAAACGCTGTGCTCCCAACAGAAGACACGCTCATCCACTTATTTTAAAAGGGCAACTGTGTCTAAACTACATTTTATAGTGCAATCAAATGATCAGCATACCTTGAAACTGAATGGATGGATGAGCTGTCAGGTTGTGAGGAGCAAGTGGTCTTTATTAATCATTTATCATTAGTGTATGGTGTCTGAAATGAAATTGGGGGTGGGGTGAGGGTGCTTGTAATCCAAGCAATCACCATGGTTACTGGATTTATCAAAATGTATTCAGGAGGTAAAACTAAATGAAGGAGTTTGTGTTCGTGTTCTGTGAAGTTGGAGCTTTGTGACCGAAGTGCATCAGACAAGCAGATTTTGTCTGACAGCTGTCTGTTCTGATGGATGATGATCCAGGCCTTGTAGAGCTGAGGCTGATGGGAGTGTTACGGGTTTAAATACAGAGTATTAGCTTCTGAAGAAGGACACATTTATATTTACCTCCTTTCCTTTCCTTACCATGATTACAATAATCATGAATATGGGATCCAGAAAGGCAACAGGGAAACAGTTTCCAATGTCCATTTACTCAAAGATTATATCAACACAGTTATGACTGAACCTAGAGTGTGAAATTTAATGTTGTCCAAAATCCTTGATGCAGTGACACAATTTTATAGATGGGATCATGAGAAAATAACTCAGTAGGTCAGTGTCATCTTTCAGAAGGTTAGATTAAAAAAGAGAAACCAGACTGAGGAACAGTTGAGAGGGCAGCAGATCTCTCTCCTCACAGCTTCCAGATGTTTCAGATAAAACTCAGTTCAGCTGAAGATGATTTGCTTTGTGGGACATTTCACCTGATGTAGGTGATGAAGGCCGTGGGTGTGTGACCATAAAACATCCAGCCAATCATCTTCTCAGGTTCGTTGGGCTGCAGACACTTCAGGAATGTGTGAAATTCTGTTGTGTGTGGTTTCTGTGTGTATTGACTTTGTATCCGTCACTGACCGTCAGTCAGACTTGCACTTGAGGCTGGTTTAGAGTGTCTGTCAATCATATTGACTGACCCT
>JAFELL010002396.1:0-5000 GCA_019059645.1 Caranx melampygus
TTTTTGTGACCTTGCTGAACTCCCTCAAGACTTTGATTTTGTATCAGTAATGTCGGAGAAAATAAACGGTCTTTGATCACAACTGGCCCATTTTCAGACGTTTATTTTTTACCCGACACCCTACGGCCACGCCCTTGATCACCCACGCCACCGCGGGGCCCTTGTGGCAGATGGAGGCTGTGGCAGCAAGCGGGAAGAAAAGAGAAACCTGGAAAAGTGGAAAAAATGCAATGTTCCATTCATCCACCAGGTGGCACTACGAGCGTTACCAGACATGGCAGGTGCATTCGGGGATGGACCTCATCACACAAGTGAAGTTTGGAGCAAATTGGACAATGCATGAAGGAGTTACAGCAAGTTGATGGTTCATCCACCAGGTGGTGCTATGAGCGCAACCAGACGTGCGCAGGGGCGGACTTTAATCACACCATGTGAAGTTTCAAGCCAATGGGACAATGCTGATGGAGTGATAAGGATTTGATGTTCCATAGTGAGGCATCAGAAATGGTGGCGCCATAGCGGCCACGCCTCTTAACGTAGAGCAAAGCTTTTAATAACTTTTGAACACAAAGGTCTTGAGATGATGTTCATAGAGTATTAAGTGGATCGGATGAAATCCCTAGGGAGTTCGTTCTCAAATAGGAGGCGTGGAAATCGCGAAAAGTTGACAGTAAAAAATCAAAACAGCTGACTTCCTGTTTGGTTCTGCCCATTGGTGCAAGAGACTTTTTTCTGTACAAGATAGAACACGTGTACCCATTTTCAACCTCCTACTCCAAAAAAACCCTAATTATTAAGCCCTAATTATAATCTTCATGAGGTCACAGGTGTAAGTTTGTTGTTTTTCATACAAATGTGGGGTGGTTCCTACTTGATGATATTTTCATTGTGCTGGTGTATGTGTATCGAGCAGTTGAGACTGATTGAGAATTCCTGCACCCACACAGATCTCAAGTAGTTCTGTAAAACGGGGGTTGGTGTAGGATATGAAGGGATTATTAGCTAGGGTGTTGCCGAACCTGGTGAATTAAAACGAGTGATTAAGACTGGGAATACCCCAGCGGTCAAGCGCACAGAGTACTAGACCCTGGTAGAAGCTTCTTGACCAGGTCCTCACTCGGTCATTGTGTCATTCACCTTCGGGGAAAGGCTATCCAGGGTGCTGGAGAGGAGAATTTAGCCGATAGTCGAACCCCAGATTCAAGAGGAACAATGTGGTTTTTGTGGAACACTGGACCAGCTCTATACCCTCCACAGGGGTTTGAGGGCTCATGGGAGTTTGCCCAACCAGTCCACATGTGCTTTGTGGACTTGGAGAAGGCATTCGACCGTGTCCCCCGCAGCATTCTGTGGGAGGTGCTTCGGGAGTACAGGGTCGGAGGCCCTCTGCTGAGGGCTGTAAGGTCTCTGTGCGACCGGAGCAGGAGCTTGGTTCGCATTGCCGGCAGTAAGTTGGACTTGTTCCCGGTGCATGTTGGCATCCAGCAGGGCTGCCCTTGTCACTGGTTCTGTCATTATTTTATGGACAGAATTTCTAGGTGCAGCCAGGGTCTGGAGGGGGATCGGTTGGGAGTCACCGGATTTCATCTCTGCTTTTTGCGGATGATGTTGTCTTGTTGGCTCCCTCGAGCCAGGACCTTCAACATGCGCTGGGGTGGTTCGCAGCTGAGTGTGAAGCAGCTGGGATGAGGATCAGCACCTCCAAGTCTGAGGCCATGGTTCTCGACCGGGAAAAGGTGGTTTGCCTCTCCAGGTCGGGGAGAGTTCCTGCCTCAGGTGGAGGAGTTTAAGTATCTTGGGGTCCTGTTCACGAGTGAGGGAAGGATGGAGCGTGAGATTGACAGGCGGATCGGTGCAGCGGCCGCAGTAATGCGGTCGTTGTATTGGTCCGTCGTGGTGAAGAGAGAGCTGAGCCAAAAGGCAAAGCTCTCAATTTTCCGTTGATCTACGTTCCTACCCTCACCTATACCCTCATGAACTCTGGGTCATGACCGAAGAACGAGATCCTGGATACAAGCGGCCGAAATGAGTTTCCTCCGCAGGGTGGCGGGGCGCTCCCTTAGAGATAGGATGAGAAGCTCTGCCACCCGGGAGGAGGTCGGAGTAGAGCCGCTGCTCCTCCACTCAAGAGGCGCCTTGAGGTGGCTCAGGCATCTATACCAGATGCCCCCTGGACGCCTCCCTCGGGAGGTGTTCCGGGCATGTCCCACCGGAAGGAGGCCCCGGGAAGACCCAGGACACGGTGGAGTGACTACGTCACCCGGCCAGCCTGGGAACGCCTTGGGGTTCCCCTGGAAGAGCTGGAGGAAGGGTTCTGGGAGAGGGAAGTCTGGGGGTCCCTGCTCAGGCTGCTGCCCCGCGACCTGGCCCCGGATAAGCAGATGAAGATGGATGGACCTTCATCCGACAACACGTGTTGAACCACTTAAAGATGTCACAGAAAACTGTGGATAAGTGGAAAGAATGTAAAACCGGTTCTTTGGGCTGGTGTTATATGAAACAATAACCAGATGGCAAAAGAAGTCCCGAAAGATGAAGAAAAGTAGGGGCTGGATAGATTTGTCGACTGGACAAAGAAATGCAAGAAAAAGGAATGTTGGAGACTATCAGAGTGCTCCACCAAAATTAAGCTGCAACATGTTTCTCAAACTAGCAGCCGGAAGTTTGGAACAAATCCAAGCTAAATGCATGACACAGGCATACTACTCAAGTAGACCACAGAAAAGAAGCTGAAAGATATCTTCTGGTCTGTGTAGATTCATTTTCTGTGGGTGGAAGCCACACCCACTCAAACTAACAAAGGGAAAGAAGTTGTCAAATGGCTAAAAAGAGAGATCATACCCAGATTTAAAGTACCAGAAATAATAAGATCTGATAATGGTCCCCACTTCTCTAATAAAGAACTCAGGGAAGTAGAAAAATGATTGGGATCAGACATAAGTTTGGTGCAGTTTATCACCCGGCCTCACAAGGGCTGGTGGAACAGGCAAATCGAACCATAAAAGAAGGCCTGGCAAAGGTCTGTGCAGACACAAAACTAACCTGGATTGAAGCACTGCCATGTGCTATTTAACCTAAGATCTACCTCAAACACCACCTGAATGTTAGCTCACATGAAATCCTGACAGGAAGGAAAATTCTCTGCCTGTTCTCTACTGCACCAACAGATTCGCCACCTGTATGTTGCAGCATAAGAACTTATGTGAGTACGTGAAACAGTTAAACAACACGGTGATGAGTATCTCTCAACAGGTAACAGAGATACTCACCAAGGAGCAGGGCCAGGATACTTCACCTGTTGAAGTAGAAGACTGGGTCTTAAGGAAAGTCAACAAACTCAATTGGTCTTTCCCTCGGTGGAAGGGGCCATACAGAGTAGCATAAGCTACATCCCATTGTGTAAAGGTATGGTTGACAGATGACAGACTGAGTAACTGGAAACATAAAATACACTGTACTCTCACCCAGGACCCTAATGAAAGAACACTGACTGAGGTTCGAACTGACCCAAGAACTTTATCCACTGACAATGACTTCAACGTACCCTCAGAGACTACATTAGACCTTGACCAGATGCCTGACGATGCACCTGACGACAACAATACTACCACAGACACTAAGTGTTAGGACCAAAGTCACAATAGCAATCCTAACCAATGACCCTGCTCGCTGTCGTGCCCCTTATGGAAGAGAGACCCACCGTCCACCCTCTCCTCAGACAGCTGAGCATTGATTGGTAAAGAGATCATGTAGACATCGGCGACCCCTGAAATGGTGATTTACTGAAAACGTGGATGGATTGTAAGGTTCGATCTATGCTCGGTTGTGAATTGTAAAGCATACGAGTTCTATCACAGACAGCCTAAAAGTTACATGTGTATCGCTCCGGACCAGAAATATCCCTACCGCCCAAAATGTCCTGGGAACACGTAATGGCAAACACTGGATCCGATGATTGGGGTTATTACTTAAAACCCATTGAAGTCCCGATTAACGTTAGTTAAGGCGTATCAAAAGTACCATTGTGAAACGGAGTCCTGTAACCCGCACATTCTTACACTAAAAAACCCCCAACCATCGGATGCCGGTCACTACATTATTGGTGCTGAAGATCCTTTGACGGATCCCCTAGGTTCATAGTGATTGAGAGTATCTCGCGACCCTCTTCTCCGGCAACTGGTAACAACAACAACAGGTACCGCAGCAAAAAAAAGTCTCTGACCCAACTATAAGGAAACCCTAGCCATAGAGACAGGTTTTACACAAGAAAATACTGGTTGAATGGGTAGAAAACGTGGCCAAAGCAACTAGCAAAGAAGACTGTATCGTATGTTCCATTTTAACTGTACCATCACTGTTCTCTTACAATGAAACCTACTGCATGATGCATCTGCGTATGACTGAAAAACCTGAGGAAGCGTGCAGATACTTGGAGACCCCCTATCCGTTATCCTCACCCGAAGCGTTGCCCCCTATTTTCACACGGTCAAAATGAACATGTGTATAACTAGAACTGATACTTCTGGATCCAGCATAGGTGACATTCCAGACGACTGGTGTACAAATACTATCAAGTTACTAATTGGACAAATGTCACAAAACTCACCTATGCTCGATCGGATGTTTACGGTATTGTGGTGGAAAACGACTGTGAAATACACTGCCTAATAACTGGTCTGGGACGTACACTATGGTATCGTTAATTGCGCCGATAAAAGTAATTAAGGCATCAGCATCAGAAGTAGCCTCGTGGCGTTCAGCATGATATCATAACTCACGAACATCTTCTCACTCAGATAAATGTAAGAGGGCTGCATTTGATTTATACAAAATTCACCAACTTACATAGATGCAATTGGGGTTCCCAGAGGTGTACCTGATGAATACAAGCTAGTAGACCAAATTGCAGCCAGATTTGAATCATCCTGTTTGGCGGGTAACTTTCAACAAAAATGTGGATAGAATTAATTACGTCCACTTTAATGTCCAGAGACTTAACA
>JAFELL010002396.1:10000-59219 GCA_019059645.1 Caranx melampygus
GTCATTATTAACATTAACAAATTGAAATCGGTCAGATAAGTATGAAGCAAACCATTTTAGAGCAGATCCTTTGATCCCGATTTCATGTTCTAGTCTATGCAGTAAGATGCTGTGATCGACGGTATCAAATGCAGCACTGAGGTCCAGAAGTACAAGTACAGAGACAAGACCTCTGTCGGAAGCTATAAGAAGATCGTTGGAAACTTTGACCAGTGCTGTTTCAGTGCTATGGTGTTCCCTAAATCCAGATTGGAAAGCTTCAAAGAGCTCGTTACTGTGCAGGTGTTCATGAAGCTGCATTAGGACAACCTTCTCAAGGATCTTAGAGATGTAGGGAAGGTTGGATATAGGCCTATAGTTGGCTAATGCATCTGGATCAAGAGAGGGTTTTTTAAGCAGAGGATTAATGACAGCCACCTTAAAGGCCTGTGGCACATACCTGTGACTAAGGAAAGGTTGATCTGGTTCAGTATAGCAGCGTTAACTAAGGGGAAGACATCCTTTAGCAGTCTTGTTGGGATTGGGTCAAGCAGACATGTAGCTGATTTGGAGGAGGTGATTACAGAAGTTAAGTCTGACAGGTCGATGGGGGCGAAGCTGTTCAAGTATGCACCAAGTCTGGGAGGTGCTTTCGTAGGGGCTGTAATCTGTGGTCCACTACTGCCGATCCTTGTTCTGATATTTACAATCTTTTCAGTAAAGAAATTTAGGAAATTGTTGCTGCTGAGAGTTGGAGGGATGCATGGCTCAACAGCACTGTGGTTCTTAGTCAGCCTGGCCACAGTGTTAAAAAGGAACCTGGGATTGTTTTTATTCTCTTCGATTAAAGATGAAAAGTATGTACTCCTGGTGCTGCGAATCTCTTTTTTATATATTAATAAACTATCTTTCCAGGCTCGACGGTCTTCCTCGCGCTGGCTGGAGTGTGTTTTCCTTTCCAGCTGTCTGGTCTTCTGCTTCAAGATGCGCAGATTTGAATTGTACCAGGGAGCTATTCTCTTCTGGTTGATGACTTTCTTTCTCAGAGGGGCTACAGCATCAAGTGCCCCAAGGAGTGTTGCTGCAGTGTTGTCTACAAGATAATCTACCTGCGAGGGAGTAAGATCAGCATAGCTGCTCATCGTATAACCAGAAAGTGTGGCAGCAAGCTCTGCTGGAATGAGCTCTTTAAATCTAGAAACAGCAGTGTCAGATAAACACCTACTGTAGTGGTATTTTTTCCCAGGCGAAGTGTAATTTGTTAAAGTAAATCCAAAGATTATTAGAGAATGGTCAGACAAGACCAGGTTCTGAGGGAAAACTGTGATATGATCCACTTCTATTCCATAAGTAAGTACCAGATCAAGGATGTGATTAAAAGAGTGAGTGGGCTCATGTATCCTCTGGGAGAAGCCAATTTAATCTAAGAGCAACTTGAATGCTGAGGCCAGACAGTCGTCATCGACGTCCACGTGAACGTTGAAGTCGCCCACTATAATGACCTTGTCTGAGTTCATTGCTAAATTTGACAGAAAGTCAGGGAATTCTTCTAAGAACTCAGAGTAAGGAGCAGGAGGACGATACACCACAGCAAGTAAGAGTGGTTTCTCTGCTTTCCAGTCTGGGTGAGAGAAGCTGAGCGTAAGGCTTTCAAAGGAGTTATATGAAGCATTAGGTCGAGGGTTAATAGGCAGATCTGACTGATAGACTGCAGCCACTCCTCCTCCTCTACCAGTGTTACGAGGCATATGGTAGTTAATGTAACTGGGAGGGGTAGATTCATTTAAACTGACGTATTCATCCTGTTGCAACCAAGTTTCAGTTAGAGTTAGTAAGTCGATTTGGTGATCGGTGATCAAATCATTTACTAGCAGAGACTTGGATGAGAGAGTGTAACGTGTTCACATTGTGTGCGCACTTGCTTGTTGTGTCCACTGGATGGCGGTGCTGTGTGACTCCTGACTATGTAGCCCATGGGTCTTAACCAATCATCATCTGCTTCCTGTTCCGTGAGATTTTCTGTGTTTGTGACCATGAGCGACGCTTCGCTCCCTTGCTCCCTGAATTAATAAATATACATCTCCAGTAAGAGTCCGTTGGTTTTCGCCGCTACGCATCGCCACGTCACAGAGAGATCGAATATTTAGCAAACCACATTTAATAGTTTTATTTGTTTGGTTTGCTAGCGGTTTTGATTTTAACTAAGTTCCTATAATTGGCTCCTCTAGCTTTGGGTTTAGGCTTATACAGCCTCGAGGCAGACACAGTTTTTATGGGGTATAAGCAGGGTTGGGTGGGTAGCAGCACATAAGAACCTGCAGAGGGGCGTGTAAGACTGCGGCTCTGCTTGCTGGTCTGAACTCTGGGTGATTGTCAGGGGTTAGAATGACTAACACAACGTGCTATGTTTCTCGATAAGAGAGATGCACCATCCAAAGTAGGATGGACGCCATCTCTCCTAATCAGACCAGGCTTTCCCCAGAAACTCTTCCAATTATCTATATAGGCCACGTTGTTTGCTAAGCACCATCTAGACATCCAGCGATGGAACCACCACATGCGGCTAAACATGTCGTCACTAGACAAATTGGGCAGCGGGCCAGAGAAAACTACGGAGTCCGACATTGTTTTTGCGTAGTTACACACCGATTCTATATTAACCTTAGTCAACTCCGACTGGCGAAGTCGGGTGTCATTAGCGCCGACATGGATTACAATTTTACTGTATTTGCGTTTACTTTTTGTCAGCAGCTTCAAATTTGCCTCAACGTCGCCCGCTCTGGCCCCTGGGATGCACCTAACTATGCTCGCCGGAGTCTCTACTCTCAGGTTCCGAAGGACAGAGTCACCAATGACTAATGTCGGTTTTCCGGCGGTGGTACCGCTGAGAGCAACAGAGCCAACATGCCGAGTTTGGGTCTCAGCGGGGGTGTCGCTGAGTGGGGAAAATCTATTGGAAACATGAAGGGTTGGTGGTGCAACACGGGCCGTGTGGACTTATGCTTCCTGCGTGCTGTCACCCAGCGAGCCTGGCTTCCCGGCTAAGCTGCTAGCGGCGGCTAGGCTAGGTGGCTCCGCAGTGGCTAAGGGGGCCTGGACGCTACCTGAGCTGAAAGACTAGCCACCATGGTGCGGAGCCAGGACTCTAGCTCACTGAGCCTCGCCTCCAGGACTGCGAACAGGCTACACTTATTACATGTCCCATTATCATTAAAGGAGGCAGAAGGATAACTAAACATCAGGCACATGGAGCAGGAGAGAGAAGAAGAAGTGGAGGGAGAAGCAGAGGGAGAGAGAAAAGCCATAGCTATGCCAGGTAAGTTTGCGTTTCTAGGACAGGTACGTTGAGTGGAGCAGTACAGATAGGGTCCTGTGATAGACTAAATGACAGAGACTTGTAATGAGCTAAGCGTAGTGTGCAGTGGTGCTTAAAGTGATGAAGCTAGCAGAAAGCTAGACGGAGGATTGAGAGAGAGTCTAACACAACCGGAAATGACGTAATGACGCAATACGCTCACCGTTTGCAGGAAGCATGCTGTGTTCCAGTTATCAGATGGTCTCTGGTGGTTTTCTATTGTCAAGTTAAAATTTCAGTGACTTTACAAAGCACTGATGTTGCAGGAGTTGTGTCATTTCCTGGTCAATGAGATTATTCACTTATGATGACAGTGACTTTATAATATCACCATGACCTGACTACATCTTTTTTTTAATCAAAGGGCCAATTACAGTCACTTATGACGTTACAGTGGAATGACTACATTATTTCCTTTTTTTTATCAAAGGACTAACTACAGTCACTTGCGATGCCACAATGGAATGATAACAGTCACTTTATAACAAGCTAAATACAGTCACTTGTGATATCACAGTGGAATGTTTGTGATGTCACAGTGGACTGACTTAGACTGCCATGATGTTATATGGAGCTCCTTGGGCTCCCCTGAAGCATCCTGATCACATAAACAAAGGGTAGGGGTCAGAACATCAGCATGCTGTGTTCCAGTTATCAGATGGTCTCTAGTGGTTTTCTATTGTCAAGTTAAAATTTTAGTGACTTTATGAAGCACTGATGTTGCAGGAATTGTGTCATTTCCTGTTGATGTAGATGCAGTTTGCTGTCTAAAGTCTGGCAGCGGAGGAAATGTAATATCATAATGCAATGATAACAGACACCTCATAATGTCACCGTGGACTGACTACGTTATTTGTTTTTTTATGAAAGGGCTGATCACAGTCACTTATGATGTCACAGTGGACTGACTATATCATTTATTTATTTATTTTTGATTAATGGGCTGACCACAGTCACTTATGATGCCACAGGTCAAAGAGATTATTCACTTATGATGTCACAGTGGACTGACTACATCATTTACTTTTGTGTTTATCAAAGGGCTTCCCACACTCACTTGTGAAGTCACAATAGAATGATAATATTCACTTGGGATGTCACAGTGGACTGACTTAGACTGCCACCATGTATTATGGAGATGGAAGGCTGCAAGTTTTCTGTAAAAAGTCTATACTCTCATTTTAGTTTTACTCAGACTGTGAAGGCCTCGTGTCATTTTCAGCTGTACTACACTAAAATGTTTTGCAATGTCGAGGAGGAAGACAAACAGAGACCCTGGTCATTAAATGACTTCCACAGTGAACTGCAAATAAAAAGGTTTTTTATTGGAACATAGACAAAACAAAGAGGAGACATCAAATCAACTGCATCTTGGAGTAAAACCAATGCTTTGTGCATATGTTGTAATGATGATGATGTTGACAATAATGTGCACGTGTTCAGGAGCCAATAGAAACCAGGATCACAGTGACATTGTCAGCACAGCCTCGTCTCACTGCCTCACTGGCCAGTTGTTGGCAGGCAGCTTCGAACCGCACCTCCCCCTCCGCCAGCCTCTGCTCCACGCTCCCCTCCTGCATGGGGGGGGAGTCAGTTAAGTAAATAGTTTACGCTGACAATAATGATACAAACATACGATCACATCATGGAAAAAATTGGAAAAAAACCTTTGCTCTCTGTACTCACAGTAACAGCTTCACCTTCAGTCATTTATCGAACTGTAAATAATGTGTTAATGGATTTTGTTGCTCCATTATAAATGGTTCTTTTAGTTCTATGTGAGGCATAATCATTCTCGACATTTACAGAACTTCAGTTCCCGTAAAGGGATGTTCCTGCGTAAGTTTAACCCATGGTCTAACATACGTGAGACTGAGTAGAACACACAACAGGTGTGATCTGACACCCATTAAAGGAGACATATTATGCATATTTTCCTGCCTTTGCTTACCATTGTGTCAGTTTTGAACACCTACAGAATAGTTCTGCATGATTTTCAGCTCCAAAACTCATTAATCGTCTTGTACAGATGTCAAAAAAAATCCTGATTTTCAACTGCTATTCAGCATCTTTGTGAAAGACTTTGTTTTGGCTGCCCCCCAGCTCTGTGCTCTGATTTGACTGTTTCAAGTGTCAGTGCAGAGTCCCACCAACAGCTTCAGAAAGATTTAGAGGACATTAAAGCTTAAATCAAGTGACAATCATACCATGAAAAAATCAAATTACTTCTAATATATGTTGTCTTCTAATGCTACATTCAGGTAAGGTGACAAAACAAAAAATCCATTCATCAGATCACAGCTGAATCAAAATTCAAGTAGTTGAAGTAAAGTGACATCTAAGGTGGAGGAAAGCAAGAGAGACAGACCTGCAGGATATTGAGGACAAATTTAACAGCTTCATCAGCAGAAAACACTTTGAACAAACCATCACAGGCCAGAATGATGAACCTGTGGAGAGGGAGATAGCAAACATCAGCTGCAAGTCATCCCATGGTTTCATTCAGGTTTGTGCTGAGCTCTCATCGAGCCATGCGCACTGTGGTTCTCTTCTTGCCTGTCGTTGGCTGTGAGCTGACACCTCCTCAGGTCCGGGGTTGAAATCACTCCACAGCGTTTGTACTGACCATCTCCAAACGACCGAGAGACCTCCAGGACCCCCAGCACCCTGCCGTCCCTGCAACACACAGAGACATTAAATAACAGTTGGATTCCTTTCCATGATCCAGTATAATCACTAAAGTCATGTTTTAAGAGTTGAGTTGAGTTACGTTACATTAAGTTAGGAGATACTTTATTCATTCCAGGCTGGGAAATAGCAGGTATTTACAGTAGTGCAAAAAAAAAAAAAAAAAGGGGGGGGGGGGGGGGGGAATGACATTTCAACAATTTGAATAGAAATATATCCACAGTGTAGTGAGTCCATATTAATAGAAAATATGTACAGTATTTACAGATGCTACATGTTAGATCCAATAACAAGATATATCTATATGTATCAATATATATCTAAATACACCCCCCCCCCCCCCCATAAATAAATAAATAATAATGGTGTGATGATGCAAGAACTGTGCAAGGTGCAGCTAAAGACTCCTATCTTCACAAAGGTTTGAAGTGTAAAAAGCTGGACTGTTGATGTACCTGACCATCCCTCCTGCTCTCTGGATCCTCATCCTCTCCTCGTACATGGTTGGGTTGTGTTCTTTACTCAGAGCCAGAGTCACCGACCTCCTCTGTCCATCTGCTGCTGCCGGCTCCATCCGGCACAACACTGCCTGAAGATAAGCACAGAGACACATGACCATGACCGCCTGATGTGGTTCAGAGGGGCGCAGAGACAAACCGTCACCAAAACTTCTGTCCCCACTGCCATTGGACTGTATGACACCTCACCTGAAATATTGTTGTTATTATTATTATTAATGATCTGCTGGTCATATGAATTCTCTCTGTCTATCTATCTTGTCAACACTGCAGACTGAAGGCCCTCCAATAGAAACTGTTTGTGCCAAATCCTTTACAAAGAGCAACGACCAAAGAGAAAGCTCAAATCCAATACATCATTCAACTCCATCAGTCCGTCAGTATCTCCCACAGTCAGAATCCAGCGTAAGTATCCCAGCTCACCCTGCTGTCTCCCAGATTGGCCACATACACTGTGTCGTCCACTACTAGCACACAGGTGGCTGTGGAGCCGTCCTTCCACGCTGGTTTCCTGTTCACAACACAGAGAACAAACACATGACACTGACTGCAAACACACCCACACAACATATTCAATAGAGCCCAGTGCCGTAAGATGACAACATGTGTTTCAAGAACAGTGCAGGTTGCATACATACAGTGTATATGGAGGCATTCTCAAGTTCTGTACTTGTCAGGAAGTGGATTTATGGACAATAACTCCTAACAAAAGTCAGACATGATGATATAACTAATGCTTCTCATCAAAGGAAGAGACTTACAGATGCCAGTCCATATCAGTGTGGCTCTGTGAGCCTGTTATTCCCACTGTACAGTTTTTATTCAGTCGCTGGTTATCTATGTGAACTCTTACTGGCTGGAGGCTTTCCTCAGGAAGTCTTCGTCCGTCTGTTTGAAAGTGTCCAGGAGACATTTCCTAATCAGTTTGTCCACGTTCTCGGTATCTCCTTAAAAAACCACACATTTTAAGCATTACTGAGACAGCACAAGACCACATATTCACTTTAGTTCTTCATTTTTTCACATATAAAGGAAATTAAAAATGATACAACATATAAGTTCCAAGAGAATGTGAAGGAGAGATGTCGAAAAAAAACCTCCAGAGGCTTGTGAGGTAGCATTCTCCTCAGACTACATAATCTAGGACATGGTTACAGTGTTGTATATGCAGTCTGTGAGCCACACAAATGTTTTCACATAATAAAAACAAACAAGCATAATTTGACATGGCACTAATGGCAATGCATTTCAAGAATGCAATAATTACTCACTGTGCAATAATTACTCAATGTGTCTTACTCACTGTGAGACACATATTAAAGCCCTATCTGTAGTTCAGCACAGGCATTAAAGCTGGGGTTGGTAATCCTGTTCAGAAACACTTTTTGTTATACTGGGTGAAATGGTCCTTCTACCTTCTGAGTAATCAATACATTATGTATCAGAAAAAGGAACGAAAATAATCAGTCCTCTGTGGAAGCTGCAGGACTGACAAAACTCCGACCAATCCACGCTCTTCGCAAATGTATAGGCAATGAATTCAATATTCTGGAGCCTCTCTCTTTAGAGTACACTAAACTCAGATGGAGAAGTGCAAGAATAAGGGGGTCTAAGATGACAAGGGCAGAGCTAAATGTGGGACAAGTATAAAATTGATAGTTGTATGCAAATATGTTATGAAAAAAAGGTGGGAGGATTTTTTTTTTGAGAACTATAAATAAACCCATCTGAAGATAGAGTTTCCCTCTGTCTTCAAGACAACAGTGACAAACAGGAAACTGATTCCCCTCCTCCCCACCCAAAGATGAACAGGTTGAATAAAAGTAATTGATAAACAGTCTCAAGCACCAGCTGTCCGTGTAAAGCTGTGAACCTGTGGACTTACCACTAGGGAATTTCTTCGCCAGATTGTGATGGAGGTGTTCCGCAGCATATCGAGAGGCTCGGGCTCCACCGTGACCATCAAACACAGCAAAGTACGAAACACGAGACCTGCAGGAGGCAAAGAGGTGCATCAGAGAGACAGCATCTGACGACAGTGACAACAAAGGCAGCCGGTCAGACCCCCGGTTCTTCCATTACCGCGGCCTTGTTTATATTGTTTTGATCAGTGCATTTCCACGCAGTCAGTCACAGCATGTGTCTTTGTAGCTGTTGGTAGCACTGCAGCTCTAACATTAACTCATCATTTGGGCAGAATCTAACCAATCTAACAAAAGTCACTGTTGATGAATATTAGGTCATAAAGTTATTTTACTGTATTTCAGGAAAATGCATTTACCCCATGATGACAAAGTTTACTGGGTTGGACTAGAGAATATAGTGTGAAAATACAATGCTGTCACTTGAGGTGCTGGAGGTCTTACACTTGTCCTGGTATAGCCGACAGACAGCTGCTCATGTCCGGGAGCAGAACGTGAGCATCCTGCATCTCCTCCCGCTCGCCACGCCTCGCTGCCACAAAGCCTTTCAATACGGGGAGGCCTGAATCACAACCACACACACAAACACACACATACAAAATAACTATACTAAATAACTGTACAAATAGCCACCAATAGCATCTCTACTTGTCGTAATTCCCTCCCTGAGGCTGTAATTAGAGGAAGAGAAGCAAACAAACATTGTGGTGGAACAGCTGAAAACCTTCTTTACAAACTTTCTTGATTTCCCCCTGCTCCTCCTCCTCTCTTTTGTCAGGGCAAGACTCTGCATCCTCTCGTTTTCGCTTTACACTTTTCTCCTCCTTCTCTTCTTCTTTGGTGGACTGTAACTGAGCTGTGACCAGTGAGGATGAAACCGGACCTGAGGAAAATCGGATGGACACACAGTGACAGGCAGAGTTCAAGCTCCATCAAAGTATTCCTTAAGTGCAAAATGGGCTAATTTTCCTTTTAAAGCTCTTGGTGTAATAAAATGTAGCTGAAGCTAGTGTACAATGGCAGAGATCTAGACACCCAGTCCTCAGCCCAACCTGCCATCAGGCTCCCACCATCTCCCATCAGATGCCTGTGCTGGTAAATGACGTGCCTGAAGGTCACAACACACTCAGTGAGTTTCCCTGCCAGGTCAGGCTCCAGGAGAGGGCCCCACGCCACTTCCCTAATCTAGGCATGATGATATTGTAATTGTAAAATCCTACACATTATGTAGCAGACCAGCAGACCGCAGGCTGTGGTTCCCGTTCTCAGGAGAGGGGGCGCCCATGTGGTTGTCTGAATTACTGCAGTGAAATGTTGATGCTGCTGCTGAAACGTCATGATGCTGCTACACCTGTCAGCTACTGGACTTAAAGCTCAACTTGAAGTTTTCCTTACTTTTCACAGCTCTATATGTTAAAAAACACACAATTCAATCACAACTTTAACACCAGTCACTTGTTTTAATGTATTTGAAGGGGGTTTTCAAGCTGAAGACATGATGAGAGAATAAAGAGCAGAAAGACCAGATGTCACAGACAACACATGTTAATCATCAGACCAGCTTACTGGCTGTATCTCTGAACTAGGACCTTCAGTATTTGTTCAGTACTGACATCGTGAGGATAACTGTCATAATTACATGGCCATTATATACACACTGAAAGGAATCATGAAACCACCGCTGTCCTTTTTATATTCAAATAAATAGCTAAACCATTAAGCTTGTATCTCCATTCAAACTGGTCTCAAAATCAGTGCTATGGCCCTGCTCTAACACTGACCGTTTCATAGTGTAAACAGTAACCACATAATGCAGGAATAACCACCGAGGTCTGAATAATAACGGGGAGATTCATTTTAGAGGTTATGCTGATTTAACCCCATCTCTGTGTTAGCCCATTCAAACACCTCTCGCTTCTTCAGCATCCCAGCAGATAATTTAACAGTTGTTGGATGTCGGCTGCTAATTATTAGAAAGCACTGACACCGTCATTAAAAAAAAAACGAACAAAAAAAACACGGTTATATGTTGTTCACTCACCGGAGGTGTGTGTGGGTTCTGGCAGGTCGTCAAACAGATCCATTCTGTGAGTTCAGGTAGGAGTTAGCCAAGAAGCTAACAACCAGTACGAGCATCAGCTGCCCGTCTGCGCCGTGCACCACAGTGTCGGTGTGTGAGCTCACAGAAGCGGCTCCTTTACCCGCTCCAATGACCGGGACCTTTCTTAAACCGTGTCAAAAGGTCCCAGTAGTATCTCAGTGAACACGTTAGATCACTCCAGCCGCACACACGCTGATAGTTAGCTTGAGAGTGGAGGTTAGTATGTTGTCAACGGTTATTTCCGGTCATGTCCTTCAAAATAAAAGCAGCCACAGGTACATCGGAAAATAAGAAAAAAATTCTCCGTATTAACAGTTATTAATCAGATCTGGCGGTCATCTTCTGCAGGTTTGTATCCAACACATTTATCCCAGACAACTTCAGAGGAGTGGATCCCTGACTTTACCTCTTTGCTTCCGCTCGTTGTCCCTGACCTCATATTGGCTGAGCTGCTCTGCTCCTATTGGTCGACAGTGGTATAAATACAGAGGCCGGGCAACCTCGTGGGGTCATATTGGCTCTGGAAAGTTTCAAAGAGGCAAAGGTCTGCATCTGCAGTGAAGCTGAAGGCGCACCATGCGTTTTGCAGTGTTTTAACTGCACCACATAATCTACTTGCAGATCTTCATCTTTGTTAAGTGTGTGTCCCCTGATCGACTCAGACATGCGGCTGTGTCTGCTCTGCCTGTGGACAAGCTGGATGTTAACGCTTCATTCCGCTGCTCAGCAGCATCCTCACCGGGAGGATAGCCCGAGCGAGCACCCCGAACACCGGGAAGCTGTGCAGAAGTGGTGGCGGAGGCAGGGCACCGGCGGACCGTACCCCCCGCGGCTGGATGGCAACAAGCCGGCGACAGTGAGGGGTCCCGGCGGGGGGCAGGCCGGTGACCGCAGGAGAGCAGTCCTGACCGGGTGAGCAGGATTATTTGTTTTTTTCCCTCCGCAGCTGTTGCAGTGTTTTTAGAGGTGACACTGGGGTTCATACCTCACTCCTGTCGTTCAAGCTAAACAAACACGGTGTTAACGGGTTTGTTCATCATCCAGTGAGAAGAGGGAACATTTCTACAGCAAAAGCTTAACCATGTTTTAATGAAATGCTCCAGCTCTTCTCAACACACAGCTTTACACTGCTGATAAGAAATAATTTAACTTTGCTGTCAGACCCAAACGCTGTGCTCCAACAGAAGACACCGCTCATCCACTTATTTTAAAAGGGCAACTGTGTCTAAAACTACATTTTATAGTGCAATCAAATGATCAGCATACCTTGAAACTGAATGGATGAATGAGCTGTCAGGTTGTGAGGAGCAAGTGGTCTTTATTAATCATTTATCATTAGTGTATGGTGTCTGAAAATGAAATTGGGGGTGGGGTGAGGGTGCTTGTAATCCAAGCACATCACCATGGTTACTGGATTTATCAAAATGTATTCAGGAGGTAAAACTAAATGAAGGAGTTGTGTTCGTGTTCATGTGAAGTTGGAGCTTTGTGACCGAAGTGCATCAGACAAGCAGATTTTGTCTGACAGCTGTCTGTTCTGATGGATTGATGATCCAGGCCTCATTGTAGAGCTGAGGCTGATGGGAGTGTTACTGGTTTAAATACAGAGTATTAGCTTCTGAAGAAGGACACATTTATATTTACCTCCTTTCCTTTTCCTTACCATGATTAAAATAATCATGAATATGGGATCCAGAAAGGCAACAGGGAAACAGTTCCCAATGTCCATTTACTCAAAGATTATATCAACACAGTTTATGACTGAACCTAGAGTGTGTAAATTTAATGTTGTCCAAAATCCCTTGATGCAGTGACACACATTTTATAGATGGGATCATGAGAAAATAACTCAGTTAGGTCAGTGTCATCTTTCAGAAGGCGTTAGATTAAAAAAGAGAAACCAGACTGAGGAACAGTTGAGAGGGCAGCATCTCTCTCCTCACAGCTGTCCAGATGTTTCAGATAAAACTCAGTTCAGCTGAAGATGATTTGCTTTGTGGGACATTTCACCTGATGTAGGTGATGAAGGCCGTGGGTGTGTGACCATAAAACATCCAGCCAATCATCTTCTCCAGGTTCGTTGGGCTGCAGACACTTCAGGAATGTGTGAAATTCTGTGTGTGTGTGTTTCTGTGTGTGTATTGACTTTGTATCCGTCACTTGACCGTCAGTCAGACTTGCACTTGAGGCTGGTTTTGCAAGCACCCCCCTTCTTCCCACCCCCTCCCCCACACATGCACAGTTTGGGCCGGTCAGTTCACAGGCTTTAGGATTAATTGTAGATCTGGACTTGGTGAGAGTGTGTGTGTGCTTTAAAGAGGTTACAAACAGGCATGTTTGTATAAGTGTGTGAAAAGGGCAAGGAGTTCCTCTTGACTTTAGAGTGTCTGTCAATCATATTGACTGACCCTACACACGCACGCACACGCACATGCACATGCACACACACACACACACACACACACACACAAACAACCTGCAGCTTATGGACTTACTGAGTGTTAGGGTCTTTTTAAACCTCTACGCATAAAACAAAGCCATAGAATACAAAGTACGAGGTATATAATGCAAACCAGCTAGAGTGAATGTAACATCAAAAGCTGAACCAGCTGATGTTTTTTATGGAGGAGTTTCAGTCCTGAAGAGAAGATGTTCCACCTCGAAACCTGTTCTTAATGGCTCATTATTGAGCTATAAACCATTAAAACTACTGCTATTTGATATCGTATGAGGAAGTGTTGCTGTGTGGTTGTCAACTAAACTGTGTGTTTTCCTGCAGATGAAGAGGAAAGTTGAATTTGACTTGATTGTGTGTGTAAAAGCTTTGAGAAGAGACAGTGTTCTCAGCTGCTCAGATGTCTAGTAGTTTAAGTTCCTCACCATCTTCACAGAGTGTCTGGGGTGAAGTCTCCCCCTCAGAGTGGAGACCCAGTGGGACAGAAAACAGCAGATGAAAAGAGGAAGCTAACAGACGGCTCAGTGTCCTCTCTGGGAGATAAAGGGAGAATATTTGCAGGGGTGGAGGGCGTAGGAGCTGTGGTGGGCGAGCACAGACTATGACTTGCTGATGATTGTATTTTTCCTTACAGTGACTTTCATTGAGAGTATAGGAGAGTGAACTTACTAAAACCTTTTATGAAGTGACTGCGCTCCATTTAAAGTTATGGTTAGTAATCATGTTTAGAAACATGTTTTGTTATACTGGGTGAAATGGTCCTTCTGCCCTCTGAGTAATCAATGCATTATGTACTCCTACTACTACAAAAACAATCAGACCTCTGTGGCAGCTGCAGGACTGACAAAACTCTGACCAATCCATGCTTTATGCTCCAAAAAGCAAAAACCAATCTGATGCCTTCATGGCTAGTTCTGCCATGCCCAATCAAGCTGCCATCTCTCTCCCTCCTGTCGAGGCGTCTTCGTTAATTTGAGAGAGGACAAACAACGATGCTCTGGTTAACTACTTATTTAAATTGGATCAAAAAAAAGAATCTTGTACAAGGACCTTCTGTGTTCAGGAAATCACAGTCTGCAAGCAGCTAGCTGTAACCACCATTCCAGAGAAAGATGAAAAAACTCTGTTACAAACGCATAATATATTTTGCTCTATGTGTGTGTATTTAGCAGCTAAACAGGTAGGGAGGAGCTGTGGTTTAGACTTAGCTCTCCCTTCATTGGTGCACAGGCTGGTCCCAGCCTCTCGGCATTTGGTCCAACCAACCACGAGAGACAGCACCCTGAAAAGAAACCTCCCTACTCTGCATAACTAAATGCTTTATTTGGAAATATTACTTCCATCTCTAAGTCCCCTGATCTCTGACTGGAGTGATGGTCTTCATAGACTTTGAGATGTTCTCCTGTTGCTACTGTTGTGGAAGTTTTTTGCCGTTCGCTGTTGGTGAATAATGTAATATTGACTTCTGCCGGCCGACAAGTTTTTATTTCCTTTTATTTCCTTTCCTTTATTTCCTTCCTTTTATTTTTGTCAATCATCCAAAAACAAACTTGTGGTGTCTGAGTTATGTAAAAGATTGTAATACAGTCACACGTTACATGCTTTGTTATTTCATGTTGGTTAAGACTTGAATAAACAGACAATGTTCAGTCCCATTGATGGCAGTGACGTTTTCCTGATGTGGCCAGAACGTAATTGTGCAACATGATTCTGTAAAATCTTCAACTTTATTGCAGTCATTCCTCATGAAAGCATGGACATGTCTTCTGCAGCAGAATTTGCAAGATCTACAGTTGTCTATTCAAATTCTGATGTGATTCTGTAGCTTGAAACGGGGGTTTCAACAAATCTTGTCCAGGTGTTTTTCAGAGGGAAGTGGAGAGGAAAAAATAGGGAGTAGAAAAGGGGCAAAGAGAATTGTTGTTGTCTTCTCCACCATCATTTTTAGGTGGACACATGGAACAGTGTCTGACCATGGTTCAAGTTGGGCACAGTTTCTCAGTTGTGGTGGGTTTGGGCAGGCAGAATGTTCATGGCTGGAGTTGAAGTATGGCAAGAGTCACAGAGTTTCAGGAGTTCTTCTGCACACCTGACAGTTAGTGTTTTTTGGCTGTTGAGGGCTATGGTCCATGAGTTGAGGTTGTTTGTCTCCTGGTGTGTGGTAAGACTTTGATGTAATCCACTTGGGCATTTCCCTTGGGCATTATTGATGCCCATGGTCTTCCTCCAATCTCTTGATGGTCGTATATATCCTGATGTAAATCTGTCTGTCGGGCCGTTGCGTTGCTCCTCAGCTCAGCTGGTAGTTGTAGGTGTGATGGAGACGGTTCTGCGCATCTGGATGGTCTTTGCTGAATCCACAGAGTTCCTTTTTGTGTTGCTCTGGTTGATGACGGACTCCTGTGTTGGCTCAGGAAACTTTCTGCAGTGGTTGGCATACACTGACGCTGCTCTTTCAGCGGTCTTCACAGCTGGAAGTCATGGAGTGGTGTGGATGGAAAGGATGATTTTCATCTGCTGCATCTGTTGTACAAAACATACACAAAAACAAAACGTACAAACATCCAGTTTTTGTGTAAAAGAGCTAGGGCACATGCACAGTTGTCATTGCATTGTTTGAGGGCTTGTTGTGCTGTGTCATCTTTGTGATTTGCAATGTTTAAGTCATCCAGGTGGTTGTCTTGTATCAGCAGAGGTTGCTGAGATGGTGTTGACACCTGATGTTATGTTAGGTGAGGTGCTATCTGGTTCTGGTGGCCCATGGACCACAACTCTTGAGTTGTCTGCACATATCAGAGCTTGGATATTCGATTCCACACCAATATGTGTCTGCATCGGTGGATTTGAGATCGGAGATGGTGATCTGGACTCCGTTTTTGTTTTTGTTATGATGAAGGGGGGATCACTGTTTGGGGTTTTTTGTCAGTAGCGGTCACAACTGAGTGCCAATCATGTGGACCGCAGGGATGTCTGCATAGGTATTTATCATATTTGGCATAGTATGCGTGTTGTAGAGTTTTCGGGGTAGACAACAGGTGAATGTAGCATTTCGTCCTGTCAAAGTGACAGTTTTGGCAGGGGTATAGGTGTAAGTCTCTATCATTATCGTCAAACATGATAGAATCAAAGTTAGGGTCAGGTAGTGCATGGTGTAGTCTGGTAGATAGAGGTTTTGTTATTCCTTGTGTCGTCCTGTCTCGCGCTCGTCCGTTCTTGCGTTGTCCATCCTCGTCGTTCAGGTTGACAGTTGAGTTTTCCTCCATTGGTTCAGGGACCTTCCTACAGTGGCTGGCGTGAATCCACGTTGCTCTCTCGGCGATCTTCACAGCAGTATACGTTGTCAGGAGTATCTGGAATGGACCTTGCCAGTGTTTGGCTTCTCAGGTCCTTTATCACCACCCAGTTGCCAGGCTCGAAGTCATGAAGTGACGTGGAAGCTGGGAGTGGAAGGGTGGATTTCACCTGCGTTATGCGTAGCACAAACCATACATGAGTGACAAAATTTTTTCGCATGAAATGAGAAACCTTTGGTGAACCAGTGTTGAGTTTGGTGAACCAGTGTTGAGTTATGGCATCCAACATTCCCCCTTTTGACACATGGTTTTACCCATGTGTCACATTAGCAAAGTGAGAGCAGATTAGTGAGAGGAGAGTGAACCTAAGGGGAAAGTTTTGTCATTATTGACAACAGCAAATCCAACACTGTTGCAACCAGTTTGTGAGTTCTGTGAAGCAGATCCATCTACAAAAAGAACCAAATTTGGGTTAGTTAGTGGTGTTTCCTGAAGGTCTGGTCTTGGAGAGCAGACCTGTTGGGGGACAGCAACACAATTATGCTCTTCTCCATCATGTGGTGTGGGTAAGAGAGTGGCAGGGTTTAACACATTACATCGTTTGACAGTAATGTTAGGCATGTCTAAAAGTACGGTGTTGTATCTCAGCCATCGTGCTGTGGAGAGGTGAGAAGTTTTTTGTTCAAGTAAAATCATAGACACAGCATGTGGAACCAGGAGAGTAACATCAGAATACTCCACAATGTCTCTGGAAGCCATGATTGCTTTCTCAACAGCAGCTACAGCTCTAAGACATGTTGGGATCCAGCCACGGGATCAAGTTTAGAAGAGAAATAAGCTACCGGGCGTTACGGCTGGACGATTATGGCAAAAATAATAACCACGATTATTTTGATTGATATTGAAATCACGATTAATAAACACGATTATTCATTGATTTCAAAACCTGTATATTTATTGAGCCACCGACACTCAACTTTAAATATAACACAAGTACCAGAAATAAATTATTAACTATTATTAAGTAAAAAGGACACATGTCCTTAGCTATCATAAATGTCACAGCCTGTATGGGGCGTTCACACCGAACGCGATAGACGCGAATAGAGCGGCAACTCTACATTGAAAATCAATGTAAATGACGCGACGACACGCGATTCAGGCGGTGGCGGCGCCACCCTACTTGGACGTAAACCACTTTATGTCTGAACTTTAAATGGATAAATAAATTGGTCGTGTTGCCTTGGGGTGCAGACACGATGGTGTGACAAACTTTGCAAACAATCTCCGTCTGCTCCACATCCGACGATTTGAAGCCCAAATGTCTCCAAATGACCGAAGCTGTCCTACCTTTCTTCTCACTAAAGGCTGCCTTTCTGCCATGTTGTCTATGCTCAAACACGTCACGTTACACGCTTGCTGCAGCCGCACACAACAGAGGTGCGTTCACGGTGCTTACAGCGCAGGAACTTGCATACACGCTGCGGGGCACATTAATCGTTTTTCTTCGATTGCAGTGTTTTTATGATCGTGAGGGGCCAAAATCGAAATCGCGATCAAAATTCGATTAATCGTCCAGCCCTACCGGGCGTAGTTTATTTCCATGATCCTGTAACAAAACAGAAGTCATGCATCCATTTTTTTTTTTCATCGACTGTCTGAGTGAAGGATCTGGTGGGGTCTGGTAGACCCAGAGTTGGAGCGGTCTGTAAGGCAAGTTTTAATGTGATAAAGGATTGTTCTGCTTCAGGAGTCCATGTGATCTGATCCTGTGATTGTAGACCTTTTCCATGAATGAGGGAGGTGAGTGGAAGTTCAACATGGCATAGTTTGAAATGAATTGTCTGCAATAAGAACACATGCCAAGAAAAGACATCATCTGTTTTTTTGGTGATGGGTTTTGGAAGGTTTTGAATTGCCTCTACTCTTTTTGGTGAAAGAGTTTTTCCTTCAGAAGTAATGACGTGACCTAAGAAAAAGACTTTTTCCTGGACAAATTGAAGTTTTGACAAGCTGGCTTTGTGACCACTGTTAGCCAGATGTTTCAAGAGTTTGACTGTGTTGGCTTCACATTGTTCTTTGGTTGGACTGCAGATCATAAGGTCATCAACATACTGTAGTAAAGCTGTGCCAGGAGAGAGAACAAGAGATTCAAGACTTTGTCTGAGAGCTTCACTGTAAATGGTGGGAAAACTTCATAGTAATCTTGGTGCAAGCATGTGGATGTGAAGTCTTATCTACTGAAGCTAAAGACAAACCAAAATTGATTGTTTGGATGGACCAGAAAGACTAAGACTAAAACTATCTCTGATCATTTTAGCATGAAAAACAACAGTGCGCTCACTGAGAGTCATCACAGGCAACAATTACTCCTGCTTCTTTAAGAGACTCAAAGACCGGTTTATGTCATCAGTTGCTTCTTGTTTGGGTGAATTTTGAGCCTTGCAAGGTCTAAGATTTTGGAGTGATCTCAACAAGTTCAGTCTTTGATGAGGCCAACACCATACTGACTTATTGACAACCAACAGTGTCTTCGGGACGTCCTGTAGAGCTGTAATAGTTGCAACTTGTTTTTCAAAAACAAACAAACAAACACACAGACAGACAGACAGACAGAAAGACAGACAAATTCAGAAAAGCTTTAAGGTACCAGCTGGATTTTCTTTGAATGTGCACAACAGATATTAAACTCTTAACCCTTTATAGGGCACTCATTGAAATACTATGAAATTCAAAAAATCAACTTTAGAGTGTTATTGGGGGCCATAACCAGAGTTTATTTCTGTTTTCAAAATTTTCAAAAATCACACCAAAATCATTTGGTGTGTGGCTGCGGTGTCCCCGACAGGCTCAGGGACTTCAACACTGGTGGTCAGGCTTTCAACAGATGAGGACGAGCTTCTTCTGGAGCTCGATTTGGCAGACGTCTGGGCACTGGCGCCCCTGAACACCTGGATTCTGAAATCTTTCAGAGACTGGCCATTCACTCCAAGGGCCTTACTGTCCCGTCAGTACACAACCCAGGCATTTGTGATACTGACATCAATGACATATGCAAACAGACGCAAGTACCACCTCTTGGACTTCATGGGGGTGCGGTAGAGGTGTACCAGCATGTCACTCTTATCAATGCCCCCCATGTTGGCATTATAACTCCTGATGACAGCTGGACAGCTCACAGGCTCCTTCATCTTGGTCTCACTGCAGTACCTTGTGACTGAGGACATCGGCTCCACCCCCATGTCTGTTGACAGCAGAGTGACTGTTCTGTTGTCCTTCCATCTGACGGCCAGTATCCCATCATCACTGGTAACATAGTCATAAGTACCACGGGGTACAGCCTTCTTCTCCATCTCCTTGACGGACTTGAGTGGAGGATTTCTGATTCTATTGTCCCTTGCTGTCCCTGTGTACCTGCAATTCTGATCTCTGAGGTACCGCACTAGCTCCATGCTGGTAAAAAAGTTGTCAGCAAAGATGGCTGTGGTGGTGGGGGAGGACATGGTACTCGCCAGGACAGCAACAATCTGGCTGGTGGCACCCAGCACTTTTTGTTCAGGCGTCAGAGGGACATCATGGGCCTCCAGGGTAGTTTTGCCCTGGTATAGCACCATGTCATGGATGAAGCCATCCTCAGAGGCCCTTGCAAACAACTTAAAACCCCACTTGTCTGGCTTGTTTTTGATATACTGCCTCAGGTTGCCAGCTGTCTTCCCTTTGTAGGCAACCATCACCTCATCTACAGACTGTTTGGGGGTCTGTGGTTCATGCCTGAAGGCATTATTGAGAAAGCTGAACAGTGGCCGGACTTTGAAGAAACGGTCGCTGGTGCCAGGGATCTGAGTGTTGTCATTGAAGTGGATAACCCTTTTCAGCAGCCTGAACCTCTTTGATGACATCAGGTTGGCAACTTGAGGGACCCTGGTTTCCATGGCCCAGTAATCTTCAACAGAGGGGAGCTCAACAACACCCATATAGATGAGGATGGCCAGAAAGGTCATTATTTCATTATCATTGGTGGAGAAAGTGGTGTTGATGTCCTTCTGAGCAGCATATAAGTTTGTTTGGTATGTTATATGACTGATGATTTGGGCATCAAAGTACCTAATAAAGTACTGAAAAGGCATGTCAATGTAGTCTGGGGCAGAGTGCTGGTATTCAGGAAGGGCTGTGTTGTTCAGGTCAACTTTATGCCAGGTGGTTGGTCTGGGTGCCAACTTGCCAGATCTCCTTGGCCTCTGGGCTTGTACTGCTGGCTGCACATTATCATCACCATCATCATCATCGTCATCCTCACTGTACTCACTGTCCTCACTGTAATTGTCTTGGAGCATCTCCACCACAGGTTGGATCCTTCTCCTCTTGGCAGAGGGGTCAATGTCATTTGTACATGGAATGTCCTGGGTGGGTGGGACAAAATCAGGGTCTGCCACATCATCATCATCATCCTCATCATCATCACTGATGGCAGGGTGGGCGGGCACGACAACACTCTCCCTCCTCTTGGCATAAAACATCCGGGAAGACATTGCCTAAAAATTTCACACAATATAACAGTCGTTACAAGGTCACAAACTGACAAAAATCACAAATTTTCACTATCTATAGCTTTAATATTTCTTGAAATCAGTCAAAATTATCCCTGAATCATTGTATAGTATTATAAAAACCTTTGGCAACATTAAAACATAATGTCCTTAGTTGTATTGCTTTTTTTTATCAAGAAAATGCTATAAGCATGCATTGTTAGGTGCATCGGGCATATGTCCAAAAATGGACACACCTAATGATCTCCCGCTTTTAGGTGAACCGGGCGTATGATCAAATATGGTGCCTGCATTTTTCATGCCGTAATTTCACTCATTTCCACAAGTCCTCGACAAACAACACATATGTCATCACTAAGCACAACTATTCAACTATAAAATGTGTGAGTTTCATCAACTTACCATCGTTAGTTTAGAAGTTTTGTACAGAAATGTACGGTAAGCTAGCCGACTTTCGTGTCTTTTTCCGACTTCAGTGGAGGGAAAAAGTTAGATGCACTCCAGGTCTCTGCTGATTGGTCGAATGCCACAGTCATGTGATCTGGGATGTAGGGTGATCGCCTCTGATTGGCTAAGTGAGGAGCACATGGTTCTTGACTTCGCTGAGGTACAGGAGGGTGGCCATTTGCAAAGGGTGCGGAAATTACCAAAAATAGTCACTTGCCCTATAAAGGGTTAAGAGTAGCCCTGCAGTGATGGTAAAGATAGGGCAGATCGATCAGATGTTTCTTGCCAATAGGCTGCGCGCTGACATGATTTTATACATGGGCCCAAATCTTCCCAGTTATCTGATATGTGTTTTGCAAGTGTGATGTGTGGGACAGAATGGTCTATGGTGTACACATCACACTGAGTTGGTGTAAGAGACACTGATATAGCACATTTATGTTGTGTCCAATAAATGTGTGTCAGTGTGAGTATATCGAATATCTCTTTCAACCAACCTTCCTCATATGGCTCATCAGGTCCTGGTGACACATGAGAGGTGCAATGCAGGTTCTCTGGTGTCATGAAGTCAGTTGTTAAAACTGTTTTTCTAGCTTTTGTAACAAGCTTAGAGGTAGTTAATGGTTGTAATTTCCATTGATATGCATATTGTAAGTTTGGGGTGTAATGAACAAAAGAATTTGAGAAATTTAGGTCTAGATCAGATAGTTTATGAACTTTCACACCCTCTGGTGTTGATATCAGATAAAGACCTAATTTGCACATCAAGTCTCTGCCCATCAGGTTAATGGGACAGACTTTTGAGAGCAAGAATTTGAAGCTTGTTTTTGGTCCATCCTCACATTTGAGTGGGACAGTAACATTCTCTCTAATTGTTTGACCTGATGAACCAACAGAGTACACATAATCTCAGCTCAGTTTTGGTTTTGTAGTGAGTTCTAAATCTTTTATCACAGAATGTGTGGCTTCTGAGTCAACTAAGAAAACAACATTTTCTTCTGCAATGGTCAATGTGTTTCAGAAATTTCTTGAAATGATCAGATGTGTATTGGACATATGTTAGAGCAGTCGTATATCCATTGCTTGAGTTTTCAATAGATGTGTTAATTTGCTCAGTATGTATGTGTGAATGTGGTGCAGTACCTTCCTCAGACCTCACAGGTTGGTTAAGCTTGTCAGCAGAAATCCATCCCCTCCGATCAACCCCCGATCATCCTCAGTCTAACTTGTTTCTTGGAGTTGGTGATGTTCTTGTGGGACAATCACGTCCCTAATGTCCATGTTGGTCACAGTAGTAACAGACATCACTGTCAGACTTACTGGCTCTTCTTGCCCAGTTCTTGTCTTAACCATGTCCTCTCCATCTGTGTCCATGACTTAGTTTTCCATGTTCCTTGACTGTGTAGATGTCAGCCGAAGTCCATTACACAGTAAACCAAACGTTGTAGTTTCAAGTCCAGATGCTCCAACCGTTGACATGTTGAAGACTGCATTCTGTGGTGACGCAGTCTGTGTGCAATCAGAGATGATGGATTGATTGCAGAATTTTGTGGTGGAGTAGATGTGTCAGGCTGAGTTGCTTCTGAAGTTGTTGTGCTGTGGCATGGTGAAGTGGTCTGCTTCTCTTCTTTCGCTGAGTGTCGCAGAGTTCTCTGGTGGTTGAGCTGAAGGATGAATTGGTGGGCTGTTGGTGAGGTCTGGACTTAAGCTTCAAAGCTGCCAACTGTGGAAACAAAGAAGAGGAGATCTGCAAGTCTGGTGTTCTTTGTGTGTGTAAATTTTTCTTTCTTTTAAAACTTTTTTCTCTCTTTTTTTTCTGAAAAAGGCAATTGTTCTTGCGTTACTTTCCTTTTTCGTGCTTTTACTCTCTTTTCACATCAAAGATCTCGTTGATCTTCCATAATTCACAAAATGTTTGCAGATATTTTCTTTTCCCTTCAAATTTTCCTCTAATTTTGATATATATTTTTAAACTGAGGGATCCCCCTATTGGGAATCCAAACTCAGCTGTCCAGACATTTAAAAGCTTTTATCCCCATATTTCCTTCTCATGACATCCACAATCGGACCCTCCGGCCCGGACCCTCCAGCCCGGCCTCAACAGAGGTTTTACTCCCCATTACCAGTTATGGGGGTCGTGCACGACACTACAATACAGACGTCTCTGTAAGGATTGCTTCGTTAAGCTACAAGCAATTCAAAAGCATCCAAAGTTTTTACACTTTGACCCCTGAGTCCCTGACTCAGTACCCCTGAGTTCTACACTCAGTATTCCTGATTGTGGATGAGATGAAAAATGGAAATATTATGCTAATTTAAAATTCCAAATTTAAAAAAGAAGAATTTAAAATGTCAATATTTCAAAGCTCACCAAATGAATTTTGTTGAATTGCGTTTGTGGAATCCCAGCGGCAACGATCTGGGGCGACAGCGGTCAGTCCTCCTTTCTCAGAAGAGAATTTGAGGTTGGAGGCTGGAAAGCTTTTTTCTTCCATGATGGCCTGTCACTGTCCGCATTCCGTCCCAGACGATTGCTCGAGGGATCCCACTCCTGACACCAAATTGTTGTGGAAGTTTCTTGCCGTTCGCTGTTGGTGAATAATGAAATAGAGACTTCTGCCGGCCGACAAGTTTTTATTTCCTTGCAAGGAAAGGTCAGTCCTCACCCGAGCGGTAATGGTAAAGGAAAGACCCCGAACATGGGGTGAGCTAAACATTTATAGATGGGGAACGCCCCTAGGATGAATTTCACACCCCTTTGTCTGGTTGGCGGTATCAGAGCCTGGAGTTATCTATGGATAAGAGGTTAAGGGGTCTAGACAATATAAATTGCAAATGGTAAAAAGACAAAGGGGTGTTGGAGAAAGAAGAGGTGGGGCATTGGTGAAATCAAATTTGCAGTTACAAGAGAGAAGAGAAGGTGGGGCATCAAATTTGCAGTTACACTACTTTCACTCAGGTTGTTTACAGAATGTCCTCACTACTCCCCTGCCACAGCCTAGTAAATCGAAAGTTCAGACAATAGCATAGTGTTCAAGTTACATACAGAGCAGATAATCAAGTCATGTGCAGAGCAGATAATACCACGGTGTTCAAGATGAGTGCAAAGCAGATTCTATAGGCTTCTAGTGATCTGACCTGTCCCTCACATGTATTAGTCCTTCGTACCATGGGACTAATGCTTGATTTCATCTCATCATCATCAGATCACCACAACTCAGTATCAATCATTAGCATTACTTCAAAATCATCATAGTTTTTTATTCAGTAATACACACAGTTTAATACATCACCAGTAGAAGAAGAAGAGTCTTCAGAGGTATTTATTATGGAGAGAAAAAGAGTCTTCTTTATTATAGAGAAAAGGAGTACTTAGAGGTAGTTTACAGAGGAAGAGAGTCTTTCATAGGTATTCAAAACAGACAATCATCACTAGCAATCATCAGTGGTCTATAAATGGAGAATAATCTAAAAACTATCATTAAAATATAAAATGGAGTATATATGTGTAGAATTATCTACACATAGAGACTTAGCATATATTAGCATAAAATTAAGTTTTTGTCTCTAATAATTCAGTAATAGTATGTGAGATGAAGAATTATCCCTAACACTCCTCTGGCGTGCGCAATTGGTGTCTTCACCTATGTCCGCAGAAAAGCCACACTCCAGTCTGGTGGGTGGCAATGTAGCTCTGGCAATGCGCATTGAGTGTCTTCACCTATGTCCGCGGGAAGGTGGAGGCGTGGCTTCAGAGAGAAGTCTGAGGAAAGGGACTGCGACTTTTGACTTGTGTATTTTCAAAATGTGGCCTGCTAGAACCGTTTTTCCAGGATCTCCAACCCTACCTTTATAGGAGTACACTCTGCTTCTACACATCTCCACATCATCACACATCCTCTACTTCTTCATGTCTTCCACTGCTTTCACTCTCAGTTCATCCCCATCAAAATCATCCTGCAAACTAGAAACTTGATGCAGATGTTTGCTGATGCTGATGTTTGACATCAGTTTGAGTTGAGCTCAAGACATGAACCTTCTGGCCATACCTGGGTCCTCAGCCCAAGTCTGACCCATATAACTCCATATCTGGGCAGAGTCCAGTTATTATCCTCCTGTATTGACTGGCAGCTGCAATAGTTTCTGTCTGTGTGCCAGAACTGGACCAGATGTGGAAGAAGCATCAGACATTCATGCAGTATATTAAGGGTGGGAACCTTCTATCTCACGATTCGAGTCGATTCAATTTGATTCTGATTTTTGGGGCTATGATTCGATTCAGAATTGAATTTCGATTCAAAACGATTTTATTCATAATGATTTCTGCTTCAATCTATAGGTGTCTAAAGGATCCTCATGATATACTCCAGTCTACTTTGAAAGACAGAATGACAAATGGAGACATTAAAGTGTCTTTTTCACATTTATTTACTTTTAAATTCTAAGGAAAGTGCCTTTTCCAAAAACAGTGTGTGGACCACGACTGCTACTCTAAGTAGCTAGGTATAAAATAAGTTGGAACAAAAATAAAGTGCTTCTGTATAATAAAAATGGCACAGTTGAACAAGATGCATTTTCACTTCTTTCAGGAAAGTTGCAGTACCAAAAATATGATGTGGGACACAACTGTTGCACAAATGAAAAACATTAATATTTCTCAGCAGCTTTAAGAAAAACAAGTTATGAAAATAAGTGTTTTTTTTTTCAAATGAAAAATAGTACCCGTAAGCTAGCTGCCTCTGAATTTTTCATTAAAGTGCCTCTTGCAATAATAGAACTGTCCACAACTGCGCAACTGATTGTATGATTTTCAACAAATCATGAAAGAAAACCGGACATGAATTGTGTCCAAGGTTACTGTCCATTTGCAGGTGCAACATCCAGGTTCTTTTGAAGGAAGAGAAGCTGGTCCACATGTGCTGGTGTAAGACTGCTTCGCTGAGCTGTCACTATATACCCAGCAGTGGAGAATACTCTCTCAGCTGCAACGCTAGTGCCAGGGATACACAAGTAGCGTTTAGCCTGTCTAGCCAAAAGAGGGAAATCTGTCTCATGGGTCCCCCACCAGCTGAGGGGGTTCTCTGACAGGGACAGTGGAGGGGCTTCCAAATATTTCTTCAGCTCCTCTTCAGCTCTGGTGCTGGCAGATTTACAGATGACACTTACCCCAGTAAATGTCTTGCCCAATAGATTAACCAGTGCAGAGGGCCTTCTTTTTGGGGCAGGTCCTTCTTCTGGGTCTGGCTGTGGTATCTCAGGCTTGTCCTCAGCCTCCTCTGAGTTCATATGATGCTACAGGAAAAAGAAAAAAAATCAACAATCATATCAGTCATTATGTACAATATAATCACACCACCAGTCCCTCATTTTATGGTAAAATAAAAATGAATACATACAACCATTCAAGATGGGTGCATGAGATGGATCATTTAACTTTGACCTACATTATTATCCATTTTTAACATGTATAAATGTGTTGTGCAGTTTACAAATATATATATATTTTTTTTCAAGAACAGGTAATCTACCTCAAGTGCTGCAGCCTCTGCAACTACATTGGCATGGACTTCCTCCTTGGCGAGGGAAGGCAGGGCCTTGAATCTGGGGTCTAAGAAGGAAGCAGTATAGAGAGAGCATGCGCTTATCCTACGCACAACTGTATCTTTTTCCAGATCTTCATGGATTGCCAGTTTGATTTCCCGAATAACTGGAGTGTCAGCAACAATGCCAGCTGCCTCGGTGTCGTGCAGCAACTGAGCATGCAAAGGAGCAATAACTGAGAGTGTAGGTGTAGAATCCTCGGACATGATGTGAGTTGCATTTTTCATTGGTGTCAGTGCTGATGCTATTTCCTCAGCAGTGGAGATGCAGGGCTGCCAAGTTTCAGAAAATGACAAGAGTAAGACTTTAGTGCCATGATGCGTTCGCCTCTGGCGGAAAAAATTTGGCCTTTTTTAACATCGATTTGGCCCGTTTCAACGATGATTTATACCTTAAGACTGATGTCCTCACCTCCATGCCAGCTGCTCTCCCTGCACTGTGGCCTCCTAATGCTAGTCTTAATTAACCAGAAATTAGAAATGCAAATTGTAACAAGAATTTTGACAAAAATATATTTATTTGTCAATATTTCATTTCAAACGCTCCATCATTTAGCTGGGGACATGTTTTATGTTGTAGGTGTTGGTTGCTGATTTGGACGATTTGATGATAGAGGCAGGGGGCTCCCACTTAAATCACTGTGGCTTGAGGCTCACCATCTTCACTGTCATTATTGATGACAGGGTTCCCCCGAGAGCCAAACTGTTGCGGGTCTTGGTCTTGTTCAATCCAACCAGAGAGAAAACTCGTTCTGCATCAGTGTTTGCATGAGGAAGTACCAAGACCAACTTGGCAATATGAGACAGCCTGCCAAATCTGCTCATACCGGTCACCTTTGAAAAATGTACATAGGAAGCCTAATTACTCTCAAGTATTTTTGTGTAGTATTAAGTTGATTATGTCAATGGGTATTCCCATGAGTACAGAATAATTCTTACCTTATTCTTCATTGATGCCATGTTCCCCCAAAAGCTCTCAAAGTCAAACATTGCTGGGTCTTCGGGCATGGCAATTTCCATGGACTGGTAGTCTAGAAACTCCTCACTCAGTTTGTCACGCTCCTCGGGTCCATTGTATGGGAGAAGTTCAGGAAACCAAAAAGAATACAACGTGCACTGATCTGGTCAAGTATTGTAACTGAAACAGGGGTTGTTTTTCAGATGTGGTCATCAAACAAGAAAATGTGACCACAGCCTGGTCTTAAGCCTGCTCTACTTGTAAAGCATATTGAGATACTGTAACTTGTGTTAGGATTTGGCACTATAGATAAAATAGTACTTTACGTGATACCCCCACTAACCTGTCGACAAAGTAGAAGGCATCTTCCACGCCACACTCTACTCTGTGCTGGACATCCAGAAACATGGCATGTTTTATCAGAGGCTCTTTCATGGGGAGTGAGCTGGTTCATCTTCTCACGTCCTGTAATGATAAGTACATATATCATTTATGTCAGATTAAAGGTACACATCAGACTAGGGCTGAACGATTAATTGCATTTGCGATAATATCGCGATATGATAAAACGAGATTTTCTAACCGCAAAGGCCGCGATATGACTTGTCACGTGATCTGGCGACGTGACTTGCGAGTGAGCCGAGCTGAGCAGAGCAGACAGGGCGAGAAGTCAGCGTTTTAACCTGTTGCACAATGGCCTCAGGCTCGACAGAAGTAGCTGACACAACTGAAAGTTTGGTACCAAAAAGAGGCATCAGTTGTGTGGAATTATTTTGGCTATAAAAAAGAAGATGCTGCGCAACGTCAAGTACTGTGCAAAACCTGCCTTGCTACCGTTCGTACCTCACGAGGTAACACTACGAACCTTTTTCAACACTTGAAAAACCACCACAAAGCCATGTACGATAGTTGCATGGCTAGAATGCCAACGGCCAGTGCTTCCACATCAAGTAAGCAAAGTACCAGCCGACAGGGATCACTGACCGAACTGTTTGAAAGTATTACTCCGTATGAACATAATTCGAAACGGCACGTGGAAATAACTCAGGCAATAACGGAGTTCATAGCGAAAGACATGATGCCCATTAGCATAGTGACCAAGCCTGGGTTGGTTTATTTTGTGTTCATTGGAAGTTTGATTTAGCTAAAGTTTGATTTACCTAAAAAATGTCCAATTGGTTAGAGCAGATATTTGTTCTCCTTTATTTTCCTGCACTTTAGTATGTGTGATGTTACTGACTGGAGATCAGTAAGCTTTATTATTTTTATATCTGTATATTTTATTTATTTATTTATACACTGTCCTGTCAATCTCAGACAGTGTTTAAGAAGTGCAGTCCACATGTTTACATAAATGTTACACATCATGACACGTGAAAAGTTAGAAGATGTTGAAGAGGTAAAGCCACAGATTTGTTTGCTTTATTGTTGTAATCTGCACTTTAAATAAATCTGATATTGTTTATTATGACACAGTGTTTGAAAAATACATGAGAAGAGGACCTTAAAAATAATCGCATATTAAATCGCAATCGCAATATTGAGGAAAAAAAATCGCAATTAGATTATTTTCCAAAATCGTTCAGCCCTACATCAGACTGAAATTGTTTGTGTGTCTGTTCTCTGATTAATATATGTTATATCTAAAGTGGGTGCTGGAAAGTGTGGAAAATTTAATGACCTGTATCATTTGATCCATCTGTGATCAACGTGAAAGGATTGGTCCTCATCTTCATGACCAGTTCCTTTCTAAAGTGAGGAGCCACTGCTTCATTTATTATGCAGGACATTTTTGTGCGGGCAGACTTGAAGCTCTGTGCAGTAGGGGAATCTTTGAAGCATTCTTTTAGCAATGGGCTGAAGTGATCGGCTACTGCAAATGGCACATTGTGTTCCACCATTGACACTGCTATCTTTACCACAGCTCTCCTTGTCTGCAACAGAAAGGAGGTAATTAAAAAGCAAATCATGCAAAAAAAAACATTAATAAAACATTAAGTGTTTTTTGATTGAATGAATGTCTTAGCAGCAGACTCAAGGTCCATAGAAAAACACTATTACATACAAAAATAAACAAATAAGAACGGTTCAGATGAACATTAGATTAGACAAGGTATTCGTTTCATTTACTATATATTTATGCTGATAGAACCTGTAAGTGCAATTCAGATACTAGCAGTGTTCATAACGCTGGTAAAGAGAGAATCATGTAGAAGGTTCAATCACTGATATGAAGATACTTAAAGGGGTGCTTTCAAGCTACCTATTGTGGTTTTTGTTGGTGACTGAAGTGACTCAACGCAGTCTTATTCCCATCTCATACTGACATGTTGGTACATACAGCATTGTTAAGGACCTTTGAAGTTGTTGATTTGTGTCTCTTGTAGGAGAAAAGTTGGTGATTGGCTTCACTACTCGAGCTACACTCAATAGGCTGCTCTGCCTCTGATGAAACATGCCATGTTTCTGGATGTCCAGCAGAGAGCATGACAGCAGACAGCAGATCTCTCTGCTGTCTCTTCCTCTTACCACCTAGCATCTTTCAAAAGATAGCTACATGTTACTGTTTGATTGAATACTGTTTTACATTGAGACTAACGTTAGAGTCTCTTTTTTTTCTTGTGAACTGGCCAAGAGAAGAGGCAAATAAATGTTACACAGCTCTGCAACAAATACAGGACAATGATAGACTTATAGCAGCCTTAAAACAGTACATATTAACTTGGAAACTCAAGGAGAAACAGCGAATCAACAGTGAACAAAATTGGGTAGTTACCTACCGTCCGTCTTCTAGGAAGCAGGAGAACGTCGAGTCAGTGGGTTTTAAATGTCGGCGCGGTTGTGTGTGAAAATTGTTAGAGCCAAGACCCGCCTCTTCTTCTTCTTTTGATTTTGATTGGCAGCTGGCATCCAACTTCTGATTGGTTTATATTGCGTGGTGCCTTCCGTGGTTGGTTAGTTTTAGGCACAAAGGTAAATATAGAGTATTGAATGGGGAAATATAAGCATGAGGAATGTCAAGTGTGGCGTGTGGTGTGAGAATGGGTCAAATTGCGTCACTATCACACTCAAAGTGTGAGGCTTGGCAGCCCTGGGTGAAGCAAATAACCCAAAGCCAGTTGGAGGTCAGGATTATGGTGGTCCAGGTTCAGTGCAGGTTGATGCTCTCAGATTTGAGGCTAACACTGGCTGGACTTGCTGCAGTATAAAATACCTGCTAAAGTTATATTCATCAACTAAAGTTATATTCATCAAACACTGCAGTGTTTTTTCACTTTGACGGATATGCAAGTAGCTTAATAGGGTGATGTTGGACTTAAATAAGTTTAATCACTTTCCTTATTACATTAGAGCTACACTGTAGGACTAGGGCACAGCTCTGTTCGGCACGGGAAGATATTATGTTTCGCCTGGAGCCTGTCAGTGTTACCAGACTGTTAGCATTGTAGCTTTTATGTTTTCCAACATGGCTGCTTTGTGTGTGTTATGATATTAGTGCAGTTATATTCTACATGTGCATGTGCTGTCAGTGTGATTAAAATAATTTCAAACAAGCCATGTTTTGTTCCTGTTTCACAAATATAGGTAGGTTGCCAGTAAAGCTAATCCTGGTTGTGTGTGACAGCGAACATCCACCTGCAGAATCGAACCCATAACCTAAAGGTCAAGATAGAGCTAATCATCACAAACTTTCTTCTGGAGAGAAGCAGCAAAATGGGAATAAATAACGATAACAGAACATTTTGCCTCGATGCTCTGTTTTCACTGTTTCTCTGTCCTGGTGCTATCAGTCTGATAACGCAGTGACCTTAGACTCGCCGCAGAGTGACTTTACTACACTCATTATGGAGAGACCTTGAACCCACCACGAACAGAATGATGTTCCAACGGTCAATGTTACTGTTAGAGCTGTTAGAGACGTGTTTACTACTCATAGGTGACATTACCCTACCAGTGCTGTTGCAGTATGATGTAATGACACCGAAGGAGACGGAGATCAGCCCTCATGGGTCCGGCCCAACGTTATGGCTGGTGCTTCATGCAGGATCTTGCTGTCGAGTCACTATAAAACAAAGTTATGTGGTGTCACATCATAGCATTATTTAAATCATATAATGTTATGTTACATGCCACAATGCCAAGAGCTGCTAGTGGAGGCCCTCACAGGCCAAAAATCAGACCAGCCCACTGGGAATTGTGCCGGCCCTCCAAATTAGCTTCTCCGGGCCTGCACCCCAGGCTGATGCAGACAGAAATGTGGAGAAATTTTGGATTTTTGTGACAAAATGGTAGCTCCTATCAGAGAAAGGATCCAGAGGACTTCCTGAATACATTGATATGATTTTGGTGTCTCTAGAATAGTGCCTCAGAGCCTGTGGCACTAATCATACTGTCTCATTCATTCACCATCACACACCGAGTCATGCTGCATATGTGTGTGGTGTTCATTTGAGCTATTATCTTGACATTTGAGAACTAATCAGTAACAACCTTTTTATATACCAGTCTATGGTAGCAACTCATCAGCCCCCTGAACACACACACACTTAGTTATTCTACTAGTGTGGCTCAGCTGAAGTTACTCAACAGCTGTTGGATGTGTTGTGTTGAAATGTGGTGCAGATGTTGGATGCTGGATGAACTGTGATAACTCTAGTTCCCATTAGCCCAGCCCTTGCTGTGTTGACTGTAAAGTCTAGTAATAAAGTGTAACCCCAGTCCCATGTAGCTAGTAAATATTACCTGACAAATAATTAGCGTGTTATACTACAATAGAATGGGGCCTGAGTTCGTCTGAAGCTGGCGCTATATACCTGTGATAACAGTGATAGTAATGTAATATGACTTGGCGGTGCCTCCAATAACTATTAAGAAGTAAACACAAAATTTGGTACTTCCTTGGTAAATTAAAAGTTCATTTTAACCTGTTTTATTACTTATTTACCCAACAAGTATCACCTTTGCAATTACAACACAGTCAAAACAACAAGATTAATTTATTGCAAAGTTACGAATTGGCCATTTGCAATTTAGTTAACTGGGTAACTGTTGACCTTTAAGTATGCACTGATAACAGTATTGAAAACTCTGAGGGAAAGGAAAACTCAAGTGTCCACAGCCCACACTCACACACATTCACACCGGGCTTTTAAAATGTAGGTAAAAAATCAAAAAAAAAAAACATTGTAGACCCAAAACGTTACTGCACCTTACCAAAGGGTAAGGTGCAGTTTCAGCAGCAAGGGAATGGGGCGTGCAGCAACACGGTTCGGTGAACCAACAATCAAGTACAGCAGCTAGAGTCTCTCCCTGACGGTCCAGGGCTCTCCTGGTCCTCACTCTCTCCCTCTTATGGCAAATGTCCGGTCCTGAATCACATAGTTACTCTTAGTAACTACGCTACAGGCTAATTCATGGCAAAAGACCCACAGTATGTCGTAAACGAATGAGCAGTTGCTAGCTGCAATGCTTTAAATAACAGTGTGAAAGTCCATGAGCAGGCTAAGCTAAAGGCTAGCAGCAATTAGCGATTCAGTTCATCTTTTACACATTACAATGAAACAACAGCACCGAACACAACAAAACACATGTATTTACCTCTGGCAGATTCTCAGAGTTCACACACACCAAACACAGGACGACTCTCTGTCAGTCTTGGAAGTTTGCTGTTGCTAACCTTGCTGCGGCCCGGAGGTGACGCTAACCACCTCCTCCCTGAACAAGGTGAGGGCAGGATGGGCCAAAGACTACAGACATACCGACAGAGATGAGAGAATAAAAAATTGACAATATAGGCTGACATGACACTTCACTGCCCCACAAACAATCATGGTCTTCTGGCATTTGTGCAGACAACCAACTACGAATGATTTTTAGAACTAACACCACTGCTTTTTCCTCTGATTTGTAACTGTATATAGAATCAATGTTTTTAACATATTATAATCCAACACATTTTAAACATATTTACACCTCATAAACTTGTTATTTTTTAACAACATAAACATTTTAATGTCTGCATATAAATGAATGGAAATAAGAGCCACAGAGCTACAAAAGGTTATGATAAAACTATACGGTAACAAGAAAGGGAGTGAGGCTGGAACACAGTCTGTGAGATCTGCCCAGACTGTCTGTGTGTGTACAGGTTCAATGCTGAGTGTGTGTTTGTAGATGAGTGTGTCTAAACAGAGCTTTACCATTAACTCACACACCAGGACCTGTGTGTGTGTGAGAGAGGGGGTTAGAGGGGCCTTCTCCTGCAGCTACAATATAGCCAGTACACTGTGAGTAATGATTAAATCCTCTTCTGAGAGGTTGTGTCCACACTGAGCCGGCAACATTTAAAGGGCATCTTTTTCTCTCCACCATCCTGTTTCCACAGCTGCTTATCAAACATGAATCCAGCCTCCAGTCTGTTTAATGAGTCCTTTCAAATTTGTTATGTTAATGTTGTTATTTTATTGAAAACCAAAGTGCATGAAAAAGCGATTGAAATCTGACCGCTGAAACCTCCTGGTGGGTTACTTCAGCATTAAACCTGGATTAGTCCTCAGCTTTGTTACAATGTATACAGTATGTACTCCAGTCTTCACCCTCATAATGTTCCACTGCTGAGGCAAAGTAATGACGACTGTGTGTACTCTCTTCCTTCTTAAATAAAGTCCTGTGATTAGCTCCCTGCTTTGCTCCACTTCAAGTGAAGTGAAACCGTTCACGAACAATCCTAATACACACACACACACACACACACACACTTCCTACTTCCTGTTACACATTACTGTGAAGTTGCGTTGGCCTGTCACTTTGATGAGGTTTAGTGTTGGGGGTGGGGAGGGTGGGGTGCGACCCAGTGTTGGTCTGTTAGTTGACTCCTTTTCCCAGAAGGCCAATGGGCTAACAGTTTGCTGCCCTTACAGCACCCACACATGTAATGCTCCGATGTCAGAGCTGTCACTGACGAGTTATAAAATTAAATCTGTCTCTCTCTGTCTGTGCAGTCCTCATGTCTGTGGAGGTCAGTGCTGTGTCGGATGGACTTTGTCACCTCGAACCAGGAGATGCACCAAGCGTGAGTACAGGCTGCTGTCGCCATTTTTTCTCCCACCTTGAATCAAACCACACTCTCAGCGTTAGGAATGGCTGCAGTGGCTGGTTGGTTGATGTTAAAGAATAAAGCTGGTGATATTGAGTGTTTTTCTTCTTCTTAGTAAAATCCCACGTGTAGACCAAACACAAAACTACTACAATGTGACAAAATATTACAAAAATGATGAAAGACAGAAAAGATGAAGATGAGTTTTTTTGATCACATCCACACTGATTTTATCAATGAGTTGGATTTATTAACACGCGTTTGTACTTGAACTCTGTTTGAATTTCAGCACAGCTGTGTTTTTATAATGTATTGTCAATGTCATGGTAAATGTTAAAAGAACCTTTAAGAGAAGACTGTTCTAGCTCCTCACTACAGTCATCTGGACCACAGGAACATTTGGATCCTGCTGCTAGAACCACACAGCCCCAATCTACCTTACATCTGTGTTCTGATATGATTTTACTTTTTAAATTTAAATCTAAAAAAATGCACCAAAGACAGGACCAGCAATGTGCTTCAGTACTAATTAGTTGTAATGCATGCCTATGCATCCTATCCAACTAATCCATCTTGTTTAGGCAGAGGTAAATGCCTACCTGTCACCCAGTGACGTGCGGTGAGGTTCATGGCTGGTGAGGCACTGACTTCATCACAATCAGATCTGTAAACATATGAAAAAAAACTGCATTTAATAATCAAAAACAGACAAAAATATTCTCCATGTTTTGGCTTCTGTCTGCAATAGCTTCTTCAGCGCTTTGGATACTTTAGGGTTATTTTCTTCTTTTATAATACATGAACCCTACAGAGTAGTTTATTCACCATTTGATTGGCAGCAGTGAACGGGTTGTGTTTAAAATCTCATATCAGCATTCTTTACACATACAAACTGTAGCACACAAAAAAAGCACATTTAATTTGGAGAAAAAAAATTATTATAGTCTTACCTTTACATATAAATGAAGTCCATGCGCCGCTCCTTCTGAACAAAGGCGTCAATGACTTTTTTGTCGAAGTCTTCCTTGTCTGCCTTAAGTTTTAGAAATCTCTCTGCCTCGATGGAGATCACTGCCAGAGAGGAAAGCCTTCCTTGATCAGTCCTGTTTCGACTGTATGTTTTTATTCTTTTCAGCGCTGAGAATGACCGCTCCACCGATGCTGTGGTAGCTGGAACAGTGAGCACTAGCTGGAGCAACTTTGTCGCCTCAGGAACAGTTGGAATGAGATCTTTCTGGGCCAAAAACCTGAGAAGCTGTCCAGGAGATTTACATTCATCTCTCACTGTTTGTGAACTATACAGTCCAATGAGATCCGCCTTCAGTTTCACCAAGTCAAAGAATTTGGCGTATTTTGACAGGCTCTGCAGTTTCACGTCATCAAAATGTTGTGACATTTCACTGAATTTTGCGCAATCCACCAAACCAAGGAAAGCCAGCTCCCCAAAATGATCAAACCTAGCCTTCATCTGATCGCTGATGTTATCCAGAATGTTACAGAATACTTGTCTTTGATTATTTCTGGCCGGCTGTCTTGCTCCACTCTCTGTCAGGCCAAGTACGTCACATTTCCGCTCAAACCGGTCATAGAAACTGTCGAACTCCAGTCCAATGCGCTTGAGAGCTGCAACAGTGTCGCGGATGCGTGCAAGACAATATTCAATATCCATCACTTTGTTCTGCAGCACTCTAAAAAGCGCGTCAGTTACACTGAAAATGTCCTCATATGCCAGAAGAAGAAAGCATGTTGATGTTTTTGACAGCCACCAATCGAATCCTGCTGCCATCATCAGCGTGTCATTATCCCAGCCGTCAGGATTTTCTGTGATGATCTGAAATAAGGCGCGCAGATCATTTTGGTGCATGCTTATTGTCTGCAGCAGCCTGGAGTTAGAGCTCCATCTTGTTGGCGATGCTCTGGGTAACCGGCGCTTGACAATATCGTCCAGCAAGTGAGTGCGCTTTGTGGACTTGCTGAAAAATGACGCTAGTCCCTCAGCTGTTTTAAAAAACCTGTGACACTCGGGCATGCACTTAGCTGAATGCAATAGCACCAAGTTCAGCTTGTGTGCGTAACAGTGCGTAAACATGGCTTCGGGCACTTTTTCTTTAATTTTAGCTTGCACGCCGTTCTGATGCCATGACGGCGGCCCCATCATAGGTCTGAGCTACAAGCTTTTCAACATAGTCATACTTCTCCAACACTCCCAGGACATATTCAGCAACGGCAGAAGCGCGCCTGTCCTCACTCACATCATCAAAGCCCAAGAACGCCTCCTTCACCTCACAGTCCGTAGCCACATAGCGCAATACGACAGAGATCTGAGCCTTGTTTGTGACGTCTGTGGTCTCGTCAACTTCTACAGCAACAAATGGGGCTGCACTGATTTCGTTTTTAATGTCATTCCTAATGACATCACCGACTGCTTCGATTAAATCATTCGGTATTCTGTTGGACAAGCCAGAAAATACAGCAGATGTCTCCAGATGTCTAGCTAGCCTGTCATCTTTCTCCGCAAAAGCATGCAATAATTCAACATAGTTGCCACGATTGGCAGAGCCTGTACTCTCATTATTTCCACGAAATGCTAGCTGCTGCTTGGCTAGGAAGCAGGTGGCATTGATGAGATCTTTTAAAATCTCTCGGTTCTCTTTCACCTTAGCGTTGTGGATGCTGATGTTGAGTCGTCGCTGTTCGTCCAAAGCCAAGTCAATCCTGGACATCCCGAATGTTTTTAGCGCGATCTGGCTTTGAATGTGGGTGACCGACTGCTCATGTTTAATGAGGCTTCTTGGCAAATGCTTCAGGTCACAATATCCCATCTGAGTCCAGACATTGTCAGAAGCTGAGAAAAGCAGACAGGAGTAGCAGAAAAGGCGGTTTCTTGCTAGACATCCACACAGCCAGCCTTTTCGTGTGTACCACTCTGTTTGAAAAGAGCGGGTCTTCTGTCCCGTAGTCTGAAGCAAACCTTTTAGCTCCGGCGTTGGTCATCCTTTCCATATTACCTCCTGCTTCGATTGAAAATCCAATTTAGAAAATTGTTTTAGCTTAGAAATGTAATCCTCCATTGTGAAATTACGGCCACTCAGGAGAAAAAAAAATAACTGAATGACTGCACTTGACTTTCCTTACAGTGAATTGTAGCTCGCTGTCACTTATTCTGCAGCGGAGCGGAGGAGGCGCAAGCAGAATCCCTGGGCTCACTAGCGCCTCCTCCATGAGGCAGGAGAACTGCGTGCCTCACCCGCCACCTGTTCGCAGCAGTTTTATGATCGCTCAGCACAAGAAACACGTTACACACACATACAGTTTTCGACAAAAACACTATACATTATATTCACCAGCTAAACTATTGAAATGTAGTTTATATAGCAAAAGTATTTTAACATTTTAATAGCGACATAGAAAGAGACAGCAATACGGGCTCACTGCCTAGCATGCAGCACAGTTAGCCGAGTCATTGTGCAATCCTTGGTGAGGCTCAGCTGCCTGGTGCCTCACCGCACGTCTCTTCTCAGTATTTGAACAATAAATATGAAAAATCGGTGATTTTGAATAAAAAATAACTTAAAACTAGTTTAGTTAAAAGCAAAATAACTTTATAGTACAAATCAAAGGATAAATATAATAATTACATTTATTTTTTTCAATTTACATTTTTTTCTTTCCATGATGACAGGTAAGGCACGGCCTCACTTGCCTCCCCTGACCGCACGTCACTGCTGTCACCCGATGTGGCCACCCCCTCAGTCCTACATGACTTGAAGCCTTAATCAAATGTTAACATCGTCATGAAGGAGAACCAAAACTGTGATTGTTTTAAAGTGGTGCAGGAACCCTTTGGTTGATTATCCAGCTGAAAGATGAAATGTCATCCACTGTCTTTTTGATGCACCAGTCTCATGTAGACCTCAGCATTCATCATGTTGCTCTGTCAGTAGTGAAATTACAGATATATATGAGAAGACTAGATGACTCACCCAGCAGCCGTCACCTTGTGTCAGTCCGCTCCCTCAGAGCGTCATCTGTGGTGCATGTTCTACTATTATAACCAGAACGCACTCAGTTTTTGACTGATATTCAAACGGTTTGGTTTGATAAGAACGTCAGAAGTTATCATATTGCATCCTTAAAATCACGAATAATTTTCATCATATACTTTTTTATTAAAGTAATATGGGTGTGACGGTATTTGTAATCGTCCCGTGCTGTCACGGTACGTGCGTCATACGACGAATAAAAAAAAGGTAATGAGCCTAAAAGCTGTCAGCAACCTCATTACAGACGAAGAAGGAAAGTGATGAGTGTGGAGTTAAGAGCGCCTGCTTCATGTAAATCGCCTGTGTGGGAACACTTTGGCTTCCCAGAGAAAAAAAATGGCAACGGCACGCGAGTGGTCGACACATCGATCGACGATGTTTTGTTTTGTTTCTACAGCTGTGCAGTGCCACTCAAGTGGCTTCAACTGTTTTTACATAAAGTGCAGTCAAACACCTGGCTGAAGTGACAGGAACAGCAGAGCACTCCTCTGACCGCTGGGCTCAGCTGCAGGAGAGCTCAGCGCTGTCCTTTTTTTGTTTGTTTTTTAGCGACTGTCAGGTACGTAAAAGGTGCTTGGTGACACACGTGACGTTACGCATTTTTATCGCGCATGCTGCGTACCAGTTATGTGCACCCTGCCTATTATAACACTCCTAATGCACTTGGTTTTATTTTATTTTATTTTACATTTACAACAGAAGATAGTTTTAGTTTTGCAGTCAATTGGTGTCTGTTCAAAATAAATCAAAAAAAGTTATTCTCATAAATGTGTGACTTTTTGTTGCTGTTTTCCCATTGTACTGAACTTGTACCGAATCGTGACCCCAAACTGAGGTATGTACCGAACCGTGACTTATGTGTACCGTTACACCCCTAGAAAGTAACATTATGCAAGTAGTTAAAGTAATAGTTATATACAGACCAAATTCCACTGAGTTATGAATAGTTTTATCGTGCAGATGACTGGATCACCCATCTACTGCGGCCAGAGTCAAAGGGAGTGCACCCACACACTGCCAGTGAGTTATGTCTGCGCATAGTCTGATCCACCCCCTTGGTGTTCCCGACTAAGAAAAGTTAAATCTGATTGGTCAGATTTTGTCTTTAGTTGATCAATTGTTGAATCGTGATGTTTTTTTTTCCCTCACTGATTCATGATCTTATTTGTGTCTTTTTCTGCCCCAGAAAAAAGAGCTAAAACAGCCAAATAAACGGATTAATACTTCAGTTGGCATAAGATAACAATAACAGGACACTCTCCCGCACTTTTTAGTGGATTTTTTTTAGTGGACATTATGAGCCTATAAGAGGCAATAGAAATCACAGTAGATGCTGCTACAGTGGTCCTGTGGCACACTCACCTCAAGTTATTTGGATTGCTCAACTATAGTGGGCGATTTAGGGGGCTTTCACACAGGCAGTGTTTAGGTCGGCCCAGTTGACTTTGGGGTCAATCTCTACACTTTCCTTGACATCATTTTGACAGAGGTGCTCACTTTTTCGCCATCCCTTTGATGCAGATGGCTGCCACTGGTTTGTTTCTGCGTGCTAATGAACTGCAGCCTTTCTCCCATCATCAATGCTAACCCTCACCTCTCCATCAGCTTGTAGTGCATGAACCAACATTGAAAGGACACACACCTGCCCAAGAAACATTTTAGTAACCGAGCATCCAATAATGGTCCAGACCCGCCACACAGTGGGACCTATGTTGATATAAAGATCTTAAAATTAAAGCTGAGGTACAGGGACTTCATTGAGATTTGTTTCAGTGTCGATGTGCTGCAGGTATGTAACTGTCTAAATGTGAACTACACAGCTTAGCCTTTATATGTAAGAGCAGACTGATTCCGCACAACCTCCTGAGTGCTTTATGACTTAGTTCAAAGTGTGACACCAGGATCCATGTGCACAGCTGGATTTATGAGAGGTTCAGTGCTGCCTTGGGATTTACAGTGATTCTGGACTGTGTGGTTACCACCTCTACAGTGTTTATTCAATCCACATGCTTTTGAATGATTCACTGGCCACAAGTGGCTGCAAGTCCTTTCCTTTTTTGACAGTGGATATGGTAATGTACATGAGGGAAGAACTTCCATACAGGCTGAGCTCATGCAGAGCCAGAGCTAAGCTAAAGGCTAGGAGGTGGAGATCCCAAGTTCCCTTCCTGCCAACCCCCTGGTTAACAAGTGTGATGAACAAGAGACTGGAGACACTGTGGTGAACCACTACATTGTGAGCATAGTCTCATGTGTACCACAGAGACCTGGTTAAAGGACAACACCCCAGACTGACTGACTCAGTGACTTCAGAGCAGTACAAGTGGACAGAGACACCAGAGCCGGTGGGGAGAAGAGGAGAAATCTTCCATCAGGATGTTGAACTGTTGGAAGTTTGTTCTAGGCCGAGGAAGTTTTCACACTATGTCCTTGTTAAAGAGTCTTAAGTATGCACATAAGTCTTAATACATGGTATCATACTAATGGACTGTCACCTTTGCATGCTTTTTTATTGGTGGACCATGTCAGATAGTGACAACCGAGTTACCTTTTCAACAATAACTTGACAGGAAATACATCACATGTATCATTTTGATGAAAAGTCTTGGTGTTGTAGTTGAGTCATACAGATTTATAACTGCTGAGTATGCACTTGATACCAACATTACCTTCACTACACACTGGCTGTTAGTCTGTTAGATCAGTTGTATCTGTTGTACGAGACGAGGCCACATGCGCGCGCACACACACACACACACACACACACACACACACAAGGTCAATGGTTTCTTTCAGGACGGGATTATGCGGCTGTGAATGTCCTGCAGAAACTCGTGAATGAATTGAAACAGATTTACCCTCTCTGTGTGTAGGCTTAACACACACACAGGCTCAGAGCCGGCAGAGTAAAGCCTTTCTGTTTGGTCACATTGTCCTGAAAGACCAAAACTCACAAACACCCATAGAACACACAAACAACGGTTCTGAGCTGTGTCAAAGACAGACGGAAAGATGTGGATGGACAGATGTACGCATGTATGCATGGACATGTTTTGTCCAAACACTGCAAGTCTGAAAGTTGTGTTTCTTCCTGACTTTGTCTTTAAGGTTCAGCTGAAGAGTTTCAAAGTGAGTTTGTTTGATTCAGAGAGCTCTTACAGACAGTCGTCTCTGCTCACGTCTCTCACTGACATGAGACTCAGAGCAAAACATCTGTTATTCAACTCCGAATACCAGGGTGCATTTAGACCAAAACCATCCCGTCCATAGAAAGTGTTACAAAGCTGATCATGTGGTGACAACAGTCATCAGACAGTGTTTGGATCTGGATGAAGTGTTAACACAACCATCTTTAGTTTTACATTTACGTTCTCTGGTTTTACCATATTAAATCTGTCTCATGTTTTAACAGCGGTTTCTTGTTTGTCTTAGAGTTCAGCTTTGAACTTGACTGAGCCACATTTCATATATCAAGTGAAAGCTAATATCACACGATTTGAACTTAAAAAATGTTCTGTTCATTGCTGTGGAGTGGTAGTCAGCTTATGTGACTGTTAGATGAGTGTGTCCTGTGTCTCTGTCTGCAGTGTGACTGAGACTGGCTCTAAATGCAAATGAGGAGAGACAGAAGAAGAAAGTAGCAAGAATATTTCACCATATCATTTATATATAATAATATAATATATAATAATATAATAATTTGAATTCTTTCCAGTGATGCTCTCAGTTTCACAATCTCAAAATCAGTGGTAAACAGTTCCACGACTACCCTCATGTTTACTGTTTATTATTTTTATCTTAAATGATATGGTGAAATATTCTTGCTACTTTTCTTCTTCTGTCTCTCCTCATTTGCTTTCCTTGTCTCCTCTCCTTGTGTCCTCCCACAGCCAGATGTTTTCCTCGTTGCCATAATGGAGGGCTGTGCCAGCAGTCCAATCGTTGTGTTTGCCGGCAAGGATTCCACGGTTCTCGCTGTGAGTTTTCCACCGTAACGTTTTCTCTTCCAGGGCAGCCGCTGACCTCCATCCACCCACCATCATCCCATACCAGCCTCCTGTCCAATTCAGCCCCACCCACCACCCTCCAGCACCAACTACTGCCCTCAAGAGAACCACCAAACCTGCTCAACGCCACGCAACAGAAGACCGTCTCAGCCCTGCTGCCTTTCCGTCTCCATTTGTCTCCAGCAGAACTGCCGCAATAAACCAGGAGGAGAGCCAGGCCTCTCTGAAGAGTGAAAGAGAGAAGGTGAAGACCACCGCTGAGAAACCATTAACTGTAAATGGATCTAAACCTGGAATCCAGAACTGGACCAGAGACACTGCATCCAAAGATGATGGAACACAGATGATGGAAAAAAGCCCAAACCTCAAGTCTGATCTGGGGTCTGAGGACAAGGAGGGCTTACACTCAAAATCAAAAACCCAACCCAACCCAGCCACTGAGATACAGAACAGAGTACATCCAGGGTCTCAGAGTGTAAACCTAGAGGCTCGGACAGGGTTTGAGACTGTAGAAAGCTCATTGACAGAAGATGAGAAGGTTCTCCATCAGCCTGGCTCAGCAGTAACGTCAGCATCCTCTACAGGCCTGAACCCGGAGTCGAGCCTGAGGCCTGAAGCAGAGAAAGGAGGAGCCCTGGAGTCAAAGTCAGTGTTTAAAGTAGGAGACAGACCAAATGTAAAAACTAGTCCAAGGTCTAAGCCAGAGGAAAATGAAGGGGTCTTGAAAATCTCAGACATAGAGTTTTATTCAGCATCTAAATCTGAGAGCCAGAGACGAGCCAGCTCTAACATTCCAGACCACACACCTGACCCAGGTCTGAGGGGGGGCAGAACTGTGGGTCGTGGAGAGACAAAGATGAAGGAAGTGAAGAGAGTGAAGGCTGGAGGAGCAAAGAAGCAACTGCTGAGGTAAGATAACTCCTCTGTCCTCATGCTCAGTGCTGATCCTTACTGTTAGGCTGTTCAACTGCCCCAAACCTCACATCAGCAAACACCACAGCTTTGTTCCATTTGTACCACTGAAGTTGCAGCTTTACGCTCAGGCTCTTCTCCTCCTTCCTGTTTCTGTTCTCCCTCCTCTTCCTCCTTGTTCTCCTTCTCCTCTGAGAGCCCTTTGTGTTTGCAAAAGAGCTGGTGCAGTTCTCTGTTCAGACAGCAGGTGTAGCTCTTCACCTGATGTTACTCACTGAACACTGGCCCACATGTATTTGTGCCAGTTCATACAACAGTGTTAATAATCTTTTTCATGAAAAACCTCACCCCTGAATCCTGTCACTGGTGGGACAGGAGGTGTTTGACAGTCTCGTAGGTAGTCAGCCCTGGAAGACAACTGCATGTTTACTGTTTCTGCCAAGTTTAGAATAAAAGCACATTCAAACAAATGTAAGCAGTACAATTAAGGGAAAGTAAAAGCTGATTATTGATGAAAAAAAACTGAAAATCATGACACATCATTCTGTAGCCTCAGGGCTTCAAGGGCCACTTCCTGTGGACCTGAGGCTTTACTCAGTAACATCATCATGAGGAGCTTTGAATGTGGTCAGTTCAGCCTTCATCACTGAAAAAATGATCATGACGAGCAGCTGAAACAGGAGCATCATGGCCATGGCCATCATGGTCTGGTCTCCCAGTGTTTGTTAAAAGCCGAGCAGGTGAAGGCCTGGGTCAGTTAGTGAGTCTGTGAGGAGGCCTGAGGAGATGAAAGCATCTCTGACTTTCAGCATAAGAGAGGTCAACAGAGGAGTCTCCTCAGTGTTAACAATCAACACACCCCTGAGTCACAGGCCAAAGGTCATGGAGGTCAAGGGTCAGAGCCAGAGTAAGGACCAGACAGACTGTGGGTATACACAATGCAAACCATAGGGATGAGTGTGACAGACAATGCTATAACAACACCTGCTGAAGCTTCCAACCATCTGTTGCCACAATATCCTGAGTGCTGCACCACCAATCAGCCCTTTAATATGTTTCCCAAGTTGTGACTCTAGTTGTCTTTCTAAGTGAAACAAAGATGGTCCATGGAAACATTGCAGTCTTATTGCCAGGGATACAAAGACACTAAATTGAACAGGCAAAAAATACAGAAGGAAGGTGAAGCCACTGACAGAGAACCAGTGGTTGAAGAAATGATCGTAATGGAGAAAACTGATGCATATCTTGACTATAAGAAGAGGGAGTGGAAGAAAAATGGGGGGAAACACTCATTGAGCAGACTGTAGATGTGATGGAAAGATGTGAGGAGATTTGCCAAACTATCTTTATTGAACACTCAACATTTTCCTCTTCTACTGTGTTTTGTTCATGAGTGTTCATAAGAAGATATATCTGTGGTTTTAAGAGCCATAAACCAACTCAGTGCAGATTCAGACCCAGGCCTGTAGTTAGAGCCACAGCTGCAGCTGATCTCAGTCTCTGCCTTTTCAAAAGTTGAGCAGTAAATTCATCGTGTCATTTCTCCTTCCTGTTTTATCTGCAGAGTGTTTTCCTGACCTGACAGTGTGTCACAGCCCGACTGAACCAACAAACTCCGACTTCTTTTATTTCAAGCTGACTTGTTTTAAAACGACGCTCCTGTGAGAGGAGGCTCACTGTTTAGTCTGCCCAGTTTTTCTGGTGAAAAGACCACAGAGACTCTCACATCACGTCACAGTGTTATCATGTATTTTTATTTCTGTGCATGTGACAGTCTGCGAGAGGCGCAGGCCGTGCTGATGAGGAAGACTCTGTCTCAGGGAGGAAGAGGGGACAAGATGGCCACCCTGCTGATGAATCACATTGAGAAGGAGAGGAGGAAACTTCGTGCTGTGATCTCCTCTTTTTCTTCCTCTTCTAACTCATCCTCATCCTCAACATCATCCTCCGCCTCTTCCAGTGTGAAGAGTTTCCACACTCAAAAAGGCCAGTACACCATCCACATCACTGCTCCTACAGGTCAGTAGCTGTAACTTCAGACGTCTACTAGACAACATCAGCACCACTCAGTGCCTTTATTATTGATTATAGTTATAAGCTATTAATAAGAGCACCATGGCCTTGGCCTACAATGAATTCACTTTAAACTAAATACCAGACTGTGTGACCTTTTGCAGTATGAGAATAAAATGACTAGTGTAACACACAAAGTTTAAATGGTGATATTGTAGGTTGAATGATGGATGTTATCATCATGAGTAATTAGATTTTTGTCATGCCTGACAGACCTGAATTATTATTCTACTTTGAATTCCTCCATGACCAACCCTCGGTGTGTGGATGTGTATTTTTAGCCTCCAGGTCGTAATGTGTTTATCTGGCAGTGGAGGACTGAAGATATGAGAGCAAACATTATAATCAAGCCACGTCATTTAGACATGTTAACACAAGCTGACAGACAGGGTATTTAACACACATACCACAACACACGGGTCATTATTGTGTATAATAACCCGTGTGAAGCTTGCACGGTGGTGCTTAGAGTTAACTGAATACACAGGTCATGTCGGTCAGACATACAGTACATTGTTAGAATTGTTTTTTTTCCATCTTTCCACTCTGATTTAATGGGACTGGAATGCCTTGTTTTAGTATGTGTACATGCGTGTGTGTGTGTGCGATAGATAAGGCTAGTGTTAATACAGTCTCCATAGTTCAGCCCTGATCACTGTGATTAGACCAATAAACAGTTCCTGTTATTGTGCTGCTATGCAGACAAGTGACTGGAGAGCTTCAGTGTCAAACACGTGGAAGAACAGATACAGTTACAGATGGAGGGATTCATAAATCATGTCTGAGATCACCTGAAGTTGTAGAATGTGTAGCTCAGGTTCTGCTCCCACAGAAACCTGTTGCCAGAGAAGTGAAAGTCCTCATTTAGGGAAAAGTGAGTAGAGTTAAGCTGTGATGGCATCTGACTGAGAGTCCTTTTTGAGTGCTGTCCATCACCTCAGTCAAGGATCAAGGGAGTGTATACGTCTCTCTTCCAGAGCTGTAAAAGCATCACTGGTGTTTTGACTGGGAGCTATGGTCATAAATCCATCTGACTGCTGCTGTGTGCACAAACACCTGAAGCTCTCGGAAGCCTCTGTTTTTCAGGACTTCATCTTCCTCTCTCTGAGCTCAGTGGAGGTGGTGGTGCTGTAGGCTTCAGTGTTAAATCAATGGGAAAGCTGGCAGTGAAGTGGTGTGGTGGATATGCAACCAGCTAACATACATGACACTGTGAGAAAGATCTAATGAGTCCTGGGACAGGCTGGGCCGGGATGGATTCACCTATGAATTGTTCATGGACTTGGAAGGGAGCACATTAGGAGGAGCCTTTGAAATGGGCCAGCCAGGTTGAGCCACTGTGACAGACTGTTCTGTGGAGGATTGAGGGCCTGAGTTAGGACACACACTGAGCCACACTGGGAGGGAGAGCTCACTTCACCTGACTTGAAGTGAGAGGACTTGCTGTGTTTCTCATTTAACCTGAACGTGGAAACTCAGGACTCTCTGTCTAAACAGACGACTACAATACCCATGAGCCTCAGCTGCTGCTGCTGCTGTAATGAGGTGTGAATCAGAGCAGGAAAGAATTTGAAATCATAATTAATGAATTTATCCGATTAGGTTATAATAATGTGCCTAGGTTGTTTCTGTGTTCCACTGTTCATGTTTATTTTTGTTCTACTTAACTGGTCCACTGTGTGTGTGTGTGTGTGTGTGTGTGTGTCCGGACATGAGCTCATAGACAAACAGCAGCAGAAACAACCAGCCTCTATGCACTGCTGAGGCCCTGAGAAGGGTCTGGGGACCCAGATTTCACTTTCTCCTGTTCAGCCTCAGTTTGTGTCTCTGGTGTGTTATCGCGATGTTTGCGTCACTCAACATTATTCATCTGAACAATAAATAACTGGCATCCTTAGATAAACCCAACGACTGTTAACTTGATGCATTGCTGGTTTGCATTCAGAAATATTCTACGTTCTCAAACTGTGAGGTGGAGGAGTGGGAGAGTTTAAGGAAGAAGATTAAACACACTTCAACCAAGACTGCTGCAATAACAGAGATGAAACACACTTTTAGAATTAATGAGACTTCCCAAAGACCTCACTGTCTTTGAAGTTCATCCTTTAACAAACATCCTTTTTCTTTTTTTTTTTTGTTAGGTTTCTCCACAGTCAGTGATCCAGTGAGCTCAGCACATCCATGATAGAGCTGATCATAGATGATTCAGCATTCTCCACTTTCCAAATTATAAACAAACAAAAAACAAACTAAAAATGTGGCACTAATTTTTGAGCAAAACTTAACTTTAATGACAACATCCCCTTTTCTTAAAAAGTTTATATTTCCACAAAATTGAATTAAACACTTATGTGATGTTTTTCAAATGTAGCTGAAAAAGAAAACAGTTCATTCCACTGGAACTGGCCTTCATCATGTTTTCCTCTGTTTACAGAGACCCAGTGAAACTGAGCTCGGGACTTTGTGCATCAGAGAACGAAGACGGTTTGACTATTTGTGTTTATCCTGTAAATTAATCAGTGGGCCTTTATAATCACAACACCAACCCAAAGTGACACCTTTGAATGTCATTTAACGTCTAATGTTTTCGCATCAAGAGCCCAAATCACCAACACATTTCCAGCTGCTGTTAGTGTAACTCAAGTCCAGGCACACAGGGTCACATTGGAGAAACCCCAGTGATCTAAATGATGACTAGATAGACTTCAAAATGGCAGATTAATGATAATCCCAAAAATAATGTACTTGTAGAGGTTACTGTTCTTCAGCTGTTGTCTGACTGAGCTGCGGCTACCCTTCTCTACTGGATCCTTTCTTCATCTGCAGCTCCTTTTTTTCCCTCTTACCCTCTGTTCATAGCAGAACATATAGAGAAAGAGACAGAGGTCTCTGTCATCGAGTTTGAGTAAATTATACTGGAAATAGAAAGTGATCAAAGGCTTGACATTTCTGTTCAGCTCCACACTGCTGCTGATTATTGATCTGTACTGTTGCAGGCTCTGGCTGGTTATTCTATGTAGTGTTAACACATGGAGAAGAAGTAGCCCTGTTGTCTGCTCAGCTCTCCTCTGCAGGCAGCGACTCCTTCTAGATTGAACATATTTTCTGAGTTGGACCCTCTGAAACCCAAACCGGGGTTGCATCATCAGCCTGACATCCTCTAATGTCCTGAAGTGTGTTCTGAGACTGTGAGCGCAGAGAGACGTCTCTGCTCACAGCAGAAAA
>JAFELL010002398.1:0-104256 GCA_019059645.1 Caranx melampygus
TGCCAGGAGGTTGCAATGGTATAAAATGTGCACTCTGAAACTGTAGGGGGAGCTCCGCAGGAAAAAAGAGACCAAAACAGGGAAAAAAGTGACTGGAGTCTCCTCAAACATTCTCAAGGAGGACATGGAGGAAGGAAAGACAACACACACACAAACCTACATACCATCTTTGTTCTCAGTCCCTTTATGAAGAAAGAAAATACATAGACCAAAACCACAAGCAGACAGGAGACCCAGCAGAACCAGGAGAACCTTGATCCTGACTGTTGATATTCTGTAGTCGACACAAACAACAACATGAGATCATAACATTTATAAACATTAATACAACATTTCTGATCAATTCACAACATGTTCATTTCTACTCTGACATCTGACCTCAGTTAACAGCTGACATCACACTTGCATTACATTCACTTCCTGAATGCACACACACACACACACACACACACACAAACAGACACACACAACTTACCTATTGTCTTTGTCATTTTAAACAGTATGCCAGTGTAAACAGCAACAGTCAGTGAGAGCAGGAGAAAACAGACACCAAGGAGAACGAGGCTCCAGTCGACAGGACGTTCTGTAGTCGACACAAACAACATGAGATTAAAATATCACTATAAACAATAATGTGAAACATTAAAACACATTTCTGATGAGTCCATGTCCTCTGACCTTTGACCTGTATCTACAGCTCTGACCTTTGACATGCAGTGTTACTCTCTGCCTCTCCTCTTGCCCCCTCCTTGTGATGATGCAGGTGTAGGGTGAGGTCTCCAGTCCTCAGAGCATCAGTCCACATGGACGTTCGTCCTCTGTAGTCCTGGTTCTGGTCTTTGAGTTCATCTCCGTCCAACTGACGCTGGTGGACAGTTGAAGGACGGAGGTCGGAGCGGCTCCACACCACTGAAGCTCGTCCAGGTCAGATGTAGGAAGGTAACAGGGCAGCAAGGCAGACTCCACCCCCTCATATACATCCACAGCTGAGGCATGCTGGGAAACTGAGGACACAGACAGAGGTGAGTCAGAAACCAGAAGATAATCAGAGCCTCTGATGAAGATCCAGTGTTTGACCTGGAGCTGCAGTGAACCACTGCCAGTCTCATCAACACAGAAGGCAGAAGAATGGAGAATCAATACAACGAGACAACATAATAATTGACCCTTGTTGGAATCCTTCTTCTCTTTTTCCTCATTGCTTGGCTCAACTGGATACTGAGTCTACGGATATTACCGACCGGTAACATCTCTGAAGCAGATGTTACCAAGAGTGCTTAAGCTATGTAGTTAGGACTGTTTTTTGTAAAGTGAGATAAGTAGAATTATTTTTCTACAGGTAAACTTCATGTAATGTATTATGGTTATTTTTCTTTACTTTGCTTGTAGTATGTTGGGTATAGATGTGGATCTCCTGAGGAAGCAACCATGTGCTGCACATGCTACTTTACAAAGCCTCAACCTTCATAATCCCAAAAACTGCCCATGACAGGTTTAAAATGTTGAGGATGACATGGGAGTGCTTAGAGGTCTCAGAGTTTTGGAGTATGCTCACTTCGAAACTCTCACTGCTTCTATCCATCGATATTTTCGTTTTCATAGTTGTAAATGTTTGATTTCAGTGTAAACAATATGTAATGTGGATCTATGGGATCTATTCAGATAACAACACTGTTGGATGTTTGTGAAGATACAAACAGTGTAAGAAAATGTCCAGGGACAAAAACTGAACAGTACTGTGTGTTTACATGACTAAGGTTAATGTGAACCAGTAACCAAAAATAAAGGAAATGGTAAAATTGCAGAGTTGATTCATTACTGTTGATGTGAGTAGCAGCCATCTTGAAATCTTACATCAGGGCTGGAGCATGGATCTATTACAAGAACATTATAATCACGTTATATATTATATAATATATAAGTTCATACAATACATCCATGGGCTGGAGAGACTCGTCCAACTTTCAGAGTTGTTTATCTGACTTCAGGGAGCGTTCAAGATTAAAATCCAAGTCAGAAATCCAGATTTCCGAGTAAAAACTTGAACGCACCATCATCACTCAGGGACTGAATTATCTCGACATTAAAGATCAACATGTGGTTCAGAAGCAGGACAGAGACGCAGCTGAGCTTTAGTTTACACCTAACAGTGGATCACAGTATGAGGTCACCTGTCCTCATAGCCAGAGTCTGTGTGTAGTTTGTTTAAATGGAGTTAGATGAAGTTTTTCTCACCGAACAGCAGCGTCACAAACACCACAAACATCTTCATCTTCTCCTAACAAAAAGCCGCTTCCTCCTGGACTGAGTAACGGTTACACCCGGACTGCATGACTCTGCAGCAGCGACTGTTTACTTTCGACAGGAAGTGAAGACAGACCAACTCCCACCGGGCGTCAGCTGAGAGAAAAACTGAGGTTGCACACAAACTACTTCATGTCCTGTTGTGTCAACGACATACTATGATCAGGTCCCTGTCATCAAGTCTAAGGACTCTCCACCTACACTGTAAATGCAAACAATGTCCTGACTAAAAATGAAATAGTGTATTTAACTCAATTCATACTAGTTTTTAATGTTTACTTTCTTACACCGAGTTTTCTGTACTTTTTACCCCCCTACTTATTTCATTTAATTATATCTACTTGATTTTTCTGAGTGCGTAGCGTGATTTGTGGTATGAGACTCAAGGTGAAGAACTGTGTCCATTTCCGGTTAGCGCGCATTTACCACTGGAGTCAAACTCATGCGGTGATCGACGGACGCCATGCACACAGCCCAAGTGCCCCCACGGAAGGCCGGCTCTAACATTGATTTTGGTAAGTGTAAAGCCTTTGTTCATAATCTTGTCAATATCTTTTTTTGGAATGAGAGCCAGCAACCCAAACTCTCCGAATTTGATAGACCGTTGGTATGTGTGTGTCTGTGCATGTGTTCACAGAGCACACGTTTCGAAGTTAGCCGCATCTCGACATGAGCGAATCCGAATAAAAGTGCTTTGACTCGGTCTAAACGGCCTGGAACGGGCCCCGGTGAGATGTTAATCTGTAACATGTCTCCCCTCTTCCTGCACCAGCCTGGCGTCTGTTAGCTGCTGTATTAGCGCGGGCTGCTAATTTAGCTGTGTTTAACTTAGCTGGGTGTGGAGGGGGGCGGCTCCGTGCTTCACTTTCAGGCAGCAGAACGTTAGTGTAAAAGTGTGTCAGGGTGCAGTCATGCTTGTGCTGGGACGTAACATTAGGTCAGTCCAGAAGATGTGTGTCACATCAGTTAGGTTTAAATTTGTTTGTTGTAATTTGTACACATGACATTCAAACTGAGCGCCTCTTCTCGAGCGCAAATGTGCACGCCCGCTGCTCCCGACAGCAGTCAGAACTGACCCAGTAAAGAAAGGGAGAAGCAGACCGACTGAAGCGTTTGAGCAGCGAGCCGATCAACGGCCGTCGCCGCAACGGGAGCCTTGAAGGCTATGCCGCCACGAGAGTGCTGCCGCCGTGAGCACGGAAGCTAAGGGCTGCGGGTGTTACTTTTCTAATATATCATGTTATCATGGGCGCTTCCGTACAGTACACTAACGTGGCTGCCTTCCTATTAACACTGGGTGCTAATTTGCCGCTAATCAGACCTTCCATAACCAACTAAATAGCAGAGAAAGTTTGATTTCAGACTAATTTGTGAGATCGTATTGTCAGGCAGATGGGAGCAGGCCCATAGAATTCATGATCAACAACGCAAACACTAACACTTAGCATTTCTTTGCATCATTCAGCATCATGAGGATTAATGCATCTGTCTTCATCTGCACTTATAATTGTCCATATAGCTTCAATGTCTCTTTCAAAAAAAAAAAAAAAAAGAGGGACAGAGGCTGGAGCACAGCTGAACAACTGTTCATTTTTGTTCAGTTGTGCTCCAGCCTCTTCTTCTTCTGATTTCTGTGTCCTCATGCTGAGAAGCACTTGATGGCAGCTACTTTTTGCTGAACGATGCATGGAGAGAAACAGTGTATTACCGGTATGTGTTCATTACAAATATAACTACAGATTCTGTTTGAACAACATCAGTTATTCACACAAATATTCCTTAAATATCAGCTCCCATTAACTTGGGCTCTCCAGAAAAGCATCGTGACACCTTCAAATGAAGTTATGTACACAGATGGATGATGATGAATACTTCTAGATAAAACATCATTTGACTCATTGAACTGCTGTCTGATTTACACTAATTTGAAAACATTGCTGAAACTTTTTATCAATCAGTTCATAATTTAATATTGCTTAGATATGAAGGACATATGAGGTCACACATGACTGTTAAAATTGTGCTTACTTAATAAATTTTTATGTTAATTCTTTTCTCCATATAGCCTACTTTAGGTGGTGCCAACTGTCTTACCCGGCCAGACCAGCTCAGCAGCTGCAGCCTTTCATCCCACCACACCTCCTCTCTTACTCCTTCAGAGACGGTATTGTCACTCTTAATCATTTTTACTTCATGTTTATTTTGTGTCTTAATTTGATCTACAATTTTAAAATTATTACATTAAAAACTTTTATAATGAAATGATGATAAATGTGACAAAAAGTTTTTTGGAATTGATTTATAGACAACTGTTTGCTGTTTCCAAAACAGATTCAGACTGTACAAGTTCACTAGAAAAGAAAGGACAATCCCCAGAAAAGAAAGTCTTGGATTGTGGCCAGCTGTCTTTCACTGAGGAGGAAATCAGTGAAATCAGTGAGTGCTGGCTTCTTCTACGTGATTTTGAATTATGATTTCTGCAGACACTTTGATTACAAGAATGAACACACTATAACCGTGGGTCATAACATCCTACCTAAATTTATGTTTGTTCTTTTATTTTGAACACAGGATTCGGACACCACAGATGACTTCACTCAGGTGCCTGTTGGGGTTCTTAGAGTCATGACTGAGGACATACCACCATCGATGAACAGCATTGCAGTCATCCTTGAAGGAAACATTGTCATGGATGAGATTTCCACAATCTCTCAAGCACTTTTTCTTCTGTTCGGCCTTATATATGCACTCCATCTGGATTACCCCAAAGGTATGAAGAACACATTTGAGTTCATCCAGAAGATACTGTTGAACCTCGGACAACAAAAGCTCAGCTAGATGTTGTGGCCAGGGATAGTTATACTGGTTGTTTACATAAGTTTGATGTGTGAATGAGTGTGAGTATGATGGGGCTGAACAGTTAAAACAAAACATTATTGCATATTTTATATATTTAATGTGGATTGGCAGAAGTCTCCATATTGTACTCTTGAGAAATAAGAAAACATGTTTGATATACAACGAGTGAGAATGATCCCTCTCACAAAAATTATGAATCTTCACAATAACTTTTTTTTTTTTATTTGGTTCAGCCTTATTTCTTATCATACTCATCTGACTCAGTATTATGAGTGTGCTGTTACTGCTACCTCATAATTGTGGAAAGGGAGGAGGTCTTTGGAGGGCCATCAGCAAGTATCTATGCATGCTTTTTTGTATTTGTTGGCTGTTTTTCACATTTGCGTGTCCATTGTGAATCGAGAGCCTTCTGTTAGCTTACACCCAGACCAATCAGCACACCACACTCATTCTCACTCTTAAGGTTCACTCATTCTGTCATACATCATGCAATGGTTTTCGCTCATACTCACTGACATACACCTGTCTCACTCACTCGCACACTCACTCACGCACACATGCACGCTCATACTCAATCTCTCTCACAAACACACATAACTCACTGACTGGCCTGGTTCTCTGCTAACAGAAGGGTTTGGACTTGGGCTGAACGATAAATTGCGGTATTAACAAACATCGCCATATGGTCAACTACTACTTTTCAAATTGCAGTAGGCCTATATGTAATTTTTCGATAAAGGTCAAATTTGGTAAACCCATTAAAATCTAAGTACTGTAGTGCTGCAGAGATGGTCTGACCTAAAAATTGTATTGTATTGTCAATATAGGAGTGGAATAACACTATTTTATTTGTTCTTATTCATCTATCACCCCCCCCCCCCCCCCCCCCCCAAATTATTCAGCCGAACTCTACCTTTGATGGTCTCTTTCTGGACAAGTGTCACAATGAACAGCATGTTCATTGATGTTGTTGTTGTTTACAAATACTGAAATAGAAAATAAATTGTGGTTTTCATAATGTCATTTTGTGAGTTCTTTTTTAAGTTAGCTAAACTAAGGTCTGTTAAGTGCATTTATTAAAATAAAGTACTGCTCACTTACTTTGGCACAGTATATTAAGTTATGTGACTTATCTTTATTGAGTTCCTGTCAACCTTTTTGAAGTGGATTACACTAAAATACATTTAGTGTAGTTTATTACAAATTTCAAGTAATGCGTACTTGTTTTGGCAGAATATATTAAGTTAATATGACTCAAAGTATTTGAGTTGTAACAGCTTGATTTGAATTTCACTACACTGAGGTACATTAAGTGTTCACAACTTCAAAAAAATACAGCTTACTTAAATATTATTATTATATTAAAATTTCACTCTACTTCACACAATTAAGTTTGTTTACTTACTTTCCCAAGGTAATCGGTTTCCTAAATTCCTTTAAGTAAAGTCAACTTGTTAGAATTTACAGTGTATAAATATAAATTCACTCATAAAAATAAAAAAATATATATTTGAATGAATGTGTTGAAGATGTGGAACAAAATCTAAAATCAACACTGACCTCTAATGACAGAAGACTGCGGATACATGTAGGCTACCTGTTGTATTTTATATATTACATGTATATTTTTGTATAATGTACAGTTAAAGACCTAAAATGTCTCTGGCCCAGTCAGTTCCACATGATTTCATGTTTACAGTTCAAAACACGGTGGTAGGGAGGGACTTATCACGGATATTGATTGACACCTACAGTAGCCAGTAGCGTACGTATGTCACGCACCACCTGTCAGACCTGATGAAAACAGTCAGCACTCTGTTGTGTAGGACTTCTCTCCTCCACCCGCCTACCTCAGAGATTCCTCAGAGTCATGTGAGGACGAAATGGAGGAAGATGATGATATCGATGAAAAACATTTCTGTAGTGTTTGTTTGAGCTAATGGCTGAAGTTAGCACTGATGCCAAGTTTTACCGACAGTGAACGATGAAGAAACTGCAGTTTCACAAACTTTACAGCAGTTCACACGACAGAAAATAAATAAAATGCAGCATTGCTCAGGCCCGGTCCTGCACAGAGATTGATTCATAGATCCACCCACAGGTTTGTTTGGGATGCCGGGCACCAGGGTTATGGGCTAGTAAAACGTCTACATACAGTGGGTACAGAAAGTATTCAGACCCCTTTAAATTTTTCACTCTTTGTTTCATTGCAGCCATTTGCTAAAATCAAAAAAGTTCATTTTATTTCTCATTAATGTACACTCAGCACCCCATCTTGACAGAAAAAAAACAGAAATGTACAAATTTATGCAAATTTATTAAAAAAGAAAAACTGAAATATCACATGGTCATAAGTATTCAGACCCTTTGCTGTGACACTCATATTTAACTCACATGCTGTCCATTTCTTCTGATCCTCCTTGAGATGGTTCTACTCCTTCATTGGAGTCCAGCTGTGTTTAATTAAACTGATTGGACTTGATTAGGAAAGGCACACACCTGTCCATATAAGACCTTACAGCTCACAGTGCATGTCAGAGCAAATGAGAATCATGAGGTTGAAGGAACTGCCCAAGGATCTCAGAGACAGAATTGTGGCAAGGTACAGATCTGGCCAAGGTTACAAAAGAATTTCTGCAGCACTCAAGGTTCCTAAGAGCACAGTGGCCTCCATAATCCTTAAATGGAAAAAGTTTGGGACGACCAGAACTCTTCCTAGACCTGGCCGTCCAGCCAAACTGAGCAATCGTGGGAGAAGAGCCTTGGTGAGAGAGGTAAAGAAGAACCCAAAGATCACTGTGGCTGAGTTCCAGAGATGCAGTAGGGAGATGGGAGAAAGTTCCACAAAGTCAACTATCACTGCAGCCCTCCACCAGTCGGGGCTTTATGGCAGAGTGGCCCGACGGAAGCCTCTCCTCAGTGCAAGACATATGAAAGCCTGCATAGAATTTGCCAGAAAACACATGAAGGACTCCCAGACTATGAGAAATAAGATTCTCTGGTCTGATGAAGCGGTATGTGTGGAGAAAACCAGGCACTGCTCATCACCTGCCCAATACAATCCCAACAGTGAAACATGGTGGTGGCAGCATCATGCTATGGGGGTGTTTTTCAGCTGCAGGGACAGGACGACTGGTTGCAATTGAAGGAAAGATGAATGCGGCCAAGTACAGAGATATCCTGGAAGAAAACCTCTTCCAGAGTGCTCAGGACCTCAGACTGGGCCGAAGGTTCACCTTCCAACAAGACAATGACCCTAAGCACACAGCTAAAATAACAAAGGAGTGGCTTCGGAACAACTCTGTGACCATTCTTGACTGGCCCAGCCAGAGCCCTGACCTAAACCCAATTGAGCATCTCTGGAGAGACCTGAAATTGGCTGTCCACCAACATTCACCATCCAACCTGACAGAACTAGAGAGGATCTGCAGGGAAGAATGGCAGAGGATCCCCAAATCCAGGTGTGAAAAACTTGTTGCATCATTTCCACAAAAGGTGCTTCTACTCAATACTGAGCGAAGGGTCTGAATACTTATGACCATGTGATATTTCAGTTTTTTAATAAATTTGCTAAAATTTCTACATTTCTGTTTTTTTTTCTGTCAAGATGGGGTGCTGAGTGTACATTAATGAGAATTAAAATGAACTTTTTTGATTTTAGCAAATGGCTGCAATGAAACAAAGAGTGAAAAATGTAAAGGGGTCTGAATACTTTCCGTACCCACTGTATATCTCCCCCCGCAAGGAGGCCATTCCTCCGAGCTGTCCGCAGTGTCGCACTTGAACCGTGGACTCTAGAAATACATTAGTCTCCAGGGGGAGAGAGAGAGAGGGCTGCCTCTCATAGATGTCTCATTTCCAACAGAGTGGGATCCATTAACAGCAGGTGAGAGTGAAGAAGTGCATAAGACAGGAACTGGAAGATCGCCATAACAACAATGAGTCTGATGAATCTGACAGAGGGACATTAGCAGAGACAGGAGCAAGCTATGAGTTAAAGGAGCCTTCAGTCTTACAGTGAGCAAGATGTTGAGGCTACAGCTCCTCAGACTGGGCTCTGAGGGTCAGGAATAGTTGATTAATGATTATTTATAGATGATTTGAGAAGGCCATAGCAGCTGAAAGCTCAGAAAACTTAGAAATATGATTTGAGGCACAATCAGCAGTTAAAAAACAGTCATCAAGTGGTTGCAGCAGAACCTACATTACTATTACATTAAAAGCCGGAGCTGGTGATTCTGGTTGAACCTGTGTTGCAGTGACACATTATCGTCTTTTATTTGTCCTCGTCCCCTTTTTTTGTTTTATCTCAAAGCCACACTGAAGCACTGAGATACAGGAGGTTTAAACAAGGACAAATAAAAACAAACCCATGTGAGGAAAATCATTGTAATTAAAGATAAAAGTCCGAACCACAGAGAATGGAGCTAACAATCAAACTGCTCTGCTGTCTCAAAACACACTGGATCTGGGTCCTACACATAATAAGGCTAATAACAGTTTTATTTCAGTCCAGCACATGCTCACAGTTTATTATCCAGACTTTGCTGAAAACATTTTTGGCCTCAGGAAGACATCATTAAAAAAAAAGACAGAGAGAAGAAACTCGGTCATTTTGTAAAAATATTTTATGTAACAAGTAAAATAACACACAGCAAAAGACTTTCAACCCAACACAAGCTGGCTGGGGTGTGTCCTGTGAGCCCCGCCCCCTGAGTGAGCATCCATCCAGTCCTCCACCATGTAAACAGTGTTGTGAGAAGCTGCTGCAGGCAAGAAAAAAAAAAAAAAAAACTACAAAGATGAAGGAGTTGATGACGTGTGGTAAACATAACATGAGGAGATTTTTCAAGCGTTGGGGAACACACCTCAGGTAATAAAGAGGCCTCTTTGGCACATAACACAAACTGTAAACAAACAGCAGTCATTACAAAATGCCTTTTTTTAAAAAAAAAAAAATATATATATGTGTGTATACACACACAGACAACATCAACAGATTAAAAAAAACAGACAATTTTTTTGATTAGGCAAATGTGACCGTCCCCCAGTGATAACACTTGCCTCAGTCTGCAAGGCGTCCATTCAAAACCGTGTCGTTGTGGCTAATGTTAGCACGCTGGGAGGAGCAGGGAGGGGAGGGAGGAGGGAGGGATGAGGCGAAGGGGTGGGGAAGTTTTAATTTTTTGAAGTCTACGCTGGTCCGGGTCCGTGTTTGTTCTTGTGTGTCTCTGGCTTTTAAAACTTTGTGTTCATCCTCCGGTGCATGTGTGTGTGTGTGACAGCTCTGTGGTTCACCAGCCAAAATCTCTTTAGTGCAAATAGGCTGTCAGCTGCCGCTGCCTCCTCCTCCTCCTCCTCCTCCTCCTCAGAGAGGGGTGGAGGAGGAAGGAAGGAGGGAGGAGGAGAGGTCATTTTCTTTGTGGAAGTGAGGTTGTGTTTGGTTTGGCACCTGGGACCGGTCTGAAAACAGACAGGACAGAAGAAGAAGAGATTCAAGCTTGAGGTCAATACAGGAAATTAAAAGCAACATAACCCACAGGTCAGTGGGTCAGATGTGATGTGTTCAGGGTCCGCACACCTCAGGTTTTCTACAGACACACCTGTTTACCTTGATATACAACTGAACTATATCATGACAACAACTGTTATCAATGAATGAATCCAGATGTGCTGCAGGTCTCTGAACCTGCACAGTCAAACCAGCAGCTGGACCTGCTCAAGACAACCCGAGGGTGCAGAAGAACCTGTAGAACGATCTACCCTGACGTTTGGGTTGATACCAGCTCAGTGTGAGGTTGGTGTGAAGTCACACTAAAACTGTTGTGTTGTGGCTCACACCCACAGCGTGTGGAGCTGGAGCTGTGCGGCACCTTATTCACTACAGCGACTGTGATCTTGAGTGGGAGCAGCTGATGATGCTGTTGGCTTTCACTTCTAGAGAAACACAGTGTTACCAGCCAAGTGTGTGTGTGTGTAGCATCACAAACACACCCATTCAGAACAAAGGATCAGAGGAATTCGAGTGTGAGAGTTAGCTTAGCCCGAGTGTAACACATGATCAATGAGACAACAGGGCCGCGGTTTGAAACAGGGTTCACCCAAAGGATGATGGGAAACCAGCAGATCCTGATTGTTGAAAGCTTCAGAAACTTAAAGTCTGTTATTGAACCTCAAAAGGCCTCAGAGCAGGATGATCTGCAGATGCTAACTCATATCAATACCTGATGCTAACTGCTGTAGCTGTTAGCGTTATCATGTCACTGTCGTGTGTGTGTGTGTGTGTGTGTGTGTGTGTGTGTGTGTGTGCATACCTGAGAGCTCTGAGAGGAGGGATGGCTGAGACTTTGCCCACAGGTTTGGGTCCCACCGTTGGAGGCATCATGACCAGCAGACCTGGAGACGGTTTGGAGACCGCGGGTAAGGCCGGACTTGACGTCAGGGAGGGGCCTCTGGCCGGGCTGAGGGGGAGGGGCCTCTGAGGAGGGAAGGATGACGATCTGGACTGCAGCTCAGACACCAACTGTAACACAACAAACACACCGACGCTCAATCTGTGAAGTGTGAGAGATACACAACAGAATCTGAGAAAGAGAAACAGAGAAGACATCTTTGTTTTTGGGATCAGTACCAACATGGATCAGCACTAATTCCCTGGCACATGGGCCCAGCAGGGACTGGGACTCAATTCCAGGCGCCATCTGGACTGGATCCAGGATGCCTCCTGAATGTGTTCAGCTAGTAGCTGATAAGAGGATCTTCTGTCCCATTTCACGCAGGTAACAGATTAAAAATTGCCACCACAGGTGTTAGGGTTAATTCTTCATCTCATATACCATCACTGAATTGTTAGAGATAAAACCTCACTTTCGCTACTGATTAGTTTCTTAGAAGATAATACTACACATATATACTCCATTTGATTTTGTTACTTAGATAACTTCACACATATTATATTTTGATTCATAGATAACTTTAAACATATATAATCCATTTTATATTTTGATAAGTTCTAGATCAGGGGTTTCAGGCTCGCGGCCCGTGGGACGATAGTTTGCGGCCCCCGCCTTAATAATAAAGTTTAATGTTGGTGTGGCCCACGAGTTTGATATGAATGGCACTTTACAGTGTTGTGTGCGGAGCTGAACAAACCTACCAATCACGGTGGGGTATATGGCTCTCGGGGGCAGGACATCGACCGGGCTCGATACAAGCAGAGAAACATTTCTCAACAATCAACTGGTGATTGTGAATTATACAACAGTTAGTTCCGACCAAGCAATCTGATTGGACAAGAGACGTTCCATGAAAAACTATCGCACTCTGCTGTTATTTCATTGGATGCTAAGCAAGCATTTGACCAAATTGAATGGAGGTTTATGTTCATGACACTCCAAAAGTTCGGTTTTGGCGAGAAATTCATGACTCTTTTAAAAATGCTCTACGCTTGTCCCAAGTCCTCTGTCTTGACCAACCACGACAGATCTCCTCCCTTCTTATTGCAACGCGGAACTAGACAGGGATGCAGCCTCTCTCCCTTGCTCTTTGCTCTCGCTTTGGAGCCCCATGCTATCGCCATTAGATCTTGCCCTCAGATTAAAGGCATGGGCACGGCGCACCTGATAGTCCTATTGGTCTGTACGCAGACGACGTGATCCTGACTTTGTCTGATGTTGGGTTGTCCCTCACACCATTTTTAAATCTTATAAAGAACTTTGGACAGCTCTCTGGTTTTACCATCAATTGGAAAAAGAGTCTGTTCATGCCTCTGTCTGATGGGCTCGACCCTGCCTTTCTCAATAACTTACCATTTAAAGTTTCCACAGAGTCCTTCGTGTATCTCGGAATCACCATCCCCAGGAACCCAAAACTTCTTTTTAAGTTGAACTATTCTGTCCTCATCGGTAAACTCAAACCTATGATAGATAAATGGAAGCTTCTCCCTCTCTCGTTAATTGGCCGTGTTAATATTGTTAAAATGGTAGTTCTTCCCAAATTTATGTACCTCTTTCAAAACATACCCATATATCTCACAGCCTCTTTCTTCAAGTTGATAGATTCTATCATTACTCCTTTTATTTGGGCTGATAAACCTCCTCGTATCTCTAAGGCACACCTACAGAAGCCCGCAGCCGATGGAGTTCTTGGCCTCCCTGTCTTTCGTCACTACTATTGGGCCTGTAACGCCAGAGCTTTGGTTTTTTGGAGTCACTCTACAGCTGTGGCCGACCAGAGTGTTTTTCTCAGTCCCTGTTGGCCTGAAATTGAGTCTCGGGTAGCTTCAGTTCATGCAAGTGCCTCCTTAGCAGCCATTCTATTTTCAAAATTAAATCTACCTTTTAGATGCTTTAAGGTTGACTTTGTTATGCATAACACTTGTAAAATTTTGAAACAGATTAAGAGTGTGCTGAATCTCCCTGGTCTGTCTACCCACGCTCCTATTTGTCAGAACCCTTGTTTTAAACCAGGCATGATGGATGCTGCTTTTGTACAGTGGTCCGATAAAGGCCTGTCTTCCGTCAAAGATCTTTACATTAACAACCACTTTGCTTCTTTTGCTCAGTTGCAGGAAAAATTCGGCCTCCCCTCCAGCCATTTTTTCCGATATTTGCAAGTCAGAAACTTTGTTAGACAATCCATCCCCCACTTTGAAACTTTGCCTGAGCAGCACAGTTTTTATGAGCTCATGTCCAAACCCCCCACCTCTAAACACTTGATTTCTCAGTTTGTTAATCTTTTGAGTTTGGCTGCCCCTTCTCTCCATATTAAAGAAACCTGGGTATCAGACATTGGGATTGAGATTTCAGACGAGCTGTGGGCTCAGGGCCTTAAGAGGATCAAATCTTGCTCTATCAATGCCAGACTTCAACTTATTCAATTTAAAGTCATTTATCGTTTACACTTTTCCAAGACCAAACTGAACAGGATTTTTCCCTCGGTCTCTGCTACCTGCGATAAATGTAAACTAGATGACGGTACGCTGGGTCACCTTTTCTGGTCCTGCCCTAAGCTTCAGAACTTCTGGGCCGATATTTTCCATTTGTATAGCATTATATATGGTAAACAGTTGACCCCTTGCAGTCATCTGATATTATTTGGCTGTTCCAACTTTTCTCTCACTCTTCCCTCATCATTACAGCAAGCCCTTATGTTCGGCATGGTGGTAGCAAAAAGGGTTATTCTTAGAGATTGGAAATCAGTTTCTCCCCCCTGTTTCAAGAAGTGGTTGAACGATATGGTGTCTTGTATCTACCTGGAAGAAATCCGGTATACTCTGTCAGACACTCTCTACAAGTTCCTAAATGTCTGGGGACCCTTTATTGAGTATATTCAAAATGACAGACATCGTCCTCCGGACCAGTTATGTTGGATTCTTCTATTCCGTCCCATGTCGTCTTGTACTGTCCATGTTGTGCTCTGCACAGCCAAGTTTCCGCCCCCTTGTCTGCACTTGGACCTGGCTCATTGGACTCTGTGGACTCTGTCCTGGACTTTTTATCCTACCTGTACACTTCTGATTCAGTATGACATGCTTAACTGTTATTTTTACACGATTATAACCCTTCTAGCAGTTTGTTTTGTTTTGTTTTGTCCCGCTCTGTCCTTCTCACTGTATTTTGTCTCTGCTGTTCTGTATGTGTTTTATACTGGAAAAACCTTTATAAATAAAATTTTCAAAAAAAAAAAAAAAAAAAAAAAAAGAGACGTTCCATGAGTGCTCATATTGAGCATAACAGCACTGGGACTTTTTACAGACATGAACTACTCGGCTGTTCAGGCGTTTCAGTTACTAGACAGGAACTCAGTCAGAGCCACGCTCCCCATACAGGAGCTGCTCCTGCCTCTGCTGCCTGTAAGTTACAAACGGACCTGAAAATTAAAACCCCGCCCGACCTGTGGTTGATAGCTCGGACCTGGCGTTGTCTGTCTAATTAGCGAAGAAAAAAAAATCGCCGCGACCATTTACGTTAATGACGGCGATTTGTTTTGACACTAGCGTTAGCTGTTAGCAAAGTACCTACTTAGCTTCCACTGTGTTTATATCGATCACATAACAGGTAAACAAACTTAATACGGTATCGACAACGTCTCTGTATAACTTCACGCTGGTCCTGTTGCTCCGGTGCTAATCAGGACAGTGGCTCCTTTAGTGACAACTTGCACTGGAGCTCGGTGGAAAAGGCGCTAGCTTGAAATGTTTATGTGTTGCCTGGCAACAGCCTCGTCTCCCGTCCAGGTGCGGAACTATTTGTCACGGCGGAGCCAAATCAAATAGGAGGAATTTGATCACAGATTTGCAGACTTCAAGACGCACAGAGCAACATTTCAAATTTTTGCGGACCCCTTCTCCTTTGATGTGCAAGATGCCCCTCCTGTGCTTCAAATGGAGCTCACTGACCTGCAGTGCAACTCTGAACTCAAAGCCAAGTTCAGGGAGGTGAGTGGAAAAGCAGACAAGCTTGGGCAATTTTTGAGAGAATTGACCCCCAGCTTCCCTGAGCTTTCCCAAATGTTCAAGCGGACCATGTGCCTTTTTGGGAGCACATACTTGTGCGAAAAGCTCTTCTCCACCTTGAACTTCAATAAGTCCAATTACAGGTCCAGACTTACTGATGAGCATCTTCAAGCCCTATTGAGGGTCTCAACTGCTTCCTCCCTCAAGCCAAATGTGGCTTGGCTGTGTGAGAGGAAGCGCTGCCAGGTCTCTAGCAGCAAGAAGTAGGCAAGAGAAGCCATGTTCAGAACAGTTCATGTTCAATGTTCCATTCTTGTTCAGAAAGTTAGAGGTTCAAGAACTGTTAATACAGACATTTGAATCTGAATAATAATAATTAGATTTCTCTGGTCAGCATCTATATGTGGTTTCTTCAGTCTTCTATATCTGCTGTATTATTATTATTATTTTATTTATTTATTACTGATTGATTTATTTTCTTATTAATTCTTAATTTGTTTATTTTTTTCTTCTTATTTTGTGTTAAAAAAAATGGTGGGCCTGATGCGGCCCAGCCTCACCCAGACTCTGCCTCCAGCGGCCCCCAGGTAAATTGAGTTTGAGACCCCTGTTCTAGATGATTCACCATTCATACACTACTGATGATTACTAGTGATGATTGTTTATTTTGAATACTTATGAAAGACTCACTTCCTCAATAAGTTACCTCTAAACACTCTTTCTTCCATGACAGTAAATACCTTACTACAATAAATATCTCTGAAAACTCTTCTTCTTTAGAGATGTATTAAACTGTGTGAATTACTGAATAAATAAACAATGATGATTTTGAAGTTGTGCTAAAGATTGATACTGTGTTGTAGTGATCTGATAATAATGAGAGGGAATCAAACATTAGTCCCGTGGTACGAAGGATTAATACATATGAGGGACAGGTTAGATCACTAGAAGGCCTCAAATGATTTACACTGGCTAAGCTAAGAATCTGTTTTGCACTCATCTTGAACTCTGTGATATCTTTCAGCACATAGCTTGAACACTATGCCATTGTGTGAACTTGTGATTTACTGAGCTATGGGAGGGGAGGATGGGAGGACATCTTGTGAAAATAACCTGAGTAAAAGTAGCAAAAGAGGGAACATCTCAAGGTCTACGAAGATCGTCGCTGAAGTCAGAGAGACTTAGAGACAGAAGTAGTATTTCCAAATAAAGCATGTAATTATGCAGAATAGGGAGGTCTCTTTTCAGGGTGCTGTCTCTTGTGGTTGGATGAACCAAGTGCCAAGAGGCTGGGACCAGCCTGTGCACCAACGAAGGGAGAGCTAAGTCTAAACCACAGCTCCTCCCCACCTGTTTAGCCAATGGATGCTAATCACACACACATAGAGCAAAAATATATTATGCTTTTGTAATAGAATTTTTCATTCTTTTCTGGAATGGTGGTTACAGCTAACTGCTTGCAGACTGTGATTTCCTGAACACAGAAGGTCCTTGTACAAGATTCTTTTTAATAATCCAATTTAAATAAATAGTTAACCGGAACGTCGTTGTTTGTCCTCTCTCAAATCAACGAACACGCCTCGACACAGGACAGCTCTGAGATCAGATCATGAAGTAAACCTCGCATGAAATATCGGATATTTGACACAGATGAGAAAAAGCAGTGCGGCATTTAGGAGTTTATCTAATTTAAGGTGTCATGAACGGAAAATTGGGTGAGCCCCGCTAACTAATCAAATCCAAATCCTCTGGAAGAAAAACAAGGGACACTTTTTTAAATCCAACCCATCCCTGGTGGCATAATTTCTGTAAACTTCTGACATTTGTCTTGCACTTTGAATCACACTTTAACCACTGACAAAACTCTTTGTAGATGAAAAACTGATTAACTGATAAACTGATTTCGGTGGTTCACGGAGCCACAATCTAAACTTGCCAGAGACCGCTAGTCATCCAACGTTAGCGTAATCTGCTAACGTTAGGTTGGTCAAGCTAGAGTTAACAGCGATAACAAAGCATCACATTAACACACTCAAACTAAGCTCCACAGTTAAAATGCTAGAAACACTGTGCTACAATGGAAAAAATAACAGTAATGTCATTTTGTCTTTTGAACAAATAAAGAGCCCGTTGGATTAAATGGGATAGAGTTAATTACTGTAGTCTGGTGGGAAGTGACGGGGTGATAAACGCGGTGAATAAACCATGCAGTAAACCCGGAACTCCGTTAGCGCTTTTATCACTTCCGGTTCCCTCGTCTTAAAAGGACCCCCGGCTATGATTATCTATAGGCCTGAATAAACCATGATTGTTCTCTTCTATGTTAATGTGTTTTTAAAAATAGATAAACTAATGTCATTGCTTTTAAAATCCACATTGTTTAGTCTATATTTTTACCTAAGGGGGAAGCCATTGTTCTACCTGCGCAATGCACCCTGGGGGCGGTGACGTGAAAAGGTTGCACTCAGGAGAACAGCTGTTAGCGCCGGCACATGTTTACCTTACAGCAGCATCATGGATCTATTAATACATCCATTGGTAGCATCTACAATGCCATATTGTGTGTCACATTTGGTTGCAATTTCCAGTCAAAAGGCTTCACTGCTTCCCAAGTGATAAGAAGAGCAGAACTGAGTGGGAAAATGCGTGTGGCTGCACACAACTTCCAAAAGACCCGAGGCTTTGTTCTCGCCACTTCTCGTCAGATGCTTTTGATGCATTTAATCGACCACAGCTGCTAAATGAGCTAATGGGAGCGGGGGTATAAACGTAGACTAAGCCTTTGATGCATCCTGCCATTGCGTTTTACTGTGATATCCTCAGGCTGTAGATAATGCGACTATAATGCTAATCTCTGAATAAAATAATGTCAATGTCTGAAATCATTTATATTGGAATATGGTTAATCACACACGCTTTCCCTCTCGGTTGTCATGGAGACGTCATGGCGAGTTGATATTATACGGGACTTGTGGACTCGGCAGAAACACATACCATCGTTACCCAACCTCAGACCTCATGGTAAGTCTGTCTTGGATGGTTATAATGTTATAATAATCTAATCTTTTTTCAAAATATCGATTACATTTGCATTTCCGGGATCTATGAACCACCACCCACAGCGTGACGTCTTTGAAGCTGAGATTCCGTGTGTCCACCACTACACGGATCCTAATTGACTTTAAGTGGAAACCGTTTGCGTGGTGACCACACGGGATTTAATGGATTACATGCGAGGAGCACGTAATGCATTATTAAGAGGTCGTGCTTATTTCATGCATTTCTGTGAGATCAGGTTGCCACAGTCACTTATGATGTCACAACAGACTGACTACATCATTTCTTTTTTTTTTTTTTGATCAAAGGACTGACTACAGCCACTTGTGATGTAACAATGGAATGATCACAGTCATTTTATAACAGGCTAAATACAGTCAGTTGTGATGTCACAGTGGAATGTTTGTGATGTCACAGTGGACTGACTTAGATTGCCATGATGTTATATGGAGCTCCTTGGGCTCGCCTGAAGCATCGTGATCGCATACACAGAGGGTAAGGGTCAGAACATCAGCATGCTGTGTTCCAGTTATCAGATGGTCTCTAGTGGTTTTCTATTGTCAAGTTAAAATTTCAGTGACTTTACGAAGCACTGATGTATCTACCCTGGCGACACGACTTGTTTCGTACTGATGACCACAACAATTTATTTTCTTCAAGTTATGGAACACCGTGAAAACTGCAGTAAACAAACACATTTCATACACATCAGTTTCAAATTAATTTCTTACACAGAAGGTACTAAATTCCATCAATTAAACATTTACCATGTACGCCTGCTAGCCAGTGATAGACGCTTTCTTTCTCCCTCTTCTCATTCAAACTTACGACACTGTAGCACGACATACGTCACATGGACGGAAGTGACCCTTCACAATAATGGTCTCACAAACATCAGATCGACCGTAGAACCGTGAATCAACTATAGGAAAATTCACACCAAATGTTTGTAAACATAGTAAAGAAAATCAGAAATCAAATGTTATGTTATTTCTGGCATCAGCTACAACTGATGTTGCATGAGTTGTGTCATTTCCTGTTGGTGTAGATGCAGTTTGTTGTCTAAAGTCTGGCAGTTGAGGAAATGTGATATCACAATGCAATGATACACAGGAAAATGAGAAAGTATGATGAAAATCATATTGGAGTAATATCAAGAACATGCCTACGGAAGCGTATTGCTTTCACTTGAAAAAATAAAATAAAATCTGGTTTTTCATTGTAATTATTTCTGTTTTCTGAGTAATTTTTTTCTTCCTGTTTTTCGTGGTAATTTTTTTTCTGTTTTTCGTGCAAATCTTTTCTCCCTGTTTTTCGTGGTAATTTTTTTTCTGTTTTTCGTGCAAATCTTTTCTCCCTGTTTTTTGTGGTAATTTTTTTTCTGAATTATTGATATACTTCGAATGGAAGCAGCATGGCTGGCTTGTTTAGATTAATCAAGTTTTACTTTGATCTGGGTTTAAGACACTGGGAGATAGTCCTGTCTTTAAGTCATATAGATGGTATTACTATTAGTTTGTCGACTTTACGCAGGCACCTGAAGACTTTGCGGTTGTTCAGAAGGAAAGCCCATTCAGATCTCTTAGACATAGCAATGTTTCTCCAGGATCAGCTGGACATATATGGCATGCTCCATGGATACAAGATGATGCATTTGAAATGCATTCAGGCTGGCTACGTGGTGACTCAAGAGACGATCAGGAGACTGCTGAAAATATTGGATCCGCACGGTGTGCAGCTGAGGCGCCGGAATCGCCTTCGGCGGCGTATGTACCAGAATCCAGGCCCAAACTTTTTATGGCATGTAGACTCCTATGATAAACTCAAACCGTATGGGATCTGCATCAATGGTGCAATAGATGGATTTTCACGAATGGTGATATGGTTACATGCCTACTCTACAAACAGTGATCCCAGGATAATCGCACAATACTTCATTGATGAGGTGTCATCAAGGAATGGAACTGCTGCCCGAATTCGTTCGGACCTCGGAACCGAGAACTGTTACATTGAACAAATGCAGATGTTCTTGAGGCACGATCATCTGGACAACTTTTCGCACAGATGTTATCTGTATGGATCGAGCAATCACAACCAAAGAATAGAGAACTGGTGGGGCTTTTTAAGGAGGCAACACGCACAGTTCTGGATGAACGTGTTCCAAGATTTAAAAGACTCAGACTCCTTTTCTGGTGACTTCCTGGACAAAAGTCTCATTCAGTTCACATGTCTTGAAATAATAGAGGTAATAACTGCAATACGTTTATGTTGTTTTTTTCCCCCATAGTGCTATATTATGTCAGAATAATACTGTGACACCTGCTCAGCTTAATGCTTAATATATAGGCCTACTGATATTAGTGAAAAAGAGCTCACTCCATGTAGGCTATTGTACTGTTCTCACTATGTGTTATACGTCCAGTATGTAAACACAGGTAAACAGCAAGCCAAACTCAATTTTCACGAGCCAGGAAGCGAGCGCATTGCTCCTTTATTTTCCAATCATGATAGGTGAAACACTCTGAGTAAAACTGTAAACCAATGAGAGAAAATATCTCTTATTAGCACACTAACACAATCAAAACAATAGGCTAAAATGCTTCTCGATTAGCATTAATGCTAACAAAGTCAAGACAGGGTGTCAAGACAGAGTTTAAGACACTAGGAAAACTTCCATCGTTTGTCAGAGTTTGTTTACAACTCGTCTGTCCCATAATACCTAGCGCATCTCTTAGACGCCTTCAAAATAAGAGCATACCATGAAATGATGTAAACAATGTAATATTATCACCCTTTTTTAGCTGTAAATAGTATTTTCTTTTTTAACATTTTTAACATAACATGAATTAATGAATGAATGAATTAAAGGGCAGATCATAACTTTCACCAGAGGGCAGAACAGCTATATTCAAAACCTTAGTAAAGGAAGCAGTAAAGTCAACAGTATATATTCAAAGTACTTAAAATATGAAAAGTATAAAATGCAATAAAATGTTCCTGTCAGTGTTTTGATCATCTGCACCTTCTGCTGCACAGTCGAGGAATTCTGTCCAGAAGGCAGCATATACATCCCTTGACACACCATCAGCATCTGCCCCCATTTCATCAATGAAGCTGTATTTCACAGAGTAGGTCATCATTGCTTCATCTTTGAAATGAGCAATCAGTTCATCTAAGAGAGTCACTCTGTGAAGTTTCACAGTCACATGCAAAGTTCACTGGCTGGAGTTGGTGGTCTAGCAGAAGCTGTCTCAGAATCAATAGGAGTTGAGGTGTAGGTGGGGGTGTTTATTTGTTCCTCTTCTATTGTTAGGATTGGCTCATGTATGAGTGTATCATCAAGATCACCTAAAAACGGCCCACCTGTCAAAGGACCAAAAATGACCTCTGATGTATTACACAAAGATGTAAGATCAATAATCTGAAGAGGTGCAGTAGAGACAACAGCTGATATTGTGGCAGTGCTTTGCTCATCATCTTCGACTGTGTGCATTTGATTTTCACTGTTATGTCTTTTCGGTGTCAGCTGCTCGATCTCTTCCATTGTGTGTTTATCTTGTCCAGATTCTGTTGTGTTTTCATGTTGCTCATCTGTCTGTATGTCAGCTCCTTCCTCTTGGTCATCTCCACTGGTCAGGGTCTTTGTGAACAAATAAAATCTTAACAACCCCAATTTGTGTGTCTCATAGTAGTCTCCCACACTAACATCCTCATCGATTTGTGCTTCTTGAAAGTTAACTATATCATGACTGAACTCTTCCCACTTTCCCATCGTTGACTTTTCATTAGGGAAGAACAGTTTTTAGCTTGTGACAGAATCTCAGTTTTAGTGGCATTCTTGTTCATATCAAGAACTCTGGTTCCTCCACCACTACGTTTTCTGACCTGTCTGTTGTCATGTATCCACCCTAATTCTATTTTTCTGGTTGTCTTCCAGGCTCTCTTATTACTTTTTAGATTCATATTTGTTGGTTGCACTGTATTCTCCCCCTCAAAACCTTGATTGCTGTCTTTGTTGCTCATTGTGCCCATTTTTTTTTTCAGTTTTTTAAATAAGGACAGTCTTTTTGTATCATCTCCACCTCTTCTCTGTTTTTCCATACAGAAACGCCTTGTGGCAATCCTGTCACCATAGGCTGGAATGTAAGAAGCCATAGTGGCATCATCTATTTCTCCAATTACCGAGCTGTCAATCTGCAATAAAAACAAAAAGTATACATTAGACATGACAAAGCTTGAACTATATTATCTCCAAGACTAGTTACTTCTGTGCCAAATTCCAGGACAACCAATTCTAAATGCCTAATGTAGATGATAACACAATGGACAGTACGAGATAGTACATAAACAGCTTTTGAAGCTGTGACTTACATGATCCTGCTGCATTTTCTGAATACTCTCCTCAGGAACACCTCTGCTGCGAAGAAATATCCACAGACCATTATCTTGTGGGAGGCCGGGGGTTGAGGATGTAGCCATTGCTGGCACTGCAAAAATTTAGGAAAAAGGCAGAATCTATATAAAAAATTGTTGCACCAACAAATAACACATTTAAAACTGTCAAGGCCAATTGTATCATGATATTATCATGATATATATGGGAAAAAAAATGTTTTAGTTTAAAATGGATGTTTCATGTCTTGACTGTTGACCTATAAACACTCTGTCTACATGTATAATCATTTGAAAGTCGACCTGTCATTAAACATTTGAATACACTCACTTAAAATACCACCAAAACTGATTTGTGTAGTGTCCTTTGGTGATGAAAGCCTTCACTGGTTATTCATAAACAATAACATTACTCTGATAGTACAGAAGACTAAACTCAGCAGCTCAGAGTGGGCTTTTATTAGTAGTATTATTGTTATTATTATGATTACTATTCAAATAGTCAATAAAATCCAGATTGGGGCTTTGCAACATAGGGCATGAGTAACTTGTTGTACTTTACCAGTAAGCAGGTGCAAAAACGTTTTAAATTTTAAATTGTTTTATTCAACATATGGGCCTATTCAAATAATTATGTGCATGGACGTTTCATGCAGAATCCTTCCACAGTGTGTTTCAGGTATGCATGCATGTATTAAATACATAGGAAATAGCAAAGGAGAGGGAGCCCATGAGCAAGCCACAGCAACCTCAGCAACTCAAAACACTCGTCATGGTCCGTCAATGGTCAATATAGTGACTAGTCTACTGGCAACGTTCTGTTTGTTTACATGTTTACGTGCCCCATGTTAAACAACTTCTATGTTCGTATTCTCATGTTATGTCTCTACAGTGTTAGTGTATACTAGTAGCATTTAACCTGACGTTATTACGAATGGCTCGTTCTATTCATGCCAAGCCAATATAATGAAAGAAAGGCGATTCATTTTTGATGAGCAACAATGTCCAGCACGATGGAAACAAAACTGTTAGCTTACCTGACAACTTAAATCATGCCGATAGACATGTTCGTCTATCCCTTACCTTCTACATTGAACAATAGGCTTACAATAGAAGGATAAAGTCTAAAACATAACAAGAGTATCATACCTTGTCTGTAACTGTAACTGTAATTACATGCCTTACCTTTACTGACCCAGTAGTTGTCAGTGGGGCATGTACGTGCGGATCAGGAGCCACTTGCAGGTTGCATGTTCTCGTGGGATTTCAAAGTATCTTGATAATTCAGAAAAAAATAGCACGAAAAACAGGGAGAAAAGATTTGCACGAAAAACAGAAATTGCATGTTCTCGTGGGATTTCAAAGTATCTCGATAATTCAGAAAAAATAGCACGAAAAACAGGGAGAAAAGATTTGCACGAAAAACAGAAATTGCATGTTCTCGTGGGATTTCAAAGTATCTCGATAATTCAGAAAAAAATAGCACGAAAAACAGGGAGAAAAGATTTGCACGAAAAACAGAAAAAAATTACCACGAAAAACAGGGAGAAAAATTAGCAGGAAAAACAGAAAAATAATTACTCAGAAAAACAGGGAAAAAAATAGTCAGAAAAACAGGAAGAAAAAAATTACTCAGAAAACAGAAATAATTACAATGAAAAACAAACCAAAAAATAAATTACTCAGAAAAACCAGATTTTATTTTATTTTTTCAAGTGAAAGCAATACGCTTCCGTACATGCCCACTAACGTTTCTTAAGTTTCGTTTCTGCCACCATTTTCTAACCCCGCAGTGGAAGGTCGAGGTGAACGGCACCGGTCGACGGCGGTGAGCCAGGTAAGTTTGCAAAGTAGAAAATATCGACTTTATTTAGGATAAAATGTCAGCAGAGTTTTTTTTTTTTGGCTTACTTCAAATGTAAATCCTGTGAGTAACATTGCAGCTGGCAGGTTTGTGGGTTTTACCTTACACAATTGCCAAGGTCGATGCTAACATTAGCTTCTTCATATGGGGCGTTCACACCGAACGCGATAGACGCGAATATAATCGCGTGAGACGCTTGTATCGCGCCGCTTGATCATTTTGGACTATTCGCGTCATTCGCACTTGTCGCGCTTGACGCTCAAAAAAAAAAAAAAGACGACGCTTGGGGAAACGTTTTTTCAACCGGTATTTTCACGTCGATCATGGCTGATATCACCACCGTTGCTGCGCTGTACTTGCTGTACAAGTCCCAGAAGGACCGGAAAACCACCCGCCGTCGTGTCTGGGTTCATGAAGTCCTACGGAGACGCACTGAGCTGGGAGAATTTCACCGTCTCCTCCAGGAGCTCTGTCTGGATGACACCCGGTTCCAGCGGTACCTCAGGCTGACTGGAGCCCAGTTCGAGGACCTGTTAGCCCGGTCGGTGCCAGGATCTCCCGCCTGGACACCAACTACAGGCGCTCCATCTCAGCTGCGGAGCGCCTGTCCATCTGTCTGAGGTGAGTTGCGGTTTCATAATTCGTCCACTGCAAAATGAACATGTAAAAATATTATAAGTACTCTAAATGCTATTAATTGAACCCACTGTACAGGTACATGGTGTGATACATGCATATCAACTTATAAACTGACTTTTATTTTTACATATGGATAATACACATGGACATTTTTTTTTACCACAAAGCTTGCAGTTTTTAATATAAGTTTAAATGTTGTTAAATGTTTGGAGAATTTTTAAGTGACATTCCATAGGCTGTTTTTAAGGTTTTTAAGAAAATTAAAGCCTGACCCATCATCTATCCTATGTTGCAGGTTCCTGGCCACTGGAGACTCCTACAGGAGCACTGCTAACAGCTTCCGTGTGGGAATTTCGACAGTTGCTTGCATTGTTCCTGCTGTGGTCAGTGCCATTTGGGACTGCCTGGTTGGGGAATTCATGGCTGTGCCCACCACAGAGATGTGGGGGTCCATTGCAGAGCAGTTTGAAGAGAGGTGGAACTTTCCTCTCTGCTGTGGAGCTCTGGATGGGAAGCATGTGGTGTTGAAGGCCCCTCCCAACTCTGGATTCCAGTTTTTTAATTACAAGGGAACATTCTCAATTGTTCTCTTGGCGGTTGTTGATGCCAATTACCATTTCAGGGTGATTGATGTTGGGGGCTATGGGAGAACCAGTGACGGAGGTATCCTGGCCAACTCTGCCTTTGGACAGGCACTTGGTGCTGGAACCCTCCACTTGCCAGCAGACCGGCCTCTACCAGCAGCAGAGCACAGAGGACCTCAGCCTCATTGTTTTGTGGCTGATGAAGCGTTCCCACTCCGGAGAAACCTCATGAGGCCATTCCCTGGGCGCATCCTCCCCAGAGACAAGAGGATCTTCAACTACCGTCTGTCCCGGGCCCGGTTGGTGGTGGAGAATGCCTTCGGCATCCTGGCGGCTCAGTGGAGGATGTACCACCGTGTTCTCGAGGTCCATCCAGAAGTGGCAGAGAAGTGTGTGAAGGCAACTTGTGTTCTTCACAACTTCCTGCGGATGACAGCCCAGACACCGGGAGTTGGGGGAAGCATTGCAGGGAGTGAGGTGGAACCACTGCCAGGTCTGGGAAGAGTTGGAGCAAACAACTCAGCGAGAGAGGCCATCAAGGTTCGGGAGACCTTCACAGCCTTCTCTGCGGAGGGAGTGGTCCCGTGGCAACATAATGTTTAGTGCACAAGCACCCCAAAAACGGCTCTTTTAAGAGCCACCCAAATATAAGTGTTGAGCAATAATCCTGCAATATAACTACCACAATTTATGTCTACCAGTAACTGTGCATGTAACATCAATTCATACAATACTGACCGCTCTGATATTACACCATTAAACTTTTTCTTTACTTTAAGTATCATTTTGAAACTGGCCAGTCTACAATCTCATTGCACTTGAAAGAATGTGTGAAAGAATAACATGAGAAATAGTAGTCATCAAGATATATATTTATATATATATAAATTTAATACAAAAATAAATTAAAATTAATTGTTTTAATTAATTAAATTAAAACAAATATGGAGGAGGGGACAAAAATAAAAACATAAAAGCCCGGCTCGTTCCCTCCACAGGCTGCCACCCCAGCTACTCCAATAAGTCCAAATTCAGTGTTACAGTTGTTGATTCATATATTAATTTGTGGATGTGATACTTCACATATTCCCTTTGCTGGGGTGGCAGCCTGTGGAGGGAAGGAGCCAGGCTTGAAAGAAATCTTTCCTCCTCAATCCAGGCAGGTGGTGGCGGTGGTGGAGGTGGCAGGGGGGCAGGCGGCCTCTGCAGGCTCTGAATGAGGAGCTCCTCAATAGCCCTCTCCCTTCTGTCTCTCTCTTCATTTATTCTCCCTCTCTTCCTCTTCCCTGTCCGTGCACCTGTATGAAATTGAAATCACAACATTCAATCGGTGATCTAGTCTGTAAACATTAATTTCAACTTGGACTGGAGCCCTACAAGTAAACACAGTACACAGTACATACCACTGGTCGAAGCAGCAGCAGGACCATCAGGAGCAACAGCTGCAGCAGAAGCAACAGCAGAAGCAGCAGGAGCTGTGCCCTCGCTGTCACTCGAGGATTGATCTATACAGAAATCATTATTATTTATTATCCAGACTTATTCTACAATAGGGGAACACATAATTTGGAAGCAAATGTGAGAGAAACAATACACAAAGAAACTGCTCTATCACCTGCTGAATTTGAAACTGCTTTTACATGTACTGTGATACTGCTATTACATATGTGTGTCTTCACTTAACCAACCGTCACAAACTCCTGCTGATGGCCCTGCTCCTCCTGACCACAGTTCTCCTGATGGCCCTGCTGCTGCCTCATCATCCACTATGCTGTCCTGTGAGGTCTCTGCGGTCCAGTCTTCCTCGACCCCCCGACCCATGTTGCCACTGGTTTCCCTGGGTGTGGTGAAGGGGTCGAGGAAAGACAGGACCGCAGAGAACCGCCACTTTTTTAAATGCCCCCCCCCCCCCCCCGCCGACCCGCTCCTTCTCTCTCCTTCCCTTTTCTTTTTAATGAAGGTGTCCCTCAGCCCCTTCCATTTTTACAACACACCTCAACTGCAAACACACACGCACACACAGAAAGACATACACTATGCATAATTAGCATCTAACCAAATTAAATATTAAAACAATAAAAACATTCACACAAACTGAAACCGGTATCCCGCCAAAGGGGACAATGCTATGCGAGTGCTAACTGATGCTAACATTTCATTCATAGAGAAACACAGTCAGTAACATGGTAAAACAAGCCACTGATAGTTTCATAATTTACCAGAGAGTCCCACCTCCTCACTGACTTTCAGCCATGCCTCCTCCTTTTTAATTCTGTCCCGGTAGAAGACAGACGCAGTGTCATAAATGACCGGGTGGCCACACACAGCAACGATTAGCTTTTCCTCCATGTTGGACTGAGCGTTTAACAACCGTTGTCAGGGAAGTGACGTCGGCTTGAACTCGTCGCTGATTGGATGTCGTGGCGCGATGCCGCCTGAAAAGTTCGATATTTTCAACTTTATTCGCGTCGCCTCAGACGCTTCATTCGCGCCGCTCCAGACGCTTCAGACGCTCCAGACGCTCCAGACGCTTCATTCGCGCCGCGTCTCGTCGCGCCAGACGCTCCATTCGCGCCGCCGCCGCCTGAATCGCATGTCATCGCGCCATTTACATTGATTTTCAATGTAGAGTTGTCGCTCCATTCGCGTCTATCGCGTTCGGTGTTAACGCCCCATTAGTCATTGTCATTACACTGCACTGATATGTATTTTATTGTGTATTTAATTACAGCTAAACTAAATAGCTGCTTGGTATGTATTTTATTCCACTTTGCTCTGTATGTTTTTACTGAGCTAAATCCTGTGCACCGACCATTTGATTCAAGAAAGGTCGGCTGTTTTACCTGCTGATTGGTTAGCAAGCGTGTGTTTTATAGTCTTGCATGTAAACCTCTTTCTCGTGCTGTTCGGTTAGCAAGCAGCGTGTGTGTTTTACTCTAAAATGAGTGGTGTCATGATGGTTTTCACCAGCTGTTCGGATATCAAGCACGTGGTTAGCAAGTATGTGTGTTTGTTTCACCTGCTGTTCGGCTAGCAAGCACGTGGTTAGCAAGCATGTGTGTTTGTATTCTGAGTTGAGTTGTGTACATTGATGTTTTCACCTGCTATTTAGCTAGCAAGCATGTGGTGTCTTGATTCACTTACTGTCTGGTTAGTAAGCTTGTGTTTTGTTGCACCTGCTATTAGGCTAGCAAACGCTTAGTGTTCCCTGAATTAAGTCGTGTGCATTGACCATTTTCGCTCCGCTGTTTGGTTAGCATGCACGTGTGTTTTACTTCTATTTTTATCTGCAGTTTGGTTAGATAGTACATACTTCTACCGACATTCGTTCAGGTGCCAGTGTGTTAAAGCTGGGGTTGGTAATCCTGAAGAGCTAGCAAGAGAGCTAGCAAGATTTGAAAATTGCACCTGCTCTGAGTTCCACCCCCTCCTCCTCCTCCCGTCAGTGTGTATGTCCAAGCCATGCCCCCACAAACTGGAACGCGCACTGCACGAAAAAGAGAATATAATATAATTAGGGGTACATATCATGTCCATGGGCCTTGTTTATCACCTATAAATTCATTGTTAAAAGTTTATTTAATATAAATTACTAATTTTATGTCAGGAAACATTTCCCTTTCATTTTATATGAAAATCCAACAGATCCCATCATTCATTTTTGTTAAAAAAAAAAAAAAAAAAAAAAAAAAAAAGTACATTTTGTGTTGAAATGTGCTGTTTTTGGGATGTCCAATTTGCTAAATATAAGGTTTGGTGCTTCAAAAGAACTCAAAAAAAATATTTTTTGCACACAATTTTCACAGATATTTGTTCAAAAACAGTAAAAAAGCATGAGAAATGTGTTTTTAAAGTGTTTTTTTTTTTTTTTAATGCACATTAAATCATTTATTTTGTGAGTGTCCAAGAAGTATTGTCAACTGTGTTACCAGTTGACCCCCCTGCCAATAACTAAACAATGGTTCACTCAAACCCAACATCATGTGATGTCACTGTCTTTTTGGAGGGAAACCTGAAGACACAATGGTAGATCTCTACTCCTCTTCAATATTTTCTCAATATTAGTGTGTGCGCATAGAGCGGGTTAATTAACAATCAACTGTGTTACCAACATATTCTTGTGAAATTTATATACTTGCTGTATTTATGAATATGTGGAGAAAGTGTATAAAAATATGAGTTGATCAAGGTCTTGCAGTGAAGGATGAGAAGTCTGCAGTTAGCACAAGGCCCCAAAAATGGCTGAAATGTCAACCGTGTTACTCCCTGTAACACGGTTGACACTTTGGGTAATATATTCTCCTAATTTATGCCCATATTGATTGTTTGTGGAACAAAAAATGATTTTTTGTTATTACACATATTATTTTCTTATTACACTTATATAACATATTAATTACTTATGACTTGCTTAACAACATGTTTACATCAGAGGCAATAAACTTTGATCTGAATTCATGGAATAGTGATTATTTTGATGATAACATGGTTTGAAATTATACTTAGCCTACATAGATGAGTGATTTGTGTTTTAGGGAGATGGCTCTATCTGCTGCCAAAAGCAGCGCCAGTACAGGGCCAGGCGTGATGCCGACCCTGAAAGAAGGGCTGCATATTTATGAAAACACAGACAGAGGTGGCATGAGAGCAAAGAGGAAGGGAAAGTCAAGACGGTCAATGATTTGATTGATGAGAGGGAAAAGAGAAGGACGCGGCAGGCAGGAAAAGGGCACAACGTGAATGCAGAAAGAGAGCAAAACTGAAAGAGGATGCAGTTACTCTAAGCCAGGGTTGGGAAGTTGAGCCACAGCCTCAAATATCAAGGTAAAGATTTATTAAACAGAAAATTGGATAATGCAAGGAATTGTTTTGTTAAATGATAATGAAAAGACAAAACTAACAGCTGATCAGCCTTGTTCTGTTAGTAATCATATACCACATGATTAAGGCTGAGTTATAATTTGTTTATAATTTCAGACAGAGAAATGCTGGAAGGAGAAAAATCAAGAGAAGGGAGTCAAAATCATACAAAGAGCTTGAAGCCCTGAAAGAATCACTAAATGACAGAAAAAGAAAACCGACAAATACAGAAAAAGATGTGAAAGACTACACCAAGATTCAAAGTCACCCAGATCAAAGACACGTTGCCTGTTAGGAAGGATTCCTGTGTCCAGAGAAGTGCGCAAGACATTAGTTTTCCATCATGCCCTTGTGGACAACATCAGAAATAAGTATGTCTCCACCAAACACAAAAAAACAAGGCAGGTGATGCAGCTCTTGTGTCAGGAAAGATCTTGAAAAAATACAAACTAAAAAATGAATTCAAGAGACCATAAGAATTCCCAGAAAACAGCAGAAGCACAGTGAGCTATCCATCCTCTCCAGCAGATTGAAATATAGATCCCAAAGCTATAAGCTTCATAACAAAGTTGTGTCCTTCTTGACGAGGGATGAAAACAGTCGCCTCACAGCTGGAAAATCACAAACAATGACAAGAGCAAAGACAAAGGAACAGAAAAGATTTTTAAATGACACAATAAGAAACCTGCATAGGAAGTTCCTCCTTGAGAATACTGACTGCAGCATTTCATACTCATTGTTTTGTCATATGCGACCCTTCTGGGTAGTCCCACCATCTATTGCAGACAGAGAAACATGTCTTTGCAAAGTGCATGAGAATCTGTCTTTTCTTGTAGACAAGCTACATTCTCTCCAACTGATTAGGGGGACTGACTTGGAGGATTTGGTTGACTCCATATGCTGTGACCCAGACTCAAAGGACTGCATGTACAATACATGCCTCGACTGCAAAAATAAAAACTTTCCAATTACATGTGAGAAAGATTTGCAAGCAAACATTTCTTTTACAAAGTGGACAACAGAAACTGTTCTCAGAGAGAAGAACAAAGAGGGCCAAAAAGAGAAAGTGCCTGTGAAAGTCACAGTGAAAAAAAGACAGAGACAACTTTGCAAACCTGATTGACCTCTTCCAGTGTCAGCTCACAAATTTCAAAAGGCATCTTTTCACTTTCTATCGTCAACTAAAGACGAGCATGAAAGATCATGAATGTGTAATTCATGTGGATTTCTCTGAAAATTACACTTGCAAGTACTCCTCAGATATTCAAGCTGTACACTTTGCATCAAACCAACACCAAGCAACCCTTCACACTGGGTTCTACATGTTGGCGGAGTGGAAGAGCATGTCTGCTCTCAAAGTCCATCAAAGGAAAAGGACCTGCAGCAATATGGACCCATCTGTCCCCTATACTTGATCTAGTCAAAGATTCATATTCAAAAGTGACCATGGTGCATTTCTTTAGTGATGGGCCATGTACACAATACAGACATAAAGGCAATTTCTATCTGTTGTGCACTAAGCTGCAAGAATGTGGGTTCCAGTCAGGCATATGGAAATTTTTGAGGCGAGCCACGGAAAGGGGGCTCCTGACGGAGTCGGAGGCCTCCTAAAGAGGACGGCCGACCAGCTTGTGAGCCATGGGAAGGACATCCCCAAGCAGAGCTCCTATTCAAAGACCTGGTGGATGCTCAGACATCTGTAAAACTTTTCTACATTCGTGAGGACAGTATAGATGCTGCTGTAAAGAGCATGCCAGACAGTATCCCAGTGGTGCCATCGACCATGTGCATTCACCAAATCACAACAGTTACCCCAGGGCAAATCGCTTGCTGTGATGTGAGCTGCCTCTGCTCAGCCAAACAGATCCTGGAGTGTAACTGTTATGACTTCAAAAATTTTGCCTTTTTTGATCAGGCAGCAGCACCCACACAGGAGGACAGCAATACAAATATTGCTTGGCAAAACCCAGACACCATTGGCCGGTGGTGTCGTCTGAAATATGACAATGACATTTTCCCTGGAGTTATCCAAGATGTCAACGAAACACATGTCAAGGTAAAATGCATGCACCCGATAGGAATCAACCACTTTTTTTGGCCCCTGCGGGATGATGTCCTGTGGTATTTGCATGAAGACATCATCCAAATCATTCCTCCTCCAGCTTTAGTGACCTCACGTCATGTGGAGATTGACAGGGTCTATGGTCCAAGATTGCTGATTGTCAAGACAGATTGAGAGATGAGACAACTTTATTGTGGCTGCAGTCCATCCTGACATGTATTCCTGAGAAAGGCATTGAGTGAATTAAAAAAAAAAAAAGTTGGCACTGTTACAGTGTTGGAGATTCAGTTAATTACGCTAATGTTTCAATGATGGGCTCACTATTACAGGGGGTCCAACCATTTCACTTTGAGGGAACATTTGTGGTTGACGGACAGAGTATGTTTGAAGTCATTGCACTGATGAAGCATAAGCTGATGAAAGTTGTTATGATGAAGATGAAGCAGACCTTCAACTATCGCCAGAAGATCATCCATGATCCAGGCAAGTCCTCTGATGTCTTTCTGGCCTTTCCCAGATTCCTAGACATACGAGGATTGGTATGTTCAACTTTTTATTGTAACTTGTGAAAGTTGACTTCATGTTAAACTGTATGAAACAAGATTGTAACTCTTCTGGTCTATTTGCAGATTGAGCAAGATTTGACTTTGATGTTTGATGATGCCGTCTCTGCAAAATTCCTGGAGAAGTGGCCCACTGCCTACGAGCAAAAAGTCCTTGAACAAAGCCATGGTCCCCTGCAGTCGGACAATCTGCAGCACCTCGTTCAGAATGCTGAATCCATAACAGAAGTGGAAAGTGGTGAGGCCAAATAAATGGATTTTATTGTTCTGTTGTGGTTGTGACAAGATTTCATGTTTTTTTAGGAAAGCGCTTAATGTAGTCAATTCCGTTGTTTTTGCATTAATGGGAGCATTAGATGTGCAACACTGCCACCTGCTGACTCTTTTTGGTACAGCAAGTAGTGCTCTGGTTTTTGTATGAAAGTTAGTCCGGGGAGTGTTAATGTGTTTGTTTTTTGTTCTTTCATGATGGGACAGTGACATATCGTCCATTTTGATCCTTGCACACCTGCTGCCACTGTCACCTCATGGCTGCAAGAGACCAGGAAAGCTCTCCACCAGACAAGCCATTGAGCATCTTGTGAAGTTCATCAAGGTAAAGCTGTAATACAGAAAACATCACTAGCTATATCACACCACATCACATAATCTTTTTTTCTTTTTTTTTTTTTTTTTTTTACTGAAGGAACAATCCTATTTTGCATATCTCAACATTTCTGTCTTCCTATAGCTAACACTTTCTTCTTTAGTTCTAAACTTTGACCTTTTCTCATTTCATCTCAAGTTGACACAACACTAATGTTACCTTATGTTCTGAATGTGCAACATTATAAATGAAGGCTTGTGTAATATGTGGTGTCCGAACCCTATCTCCTTCTCATACCTAACTTGGGTGGCTAGGATTTTCTCTGTTTGTTCCTGTGGCATTAGGGCCTCCTGTCTTAAGTTGTTTTCACAAATAAACTGTCAGATAAGCAGGATGTTTGCCTAACCTTAAAGGTCTAGAATCGTATAGGCCAGATGGTCTGGTAGCCCAAAAGATAAGGGGTAGGGTCAAAGGTCATCAACCATATGGATGGATGGTGGCGTTTTGCTGACTAAGGAATGTGCTCAGAAATGGTATATAAGGAGTGGGTTTGGAGCTGAAGAGGAGGGCATCCAACAATTGGCACTGGAGACTCCCTCAGATTCGGCCAGAGGTTTTGACATTGTTTTTTCCCACAATAAAGTCTTTTTGTCTGGAGAGAGAAGACATGTCAGCGGTGATCATTTTTCATCAACACATCAATACACTACAAATACATGAGCTTTATTCATTCTAGTAGTTCATGGTTCATAATTCATATCAAAGTGGTTAAAAAATAGAGGATACAAAAGTCATTACATACTTTGATTTTATTGCAACTAGCTAGTGGTAGCTAGTAGTTTTGTCCCTAATCCTAACCCAAGTCTAATCATGTCATGTAAGTCTTTGTGTCACAAACAAGGACCAGCATTTAGGGGCATCTCCATGGTATCACAGAAAGCCTTCAACCATACCTGCTTACAGTGGGAACTCAGAGGAGTGTGATTCACAAGCACTTCATTGTCATTGACAAACACGCAATACCTTGTAAGTCATCTGGCTCTCTGATTTACCATCTAGAAATGGTAAATCATGATCATTTACCATCATGCATTTCTGTGCACAGAAATCCCTTGCGCACAGTTGTGCTGCAACAATAGCTGAACTGAAAGTGGCAGGTGTGGATGAATCAACGATCAACTCTTTGGTCATTTCCATGGAAGAGATAGTTAATGATATTCACAATCAAGCAAAAGAACCTGTGAAAAGTGGTCTGTCTTTACAAGAACCTGTCAAAAGTGACTTTGAGTGCAAAATCCGTCAGTGTTTTGATAAAATGGAAAATCCTTTCAATGCATTAAACTCTGAAAGTAAAAGAACACAGTATTTTGCAGAGAAGTGGGGCTGTGTAGACCCAGTTGAACATGTTCTTGGTTCAAGATTTGATACCCTCCACAATCGAACTACAGGAGCCTACGATCAGGTTGTTGTTACTGATGAATTTGTTTACATCCCAATTTTGAAAACTTGACAGTTTATTTACAATCAGCCCAATATAAAGGAGATGATGCAGAGCGAGTCCAATTCAAGTCAAAATCTGCTTAAAGGGAGGACTTGAATGACTTGGGGTTAAATGCCATCCAGTCCTGGTGTTTACTCTGCAATCTACCACTCCTCTGTGGAGATTTGGTTTGTCCAAATGATCAGCACTGTTATTCGCTACTGTTGTTGCTTCACATTGTAAATATTGTATTTTCTCCAGTGTTATCAAAGGGTAGAACTGTTTTCTTGAAACACTTGATAGCTGAACACCATAGGTTATTCAAGCATTTGTTTCCACACAAGAAGCTGCTACCAAAGCATCATTTTATGGTGCGTTATCCTACATGCATACTTATAACTGGACCAGTTCTGCATAGCTGGTGCATGTGCTATGAAGCAAAGCATCATTTCTTTCAAAAACAATGAAAGAGTTTCAAAAATGTAACTAAAACATTGGCCAAAAAACACCAAAGTCACATGGCTTACAGTTGGCAGACATTTGACCCCAAAAGACTGACCACTGGAGCAGGTAAAATGCTCCCATTAAATACATTGGACTGGGGGTGTGAGGTAGCAGAGACTCTCCAGCTACAAATTGACACTGAGGTTATCAAAGTTAGATGGGCCAAGCACCATGGAAATATGTACTGTGCAGATTTAGTTGTATGTGTCAGAGTTCATTGTGACATGCCAGTTTTTCATAAGATCCACCATGTTGTTGTGAAGGATGAGAAATCGGCTTTGGTTACTTTTGCACTACAGTGTCTGAACTAGCATTTTAATGCATTTCAAGTTTTGTACACAAGAGACGGACCTCATGTTGTGTTTGTCAAAGATCTTTTTCTGTTCCAGAGCATTTGATTCGCAGGTGTCTTATAGTCATAACGACTCCAGTTTTTATATTGTGCCATACTGTTTCCTGTGAACTCTTCAAGTAAAGGTGTCTGTGAAGATAATAGGTTCTGATCTCTTTATGTCACCTTTTAAAATCTTGCAGCGTGTAATGACGGAGTGTGATTTAGAGAAAAATTCAATTTATAATAAAATCTATTTGAGTAAATTTCAGTTCTGTTGAAAATCAAATGTAATTATAATTTGATTATAAATCAAATTATAATTATAATTTGATTATAAATTGAGCTCTATTTATAATAGAATTGAATTATAGTTTGAGTAAAATTCATTTCTATTTATAATAACATTTGATTTCTGTTTTGAGCAAAATTCACTTGTGTAAAGAGTAAAATTCAGTTCTATAAAGAGTAAAACTAGGGTCGAGTTGTTTTTATTTGATTATAAATGGAGTGAATTATCATCATGTAGAGTAAAATGTTTGCACTAAATAGAGTCAGTTTAACTCTGCCATGAGAGTCAATTTTACTCCATTTAGACTGGGACCAAATGTTTTCAAAATTCAAAAAGTCAAATTTTATTCAATTTGAATCAAATTTTCTGCGTAACAGTCACCTCATAATGTCACTGTGGACTGGCTACATCATTTGTTTTTTTGTGAAAGGGCTGATCACAGTCACTAATGATGCAACAGGTCAAATAGATTATTCACTTATGATGTCACAGTGGACTGACTACATAATTTCTTTTTTTTCAATCACTACAGTCATTTGTGATGTCACAATGGAATGTTTGTGATATCACAGTGGACTGACTTAGACTGTCATGATGTAATACGGAGCTCCTTGGGCTCACCTGAAGCATCCTGATCACATACACAAAGGGTAGGGGTCAGAACATCAGCATGCTGTGTTCCAGTTATCAGATGGTCTCTAGTGGTTTTCTATTGTCAAGTTAAAATTTCAGTGACCTTACAAAGCACGGATCATGGACTCACTGGTCACTGTGGGTCACGCTGCCACAAATCCTACAGCCACAGGTGAATTAGACTTGATGATCCTGTGTCTGGAGACTGCTGCTGCAGCTGGGAGCAAAGCCCACATCTATGGCCAGCTCCACTCCAAGCTGGCAGGAGTCATGGACAAACAAACTGTGGCAAGGCAAGGCAAGGCAATTTTATTTGTATAGCCCATTTTTACACACAGTTTGTCTCAAAGGGCTCTACACAGCATTATGACAACATCCTCTGGCCTTAGACCCTCACATCCACTGAGGAAAAACTCCCAAGAAAACCCTTTTAACAGGGAAAAAATGGAGAAACCTCAGGGTGAGCAACAGAGGAGGGATCCCTCACCCAGGACGGACAGACGTGCAATAGATATTGTATACAGACAAGAAAACAATTTACAACACGGAATACAGAAAACGTGGAAATGGAATCAGTCAGTTAACAAAAAATGATGAAGGAAGCTCCTGGTGGGCAGGGAGGGACGGCCAGTTCAGTGTGACTACTGGACGGCAGACAGGGTCGTGAGCAGGGAGTGCAGGCCGGTTTAACAGCAGGAGAAAGGAGGTGATGGAGGCGGCGGTTGGTTGGTTGGTGCAGGGGGATGGAGCTCTGAAGAGATCTGTGGAAATGCAGAGAGAGTGCGAGACACCAAGGCCGGACTACAAAGTGCAACAAATAATGGCAGTTCAAAATGTGAGGGGAGAGGAGGATAGGAAGGATAGGGCTCCATGTAACCTGATGTGTCCCCCAGCAGTCTAAGCCTATAGCAGTGTAGCTGTACAATGGATCAGGACTACCTGAGCCAGCCCTATCTTAAAGCACTGTCATAGACAAAGGACTTAAGCCCAGAGTTAAATGTAGAAAGAGTGTCTGCCTCTCTGACCCATGGAGGGAGCTGGTTCCACAATAGAGGAGCCCGGTAACTGAAGGCTCTATCTCCCAGTCTGTTTTTAGAGATACTGGGGGTCACTGACAGACCTACATTCTGGGAGTGAAGTGCTCTGGTAGGACAGTATGGAATAATGAGGTCTTTCAGACAAGATGGAGCTTTGTCATTAAGAGCCTGGTAAGTTTGAAGAAGGATCTTGAAGTCTACTCTACATCCCACAGGAAGCCAATGGAGAGAAGCTAGAATGGGAGAGATGTGCTCTCTCTAACTAACTCTTGTCAATACCCTCGCTGCAGCATTCTGGACCAGCTAGAGACTCTTGTCTCTTGGACATCCAGACAGGAGAGAGTTACAGTAGTCTAGCCTAGAAGTAATAAATGCATGGGCCAGTTTCTCAGCATCACTCTGAGAGAGGATATTCCTGATCTTAACTATACTGCCCAGGTGAAAGAAGGCAGTCTTAGTCACATGCTTTATATGGGAGCTGAAGGAAAGATCCTGGTCAAAAATGACTCCAAGGTTCCTGGCAGTTGTACTTGAATTCAGGGTGATGCCATCCAGAGTAGCAATCTCATTGGAGAATATGTCCCTGAGATGCTTAGGTCCAAACACAATAATCTCTGTTGTCAGATTTCAGTTGTAGGAAGTTAAAAGACATCCAGGATTTTATGTCTTTCAAGCAATCTTGCAGAGTGATAAGGTGGCTTCTATCATCTGGCTCTATCAATAAGTAGAGCTGACTATCATTAGTGTAACAATGGAAATTAATGGAGTGCTTCCGGATTATATCCCCTAATGGAAGCATGTAAAGAGTGAAGAGAACTGGCCCCGAAACTGAACCCTGTGGCACACCATACGTAACTCTGCTGTACTCTGAATGTGTGAATGTAGCTGCACTAGGACTACTGTCTTAAGGATCTTAGAGACGTAGGGAAGGTTGGATATAGGCCTATAGTTGGCTAGTACATCTGGATCAAGAGAGGGTTTTTTAAGTAGAGGATTAATGACAGCCACCTTAAAGCCTGTGGCACATAGCCTGTGACTAAGGAAAGGTTGATCTGGTTCAGTATAGCAGCGTTAACTAAGGGGAGGAAATCCTTGAGCAGTCTTGTTGGGATTGGGTCAAGCAGACATGTAGCTGATTTGGAGGAGGTGATTGCAGAAGTTAAGTTTGACAGATCGATGGGGAGAAGCTGTTCAAGTATGCACCAAGTCTGGGAGGTGCTTCCGAAGGGGCTGTAATCTGTGGTCCACTACTGCCGATCGTTGTTCTGATATTTACGATCATTTCAGTGAAGAAAGTTAGGAAATCGTTGCTGCTGAGAGTCGGAGGGATGCATGGCTCAACAGCACTGTGGTTCTTAGTCAGCCTGGCCACAGTGTTAAAAAGGAACCTGGGATTGTTTTTATTCTCTTCCATTAAAGATGAAAAGTATGTACTTCTGGCATTATGGAGTTCTTTTTTATATATTAATAAACTATCTTTCCAGGCTCGATGGTCTTCTTCGTGTTGGCTGGAATGTGTTTTTCTTTCCTGTGGTGTCCCTTAAGGGTCAATTTTAGGTCCGCTCCTTTATAACCTTTACATGCTGTCAATTGGCGACATCAACAGGAGACACGGTATAAATTTCCACAGTTATGCAGATGATACTCAGCTTTACATTGCTGTGTCTCCTGCGTGATGACACAGGGCCAATTGATGCTCTTTTTAAGTGCATTTTAGACATTAAGTTATGGATGACAGGATTTTTTTTCGGCCCTGAAACACTGAGAGAAAAACTGAATTCTAAACTGGAGGCACTGGCACTAAACCCATCAGAGAATGTTAAGAACCTAGGTGTGGTCTTTGACTCAAACTTAACCTTTGAACACCACTTCAGACATATTAATAAGGGTTTTTATCATCTTAAAAATATTGTCAAAGTATATCCATTTCTCTCACAAGCCAACACAGAGACACTGATCCATGCTTTTCTTACCTGTAGGATTGATTATTGCAATGCTCTTCTTTCTTGTCTTCCAAAAAAGACAACTGCATCATTACAATTACTCCAAAACTCAGCTGCACATGTGCTGACGAAGACAGAAAGAGAGCTCACATAACACAGATTTTAAAGTCCCTGCATTGCCTACCTGTGTACTTCAGGATCGATTTTAAGATTCTTTTATTGGTTTTTAAAACTCTTAGTGCTTCTTATCTGTCAGGTTTGCTTTTAAATTATAAGCCAGACAGAACTCTCAGGGCTTCAGATAGAGGCCTTTTATTAATACCTAAAGTACCTACCTTCTGGGCCCGGCGCCCACTCGTCGCGGCTCCCTGCCGGTGACACAAAAGTAACAATGGCTGCATTTTAGCAGCTCCGCCCAACCTCTCCCTTGCGCAGCCCTCGCTGGCCATTGACTTTTCACAGAATCACAGGGCTCGGCCATACGGCAAAGCCTCCCAAAAACAGCTTGAACTCCACCACAACAAGGGCGGCAGATCAAAATGTGGAAACGCTTCACGAATTTGCGTGTCATCCTTGCGCCAGGGGCCATGCTAATCTTCTCTGTATCGATTCCAATTTAGTATACGCACTTGCCTAAGCAAGCACACTGACCCCTGTGTGATGGCTGCCTTTTAATCCCCAGTCAGGAAGCCCGACCCTCCACCGCCGGTGCGCCCTCAAGGGCCCCTGTCTCTGAAAGTGGGCACACCTTTCACCTAAAGGCATGTCTTTCCATTTTGGATGTACCCTTACATTTGCAATGGTGACGTACTGGCTGCTTGAACTGTTTACAAATTTAGCAAACTCACCAGAATGTGACCAAAAGTACCTCCAGAAGAAAAACAGGACCCGCCGCTGACCTGGGTTCAAGCGACAGTTTCAAGCAACCCTCAGGCTAGTTTAGATCCAAGTTGGGCCAGGCAGCCATTATCTCAGAATTTGCAGTAGGCCAGTGGTAGGAGGGACAGTCCTTCAAATATGAGCCAGCTGGCTAGCAAGGTTGCTTTAAATCTTTTTGAAAAGCTTGTTCAATTGAGGCAACGGCTGGATCTTAGCAGCTCCGCCCAACCTCTCCATTGCGCAGCCCTCGCTGACCATTGACTTGTCACAGACTCACAGGGCTCGGCCATAGGGCAAAGCCTGCCAAAAATAGCTTGAACTCGTTGGTGTTCCTCTCCACGGAAGTCTTTAGTAAAAGGCGAAAGACTTGTGCGTTATGAAGAGAAGCCAGAGTCGGTACAGCCCCTCTGCGCCCAGACAGCCTAGGACCCTATCTGTCCCGGCCTCCAGCTTCGCGGTTGGCTTCTCGTTGCCTGCCGAGTGCCGAATCCCAGCTGCCGCCCAATCCCCTGGCCCTCCCCGTGCTGCCGCAGGCTCTGAGCAATCGTGTCGTGGAGATGGAAGCCTGAGCCTGAGGAGGCAAGCCGGAAAAATTCCCCTGTAGACGCTCTGAGTCACAGTGCCATCAAACAGGCGGGAAAGAATGCCTGGCGAGAAGTGGCAAGTATTTCCTCCGCCTCCTGTTTGTGGGCCAACAGCCAGACGTCCCGGCGTCCTTTCTCTTTCTGTCCCCTTGTTGAAACCTCTGTCCCACCGCCGCTTGTTGCCTGCCCGCTGTTGCACTGGCCTACCAAGGGCTGGGGAGGACATGCTTTGTTTGGAGGCTAGTAGCCTGACGGGCCTAAATGAGGGATACGGCTGCATCCGTGGAGTGGTTTTGCACAGCGGCAGCTGGTGAAAGCTGTCTGGCCACTTGAGGCCCTTCTTTCAAGCCAGGCGCAAAGCGCCATCGGAAACTCTGTGTTTGGTCATGGCTTGGCTTTCAACAAGGCGAGAGAAGGGCGCACCGTTCCCGGCGGCACTGCAATGCCGGGTCGATGCGTGGAGTGAACGGAGCAAGCCCCTCTTTCAGCTCCCGGTTGCAAAAATCCGTTTAATATGTGGTCCCCGGGTAGAGGACATATCAGATATTAAACTGATAAGAACAGATACTACACTTGATCTTAGCCAAAAGGCCGAGAAGCGATGGTGCCCAAGCGTCTGATTTCCTAGCATGCTTCTGGGCCCGGCGCCCACTCGTCGCGGCTCCCTGCCGGTGACACAAAAGTAACAATGGCTGCATTTTAGCAGCTCCGCCCAACCTCTCCCTTGCGCAGCCCTCGCTGGCCATTGACTTTTCACAGAATCACAGGGCTCGGCCATACGGCAAAGCCTCCCAAAAACAGCTTGAACTCCACCACAACAAGGGCGGCAGATCAAAATGTGGAAACGCTTCACGAATTTGCGTGTCATCCTTGCGCCAGGGGCCATGCTAATCTTCTCTGTATCGATTCCAATTTAGTATACGCACTTGCCTAAGCAAGCACACTGACCCCTGTGTGATGGCTGCCTTTTAATCCCCAGTCAGGAAGCCCGACCCTCCACCGCCGGTGCGCCCTCAAGGGCCCCTGTCTCTGAAAGTGGGCACACCTTTCACCTAAAGGCATGTCTTTCCATTTTGGATGTACCCTTACATTTGCAATGGTGACGTACTGGCTGCTTGAACTGTTTACAAATTTAGCAAACTCACCAGAATGTGACCAAAAGTACCTCCAGAAGAAAAACAGGACCCGCCGCTGACCTGGGTTCAAGCGACAGTTTCAAGCAACCCTCAGGCTAGTTTAGATCCAAGTTGGGCCAGGCAGCCATTATCTCAGAATTTGCAGTAGGCCAGTGGTAGGAGGGACAGTCCTTCAAATATGAGCCAGCTGGCTAGCAAGGTTGCTTTAAATCTTTTTGAAAAGCTTGTTCAATTGAGGCAACGGCTGGATCTTAGCAGCTCCGCCCAACCTCTCCATTGCGCAGCCCTCGCTGACCATTGACTTGTCACAGACTCACAGGGCTCGGCCATAGGGCAAAGCCTGCCAAAAATAGCTTGAACTCGTTGGTGTTCCTCTCCACGGAAGTCTTTAGTAAAAGGCGAAAGACTTGTGCGTTATGAAGAGAAGCCAGAGTCGGTACAGCCCCTCTGCGCCCAGACAGCCTAGGACCCTATCTGTCCCGGCCTCCAGCTTCGCGGTTGGCTTCTCGTTGCCTGCCGAGTGCCGAATCCCAGCTGCCGCCCAATCCCCTGGCCCTCCCCGTGCTGCCGCAGGCTCTGAGCAATCGTGTCGTGGAGATGGAAGCCTGAGCCTGAGGAGGCAAGCCGGAAAAATTCCCCTGTAGACGCTCTGAGTCACAGTGCCATCAAACAGGCGGGAAAGAATGCCTGGCGAGAAGTGGCAAGTATTTCCTCCGCCTCCTGTTTGTGGGCCAACAGCCAGACGTCCCGGCGTCCTTTCTCTTTCTGTCCCCTTGTTGAAACCTCTGTCCCACCGCCGCTTGTTGCCTGCCCGCTGTTGCACTGGCCTACCAAGGGCTGGGGAGGACATGCTTTGTTTGGAGGCTAGTAGCCTGACGGGCCTAAATGAGGGATACGGCTGCATCCGTGGAGTGGTTTTGCACAGCGGCAGCTGGTGAAAGCTGTCTGGCCACTTGAGGCCCTTCTTTCAAGCCAGGCGCAAAGCGCCATCGGAAACTCTGTGTTTGGTCATGGCTTGGCTTTCAACAAGGCGAGAGAAGGGCGCACCGTTCCCGGCGGCACTGCAATGCCGGGTCGATGCGTGGAGTGAACGGAGCAAGCCCCTCTTTCAGCTCCCGGTTGCAAAAATCCGTTTAATATGTGGTCCCCGGGTAGAGGACATATCAGATATTAAACTGATAAGAACAGATACTACACTTGATCTTAGCCAAAAGGCCGAGAAGCGATGGTGCCCAAGCGTCTGATTTCCTAGCATGCTTCTGGGCCCGGCGCCCACTCGTCGCGGCTCCCTGCCGGTGACACCAAAGTAACAATGGCTGCATTTTAGCAGCTCCGCCCAACCTCTCCCTTGCGCAGCCCTCGCTGGCCATTGACTTTTCACAGAATCACAGGGCTCGGCCATACGGCAAAGCCTCCCAAAAACAGCTTGAACTCCACCACAACAAGGGCGGCAGATCAAAATGTGGAAACGCTTCACGAATTTGCGTGTCATCCTTGCGCCAGGGGCCATGCTAATCTTCTCTGTATCGATTCCAATTTAGTATACGCACTTGCCTAAGCAAGCACACTGACCCCTGTGTGATGGCTGCCTTTTAATCCCCAGTCAGGAAGCCCGACCCTCCACCGCCGGTGCGCCCTCAAGGGCCCCTGTCTCTGAAAGTGGGCACACCTTTCACCTAAAGGCATGTCTTTCCATTTTGGATGTACCCTTACATTTGCAATGGTGACGTACTGGCTGCTTGAACTGTTTACAAATTTAGCAAACTCACCAGAATGTGACCAAAAGTACCTCCAGAAGAAAAACAGGACCCGCCGCTGACCTGGGTTCAAGCGACAGTTTCAAGCAACCCTCAGGCTAGTTTAGATCCAAGTTGGGCCAGGCAGCCATTATCTCAGAATTTGCAGTAGGCCAGTGGTAGGAGGGACAGTCCTTCAAATATGAGCCAGCTGGCTAGCAAGGTTGCTTTAAATCTTTTTGAAAAGCTTGTTCAATTGAGGCAACGGCTGGATCTTAGCAGCTCCGCCCAACCTCTCCATTGCGCAGCCCTCGCTGACCATTGACTTGTCACAGACTCACAGGGCTCGGCCATAGGGCAAAGCCTGCCAAAAATAGCTTGAACTCGTTGGTGTTCCTCTCCACGGAAGTCTTTAGTAAAAGGCGAAAGACTTGTGCGTTATGAAGAGAAGCCAGAGTCGGTACAGCCCCTCTGCGCCCAGACAGCCTAGGACCCTATCTGTCCCGGCCTCCAGCTTCGCGGTTGGCTTCTCGTTGCCTGCCGAGTGCCGAATCCCAGCTGCCGCCCAATCCCCTGGCCCTCCCCGTGCTGCCGCAGGCTCTGAGCAATCGTGTCGTGGAGATGGAAGCCTGAGCCTGAGGAGGCAAGCCGGAAAAATTCCCCTGTAGACGCTCTGAGTCACAGTGCCATCAAACAGGCGGGAAAGAATGCCTGGCGAGAAGTGGCAAGTATTTCCTCCGCCTCCTGTTTGTGGGCCAACAGCCAGACGTCCCGGCGTCCTTTCTCTTTCTGTCCCCTTGTTGAAACCTCTGTCCCACCGCCGCTTGTTGCCTGCCCGCTGTTGCACTGGCCTACCAAGGGCTGGGGAGGACATGCTTTGTTTGGAGGCTAGTAGCCTGACGGGCCTAAATGAGGGATACGGCTGCATCCGTGGAGTGGTTTTGCACAGCGGCAGCTGGTGAAAGCTGTCTGGCCACTTGAGGCCCTTCTTTCAAGCCAGGCGCAAAGCGCCATCGGAAACTCTGTGTTTGGTCATGGCTTGGCTTTCAACAAGGCGAGAGAAGGGCGCACCGTTCCCGGCGGCACTGCAATGCCGGGTCGATGCGTGGAGTGAACGGAGCAAGCCCCTCTTTCAGCTCCCGGTTGCAAAAATCCGTTTAATATGTGGTCCCCGGGTAGAGGACATATCAGATATTAAACTGATAAGAACAGATACTACACTTGATCTTAGCCAAAAGGCCGAGAAGCGATGGTGCCCAAGCGTCTGATTTCCTAGCATGCTTCTGGGCCCGGCGCCCACTCGTCGCGGCTCCCTGCCGGTGACACCAAAGTAACAATGGCTGCATTTTAGCAGCTCCGCCCAACCTCTCCCTTGCGCAGCCCTCGCTGGCCATTGACTTTTCACAGAATCACAGGGCTCGGCCATACGGCAAAGCCTCCCAAAAACAGCTTGAACTCCACCACAACAAGGGCGGCAGATCAAAATGTGGAAACGCTTCACGAATTTGCGTGTCATCCTTGCGCCAGGGGCCATGCTAATCTTCTCTGTATCGATTCCAATTTAGTATACGCACTTGCCTAAGCAAGCACACTGACCCCTGTGTGATGGCTGCCTTTTAATCCCCAGTCAGGAAGCCCGACCCTCCACCGCCGGTGCGCCCTCAAGGGCCCCTGTCTCTGAAAGTGGGCACACCTTTCACCTAAAGGCATGTCTTTCCATTTTGGATGTACCCTTACATTTGCAATGGTGACGTACTGGCTGCTTGAACTGTTTACAAATTTAGCAAACTCACCAGAATGTGACCAAAAGTACCTCCAGAAGAAAAACAGGACCCGCCGCTGACCTGGGTTCAAGCGACAGTTTCAAGCAACCCTCAGGCTAGTTTAGATCCAAGTTGGGCCAGGCAGCCATTATCTCAGAATTTGCAGTAGGCCAGTGGTAGGAGGGACAGTCCTTCAAATATGAGCCAGCTGGCTAGCAAGGTTGCTTTAAATCTTTTTGAAAAGCTTGTTCAATTGAGGCAACGGCTGGATCTTAGCAGCTCCGCCCAACCTCTCCATTGCGCAGCCCTCGCTGACCATTGACTTGTCACAGACTCACAGGGCTCGGCCATAGGGCAAAGCCTGCCAAAAATAGCTTGAACTCGTTGGTGTTCCTCTCCACGGAAGTCTTTAGTAAAAGGCGAAAGACTTGTGCGTTATGAAGAGAAGCCAGAGTCGGTACAGCCCCTCTGCGCCCAGACAGCCTAGGACCCTATCTGTCCCGGCCTCCAGCTTCGCGGTTGGCTTCTCGTTGCCTGCCGAGTGCCGAATCCCAGCTGCCGCCCAATCCCCTGGCCCTCCCCGTGCTGCCGCAGGCTCTGAGCAATCGTGTCGTGGAGATGGAAGCCTGAGCCTGAGGAGGCAAGCCGGAAAAATTCCCCTGTAGACGCTCTGAGTCACAGTGCCATCAAACAGGCGGGAAAGAATGCCTGGCGAGAAGTGGCAAGTATTTCCTCCGCCTCCTGTTTGTGGGCCAACAGCCAGACGTCCCGGCGTCCTTTCTCTTTCTGTCCCCTTGTTGAAACCTCTGTCCCACCGCCGCTTGTTGCCTGCCCGCTGTTGCACTGGCCTACCAAGGGCTGGGGAGGACATGCTTTGTTTGGAGGCTAGTAGCCTGACGGGCCTAAATGAGGGATACGGCTGCATCCGTGGAGTGGTTTTGCACAGCGGCAGCTGGTGAAAGCTGTCTGGCCACTTGAGGCCCTTCTTTCAAGCCAGGCGCAAAGCGCCATCGGAAACTCTGTGTTTGGTCATGGCTTGGCTTTCAACAAGGCGAGAGAAGGGCGCACCGTTCCCGGCGGCACTGCAATGCCGGGTCGATGCGTGGAGTGAACGGAGCAAGCCCCTCTTTCAGCTCCCGGTTGCAAAAATCCGTTTAATATGTGGTCCCCGGGTAGAGGACATATCAGATATTAAACTGATAAGAACAGATACTACACTTGATCTTAGCCAAAAGGCCGAGAAGCGATGGTGCCCAAGCGTCTGATTTCCTAGCATGCTTCTGGGCCCGGCGCCCACTCGTCGCGGCTCCCTGCCGGTGACACAAAAGTAACAATGGCTGCATTTTAGCAGCTCCGCCCAACCTCTCCCTTGCGCAGCCCTCGCTGGCCATTGACTTTTCACAGAATCACAGGGCTCGGCCATACGGCAAAGCCTCCCAAAAACAGCTTGAACTCCACCACAACAAGGGCGGCAGATCAAAATGTGGAAACGCTTCACGAATTTGCGTGTCATCCTTGCGCCAGGGGCCATGCTAATCTTCTCTGTATCGATTCCAATTTAGTATACGCACTTGCCTAAGCAAGCACACTGACCCCTGTGTGATGGCTGCCTTTTAATCCCCAGTCAGGAAGCCCGACCCTCCACCGCCGGTGCGCCCTCAAGGGCCCCTGTCTCTGAAAGTGGGCACACCTTTCACCTAAAGGCATGTCTTTCCATTTTGGATGTACCCTTACATTTGCAATGGTGACGTACTGGCTGCTTGAACTGTTTACAAATTTAGCAAACTCACCAGAATGTGACCAAAAGTACCTCCAGAAGAAAAACAGGACCCGCCGCTGACCTGGGTTCAAGCGACAGTTTCAAGCAACCCTCAGGCTAGTTTAGATCCAAGTTGGGCCAGGCAGCCATTATCTCAGAATTTGCAGTAGGCCAGTGGTAGGAGGGACAGTCCTTCAAATATGAGCCAGCTGGCTAGCAAGGTTGCTTTAAATCTTTTTGAAAAGCTTGTTCAATTGAGGCAACGGCTGGATCTTAGCAGCTCCGCCCAACCTCTCCATTGCGCAGCCCTCGCTGACCATTGACTTGTCACAGACTCACAGGGCTCGGCCATAGGGCAAAGCCTGCCAAAAATAGCTTGAACTCGTTGGTGTTCCTCTCCACGGAAGTCTTTAGTAAAAGGCGAAAGACTTGTGCGTTATGAAGAGAAGCCAGAGTCGGTACAGCCCCTCTGCGCCCAGACAGCCTAGGACCCTATCTGTCCCGGCCTCCAGCTTCGCGGTTGGCTTCTCGTTGCCTGCCGAGTGCCGAATCCCAGCTGCCGCCCAATCCCCTGGCCCTCCCCGTGCTGCCGCAGGCTCTGAGCAATCGTGTCGTGGAGATGGAAGCCTGAGCCTGAGGAGGCAAGCCGGAAAAATTCCCCTGTAGACGCTCTGAGTCACAGTGCCATCAAACAGGCGGGAAAGAATGCCTGGCGAGAAGTGGCAAGTATTTCCTCCGCCTCCTGTTTGTGGGCCAACAGCCAGACGTCCCGGCGTCCTTTCTCTTTCTGTCCCCTTGTTGAAACCTCTGTCCCACCGCCGCTTGTTGCCTGCCCGCTGTTGCACTGGCCTACCAAGGGCTGGGGAGGACATGCTTTGTTTGGAGGCTAGTAGCCTGACGGGCCTAAATGAGGGATACGGCTGCATCCGTGGAGTGGTTTTGCACAGCGGCAGCTGGTGAAAGCTGTCTGGCCACTTGAGGCCCTTCTTTCAAGCCAGGCGCAAAGCGCCATCGGAAACTCTGTGTTTGGTCATGGCTTGGCTTTCAACAAGGCGAGAGAAGGGCGCACCGTTCCCGGCGGCACTGCAATGCCGGGTCGATGCGTGGAGTGAACGGAGCAAGCCCCTCTTTCAGCTCCCGGTTGCAAAAATCCGTTTAATATGTGGTCCCCGGGTAGAGGACATATCAGATATTAAACTGATAAGAACAGATACTACACTTGATCTTAGCCAAAAGGCCGAGAAGCGATGGTGCCCAAGCGTCTGATTTCCTAGCATGCTTCTGGGCCCGGCGCCCACTCGTCGCGGCTCCCTGCCGGTGACACCAAAGTAACAATGGCTGCATTTTAGCAGCTCCGCCCAACCTCTCCCTTGCGCAGCCCTCGCTGGCCATTGACTTTTCACAGAATCACAGGGCTCGGCCATACGGCAAAGCCTCCCAAAAACAGCTTGAACTCCACCACAACAAGGGCGGCAGATCAAAATGTGGAAACGCTTCACGAATTTGCGTGTCATCCTTGCGCCAGGGGCCATGCTAATCTTCTCTGTATCGATTCCAATTTAGTATACGCACTTGCCTAAGCAAGCACACTGACCCCTGTGTGATGGCTGCCTTTTAATCCCCAGTCAGGAAGCCCGACCCTCCACCGCCGGTGCGCCCTCAAGGGCCCCTGTCTCTGAAAGTGGGCACACCTTTCACCTAAAGGCATGTCTTTCCATTTTGGATGTACCCTTACATTTGCAATGGTGACGTACTGGCTGCTTGAACTGTTTACAAATTTAGCAAACTCACCAGAATGTGACCAAAAGTACCTCCAGAAGAAAAACAGGACCCGCCGCTGACCTGGGTTCAAGCGACAGTTTCAAGCAACCCTCAGGCTAGTTTAGATCCAAGTTGGGCCAGGCAGCCATTATCTCAGAATTTGCAGTAGGCCAGTGGTAGGAGGGACAGTCCTTCAAATATGAGCCAGCTGGCTAGCAAGGTTGCTTTAAATCTTTTTGAAAAGCTTGTTCAATTGAGGCAACGGCTGGATCTTAGCAGCTCCGCCCAACCTCTCCATTGCGCAGCCCTCGCTGACCATTGACTTGTCACAGACTCACAGGGCTCGGCCATAGGGCAAAGCCTGCCAAAAATAGCTTGAACTCGTTGGTGTTCCTCTCCACGGAAGTCTTTAGTAAAAGGCGAAAGACTTGTGCGTTATGAAGAGAAGCCAGAGTCGGTACAGCCCCTCTGCGCCCAGACAGCCTAGGACCCTATCTGTCCCGGCCTCCAGCTTCGCGGTTGGCTTCTCGTTGCCTGCCGAGTGCCGAATCCCAGCTGCCGCCCAATCCCCTGGCCCTCCCCGTGCTGCCGCAGGCTCTGAGCAATCGTGTCGTGGAGATGGAAGCCTGAGCCTGAGGAGGCAAGCCGGAAAAATTCCCCTGTAGACGCTCTGAGTCACAGTGCCATCAAACAGGCGGGAAAGAATGCCTGGCGAGAAGTGGCAAGTATTTCCTCCGCCTCCTGTTTGTGGGCCAACAGCCAGACGTCCCGGCGTCCTTTCTCTTTCTGTCCCCTTGTTGAAACCTCTGTCCCACCGCCGCTTGTTGCCTGCCCGCTGTTGCACTGGCCTACCAAGGGCTGGGGAGGACATGCTTTGTTTGGAGGCTAGTAGCCTGACGGGCCTAAATGAGGGATACGGCTGCATCCGTGGAGTGGTTTTGCACAGCGGCAGCTGGTGAAAGCTGTCTGGCCACTTGAGGCCCTTCTTTCAAGCCAGGCGCAAAGCGCCATCGGAAACTCTGTGTTTGGTCATGGCTTGGCTTTCAACAAGGCGAGAGAAGGGCGCACCGTTCCCGGCGGCACTGCAATGCCGGGTCGATGCGTGGAGTGAACGGAGCAAGCCCCTCTTTCAGCTCCCGGTTGCAAAAATCCGTTTAATATGTGGTCCCCGGGTAGAGGACATATCAGATATTAAACTGATAAGAACAGATACTACACTTGATCTTAGCCAAAAGGCCGAGAAGCGATGGTGCCCAAGCGTCTGATTTCCTAGCATGCTTCTGGGCCCGGCGCCCACTCGTCGCGGCTCCCTGCCGGTGACACAAAAGTAACAATGGCTGCATTTTAGCAGCTCCGCCCAACCTCTCCCTTGCGCAGCCCTCGCTGGCCATTGACTTTTCACAGAATCACAGGGCTCGGCCATACGGCAAAGCCTCCCAAAAACAGCTTGAACTCCACCACAACAAGGGCGGCAGATCAAAATGTGGAAACGCTTCACGAATTTGCGTGTCATCCTTGCGCCAGGGGCCATGCTAATCTTCTCTGTATCGATTCCAATTTAGTATACGCACTTGCCTAAGCAAGCACACTGACCCCTGTGTGATGGCTGCCTTTTAATCCCCAGTCAGGAAGCCCGACCCTCCACCGCCGGTGCGCCCTCAAGGGCCCCTGTCTCTGAAAGTGGGCACACCTTTCACCTAAAGGCATGTCTTTCCATTTTGGATGTACCCTTACATTTGCAATGGTGACGTACTGGCTGCTTGAACTGTTTACAAATTTAGCAAACTCACCAGAATGTGACCAAAAGTACCTCCAGAAGAAAAACAGGACCCGCCGCTGACCTGGGTTCAAGCGACAGTTTCAAGCAACCCTCAGGCTAGTTTAGATCCAAGTTGGGCCAGGCAGCCATTATCTCAGAATTTGCAGTAGGCCAGTGGTAGGAGGGACAGTCCTTCAAATATGAGCCAGCTGGCTAGCAAGGTTGCTTTAAATCTTTTTGAAAAGCTTGTTCAATTGAGGCAACGGCTGGATCTTAGCAGCTCCGCCCAACCTCTCCATTGCGCAGCCCTCGCTGACCATTGACTTGTCACAGACTCACAGGGCTCGGCCATAGGGCAAAGCCTGCCAAAAATAGCTTGAACTCGTTGGTGTTCCTCTCCACGGAAGTCTTTAGTAAAAGGCGAAAGACTTGTGCGTTATGAAGAGAAGCCAGAGTCGGTACAGCCCCTCTGCGCCCAGACAGCCTAGGACCCTATCTGTCCCGGCCTCCAGCTTCGCGGTTGGCTTCTCGTTGCCTGCCGAGTGCCGAATCCCAGCTGCCGCCCAATCCCCTGGCCCTCCCCGTGCTGCCGCAGGCTCTGAGCAATCGTGTCGTGGAGATGGAAGCCTGAGCCTGAGGAGGCAAGCCGGAAAAATTCCCCTGTAGACGCTCTGAGTCACAGTGCCATCAAACAGGCGGGAAAGAATGCCTGGCGAGAAGTGGCAAGTATTTCCTCCGCCTCCTGTTTGTGGGCCAACAGCCAGACGTCCCGGCGTCCTTTCTCTTTCTGTCCCCTTGTTGAAACCTCTGTCCCACCGCCGCTTGTTGCCTGCCCGCTGTTGCACTGGCCTACCAAGGGCTGGGGAGGACATGCTTTGTTTGGAGGCTAGTAGCCTGACGGGCCTAAATGAGGGATACGGCTGCATCCGTGGAGTGGTTTTGCACAGCGGCAGCTGGTGAAAGCTGTCTGGCCACTTGAGGCCCTTCTTTCAAGCCAGGCGCAAAGCGCCATCTGAAACTCTGTGTTTGGTCATGGCTTGGCTTTCAACAAGGCGAGAGAAGGGCGCACCGTTCCCGGCGGCACTGCAATGCCGGGTCGATGCGTGGAGTGAACGGAGCAAGCCCCTCTTTCAGCTCCCGGTTGCAAAAATCCGTTTAATATGTGGTCCCCGGGTAGAGGACATATCAGATATTAAACTGATAAGAACAGATACTACACTTGATCTTAGCCAAAAGGCCGAGAAGCGATGGTGCCCAAGCGTCTGATTTCCTAGCATGCTTCTGGGCCCGGCGCCCACTCGTCGCGGCTCCCTGCCGGTGACACCAAAGTAACAATGGCTGCATTTTAGCAGCTCCGCCCAACCTCTCCCTTGCGCAGCCCTCGCTGGCCATTGACTTTTCACAGAATCACAGGGCTCGGCCATACGGCAAAGCCTCCCAAAAACAGCTTGAACTCCACCACAACAAGGGCGGCAGATCAAAATGTGGAAACGCTTCACGAATTTGCGTGTCATCCTTGCGCCAGGGGCCATGCTAATCTTCTCTGTATCGATTCCAATTTAGTATACGCACTTGCCTAAGCAAGCACACTGACCCCTGTGTGATGGCTGCCTTTTAATCCCCAGTCAGGAAGCCCGACCCTCCACCGCCGGTGCGCCCTCAAGGGCCCCTGTCTCTGAAAGTGGGCACACCTTTCACCTAAAGGCATGTCTTTCCATTTTGGATGTACCCTTACATTTGCAATGGTGACGTACTGGCTGCTTGAACTGTTTACAAATTTAGCAAACTCACCAGAATGTGACCAAAAGTACCTCCAGAAGAAAAACAGGACCCGCCGCTGACCTGGGTTCAAGCGACAGTTTCAAGCAACCCTCAGGCTAGTTTAGATCCAAGTTGGGCCAGGCAGCCATTATCTCAGAATTTGCAGTAGGCCAGTGGTAGGAGGGACAGTCCTTCAAATATGAGCCAGCTGGCTAGCAAGGTTGCTTTAAATCTTTTTGAAAAGCTTGTTCAATTGAGGCAACGGCTGGATCTTAGCAGCTCCGCCCAACCTCTCCATTGCGCAGCCCTCGCTGACCATTGACTTGTCACAGACTCACAGGGCTCGGCCATAGGGCAAAGCCTGCCAAAAATAGCTTGAACTCGTTGGTGTTCCTCTCCACGGAAGTCTTTAGTAAAAGGCGAAAGACTTGTGCGTTATGAAGAGAAGCCAGAGTCGGTACAGCCCCTCTGCGCCCAGACAGCCGAGGACCCTATCTGTCCCGGCCTCCAGCTTCGCGGTTGGCTTCTCGTTGCCTGCCGAGTGCCGAATCCCAGCTGCCGCCCAATCCCCTGGCCCTCCCCGTGCTGCCGCAGGCTCTGAGCAATCGTGTCGTGGAGATGGAAGCCTGAGCCTGAGGAGGCAAGCCGGAAAAATTCCCCTGTAGACGCTCTGAGTCACAGTGCCATCAAACAGGCGGGAAAGAATGCCTGGCGAGAAGTGGCAAGTATTTCCTCCGCCTCCTGTTTGTGGGCCAACAGCCAGACGTCCCGGCGTCCTTTCTCTTTCTGTCCCCTTGTTGAAACCTCTGTCCCACCGCCGCTTGTTGCCTGCCCGCTGTTGCACTGGCCTACCAAGGGCTGGGGAGGACATGCTTTGTTTGGAGGCTAGTAGCCTGACGGGCCTAAATGAGGGATACGGCTGCATCCGTGGAGTGGTTTTGCACAGCGGCAGCTGGTGAAAGCTGTCTGGCCACTTGAGGCCCTTCTTTCAAGCCAGGCGCAAAGCGCCATCGGAAACTCTGTGTTTGGTCATGGCTTGGCTTTCAACAAGGCGAGAGAAGGGCGCACCGTTCCCGGCGGCACTGCAATGCCGGGTCGATGCGTGGAGTGAACGGAGCAAGCCCCTCTTTCAGCTCCCGGTTGCAAAAATCCGTTTAATATGTGGTCCCCGGGTAGAGGACATATCAGATATTAAACTGATAAGAACAGATACTACACTTGATCTTAGCCAAAAGGCCGAGAAGCGATGGTGCCCAAGCGTCTGATTTCCTAGCATGCTTCTGGGCCCGGCGCCCACTCGTCGCGGCTCCCTGCCGGTGACACAAAAGTAACAATGGCTGCATTTTAGCAGCTCCGCCCAACCTCTCCCTTGCGCAGCCCTCGCTGGCCATTGACTTTTCACAGAATCACAGGGCTCGGCCATACGGCAAAGCCTCCCAAAAACAGCTTGAACTCCACCACAACAAGGGCGGCAGATCAAAATGTGGAAACGCTTCACGAATTTGCGTGTCATCCTTGCGCCAGGGGCCATGCTAATCTTCTCTGTATCGATTCCAATTTAGTATACGCACTTGCCTAAGCAAGCACACTGACCCCTGTGTGATGGCTGCCTTTTAATCCCCAGTCAGGAAGCCCGACCCTCCACCGCCGGTGCGCCCTCAAGGGCCCCTGTCTCTGAAAGTGGGCACACCTTTCACCTAAAGGCATGTCTTTCCATTTTGGATGTACCCTTACATTTGCAATGGTGACGTACTGGCTGCTTGAACTGTTTACAAATTTAGCAAACTCACCAGAATGTGACCAAAAGTACCTCCAGAAGAAAAACAGGACCCGCCGCTGACCTGGGTTCAAGCGACAGTTTCAAGCAACCCTCAGGCTAGTTTAGATCCAAGTTGGGCCAGGCAGCCATTATCTCAGAATTTGCAGTAGGCCAGTGGTAGGAGGGACAGTCCTTCAAATATGAGCCAGCTGGCTAGCAAGGTTGCTTTAAATCTTTTTGAAAAGCTTGTTCAATTGAGGCAACGGCTGGATCTTAGCAGCTCCGCCCAACCTCTCCATTGCGCAGCCCTCGCTGACCATTGACTTGTCACAGACTCACAGGGCTCGGCCATAGGGCAAAGCCTGCCAAAAATAGCTTGAACTCGTTGGTGTTCCTCTCCACGGAAGTCTTTAGTAAAAGGCGAAAGACTTGTGCGTTATGAAGAGAAGCCAGAGTCGGTACAGCCCCTCTGCGCCCAGACAGCCTAGGACCCTATCTGTCCCGGCCTCCAGCTTCGCGGTTGGCTTCTCGTTGCCTGCCGAGTGCCGAATCCCAGCTGCCGCCCAATCCCCTGGCCCTCCCCGTGCTGCCGCAGGCTCTGAGCAATCGTGTCGTGGAGATGGAAGCCTGAGCCTGAGGAGGCAAGCCGGAAAAATTCCCCTGTAGACGCTCTGAGTCACAGTGCCATCAAACAGGCGGGAAAGAATGCCTGGCGAGAAGTGGCAAGTATTTCCTCCGCCTCCTGTTTGTGGGCCAACAGCCAGACGTCCCGGCGTCCTTTCTCTTTCTGTCCCCTTGTTGAAACCTCTGTCCCACCGCCGCTTGTTGCCTGCCCGCTGTTGCACTGGCCTACCAAGGGCTGGGGAGGACATGCTTTGTTTGGAGGCTAGTAGCCTGACGGGCCTAAATGAGGGATACGGCTGCATCCGTGGAGTGGTTTTGCACAGCGGCAGCTGGTGAAAGCTGTCTGGCCACTTGAGGCCCTTCTTTCAAGCCAGGCGCAAAGCGCCATCGGAAACTCTGTGTTTGGTCATGGCTTGGCTTTCAACAAGGCGAGAGAAGGGCGCACCGTTCCCGGCGGCACTGCAATGCCGGGTCGATGCGTGGAGTGAACGGAGCAAGCCCCTCTTTCAGCTCCCGGTTGCAAAAATCCGTTTAATATGTGGTCCCCGGGTAGAGGACATATCAGATATTAAACTGATAAGAACAGATACTACACTTGATCTTAGCCAAAAGGCCGAGAAGCGATGGTGCCCAAGCGTCTGATTTCCTAGCATGCTTCTGGGCCCGGCGCCCACTCGTCGCGGCTCCCTGCCGGTGACACCAAAGTAACAATGGCTGCATTTTAGCAGCTCCGCCCAACCTCTCCCTTGCGCAGCCCTCGCTGGCCATTGACTTTTCACAGAATCACAGGGCTCGGCCATACGGCAAAGCCTCCCAAAAACAGCTTGAACTCCACCACAACAAGGGCGGCAGATCAAAATGTGGAAACGCTTCACGAATTTGCGTGTCATCCTTGCGCCAGGGGCCATGCTAATCTTCTCTGTATCGATTCCAATTTAGTATACGCACTTGCCTAAGCAAGCACACTGACCCCTGTGTGATGGCTGCCTTTTAATCCCCAGTCAGGAAGCCCGACCCTCCACCGCCGGTGCGCCCTCAAGGGCCCCTGTCTCTGAAAGTGGGCACACCTTTCACCTAAAGGCATGTCTTTCCATTTTGGATGTACCCTTACATTTGCAATGGTGACGTACTGGCTGCTTGAACTGTTTACAAATTTAGCAAACTCACCAGAATGTGACCAAAAGTACCTCCAGAAGAAAAACAGGACCCGCCGCTGACCTGGGTTCAAGCGACAGTTTCAAGCAACCCTCAGGCTAGTTTAGATCCAAGTTGGGCCAGGCAGCCATTATCTCAGAATTTGCAGTAGGCCAGTGGTAGGAGGGACAGTCCTTCAAATATGAGCCAGCTGGCTAGCAAGGTTGCTTTAAATCTTTTTGAAAAGCTTGTTCAATTGAGGCAACGGCTGGATCTTAGCAGCTCCGCCCAACCTCTCCATTGCGCAGCCCTCGCTGACCATTGACTTGTCACAGACTCACAGGGCTCGGCCATAGGGCAAAGCCTGCCAAAAATAGCTTGAACTCGTTGGTGTTCCTCTCCACGGAAGTCTTTAGTAAAAGGCGAAAGACTTGTGCGTTATGAAGAGAAGCCAGAGTCGGTACAGCCCCTCTGCGCCCAGACAGCCTAGGACCCTATCTGTCCCGGCCTCCAGCTTCGCGGTTGGCTTCTCGTTGCCTGCCGAGTGCCGAATCCCAGCTGCCGCCCAATCCCCTGGCCCTCCCCGTGCTGCCGCAGGCTCTGAGCAATCGTGTCGTGGAGATGGAAGCCTGAGCCTGAGGAGGCAAGCCGGAAAAATTCCCCTGTAGACGCTCTGAGTCACAGTGCCATCAAACAGGCGGGAAAGAATGCCTGGCGAGAAGTGGCAAGTATTTCCTCCGCCTCCTGTTTGTGGGCCAACAGCCAGACGTCCCGGCGTCCTTTCTCTTTCTGTCCCCTTGTTGAAACCTCTGTCCCACCGCCGCTTGTTGCCTGCCCGCTGTTGCACTGGCCTACCAAGGGCTGGGGAGGACATGCTTTGTTTGGAGGCTAGTAGCCTGACGGGCCTAAATGAGGGATACGGCTGCATCCGTGGAGTGGTTTTGCACAGCGGCAGCTGGTGAAAGCTGTCTGGCCACTTGAGGCCCTTCTTTCAAGCCAGGCGCAAAGCGCCATCGGAAACTCTGTGTTTGGTCATGGCTTGGCTTTCAACAAGGCGAGAGAAGGGCGCACCGTTCCCGGCGGCACTGCAATGCCGGGTCGATGCGTGGAGTGAACGGAGCAAGCCCCTCTTTCAGCTCCCGGTTGCAAAAATCCGTTTAATATGTGGTCCCCGGGTAGAGGACATATCAGATATTAAACTGATAAGAACAGATACTACACTTGATCTTAGCCAAAAGGCCGAGAAGCGATGGTGCCCAAGCGTCTGATTTCCTAGCATGCTTCTGGGCCCGGCGCCCACTCGTCGCGGCTCCCTGCCGGTGACACCAAAGTAACAATGGCTGCATTTTAGCAGCTCCGCCCAACCTCTCCCTTGCGCAGCCCTCGCTGGCCATTGACTTTTCACAGAATCACAGGGCTCGGCCATACGGCAAAGCCTCCCAAAAACAGCTTGAACTCCACCACAACAAGGGCGGCAGATCAAAATGTGGAAACGCTTCACGAATTTGCGTGTCATCCTTGCGCCAGGGGCCATGCTAATCTTCTCTGTATCGATTCCAATTTAGTATACGCACTTGCCTAAGCAAGCACACTGACCCCTGTGTGATGGCTGCCTTTTAATCCCCAGTCAGGAAGCCCGACCCTCCACCGCCGGTGCGCCCTCAAGGGCCCCTGTCTCTGAAAGTGGGCACACCTTTCACCTAAAGGCATGTCTTTCCATTTTGGATGTACCCTTACATTTGCAATGGTGACGTACTGGCTGCTTGAACTGTTTACAAATTTAGCAAACTCACCAGAATGTGACCAAAAGTACCTCCAGAAGAAAAACAGGACCCGCCGCTGACCTGGGTTCAAGCGACAGTTTCAAGCAACCCTCAGGCTAGTTTAGATCCAAGTTGGGCCAGGCAGCCATTATCTCAGAATTTGCAGTAGGCCAGTGGTAGGAGGGACAGTCCTTCAAATATGAGCCAGCTGGCTAGCAAGGTTGCTTTAAATCTTTTTGAAAAGCTTGTTCAATTGAGGCAACGGCTGGATCTTAGCAGCTCCGCCCAACCTCTCCATTGCGCAGCCCTCGCTGACCATTGACTTGTCACAGACTCACAGGGCTCGGCCATAGGGCAAAGCCTGCCAAAAATAGCTTGAACTCGTTGGTGTTCCTCTCCACGGAAGTCTTTAGTAAAAGGCGAAAGACTTGTGCGTTATGAAGAGAAGCCAGAGTCGGTACAGCCCCTCTGCGCCCAGACAGCCTAGGACCCTATCTGTCCCGGCCTCCAGCTTCGCGGTTGGCTTCTCGTTGCCTGCCGAGTGCCGAATCCCAGCTGCCGCCCAATCCCCTGGCCCTCCCCGTGCTGCCGCAGGCTCTGAGCAATCGTGTCGTGGAGATGGAAGCCTGAGCCTGAGGAGGCAAGCCGGAAAAATTCCCCTGTAGACGCTCTGAGTCACAGTGCCATCAAACAGGCGGGAAAGAATGCCTGGCGAGAAGTGGCAAGTATTTCCTCCGCCTCCTGTTTGTGGGCCAACAGCCAGACGTCCCGGCGTCCTTTCTCTTTCTGTCCCCTTGTTGAAACCTCTGTCCCACCGCCGCTTGTTGCCTGCCCGCTGTTGCACTGGCCTACCAAGGGCTGGGGAGGACATGCTTTGTTTGGAGGCTAGTAGCCTGACGGGCCTAAATGAGGGATACGGCTGCATCCGTGGAGTGGTTTTGCACAGCGGCAGCTGGTGAAAGCTGTCTGGCCACTTGAGGCCCTTCTTTCAAGCCAGGCGCAAAGCGCCATCGGAAACTCTGTGTTTGGTCATGGCTTGGCTTTCAACAAGGCGAGAGAAGGGCGCACCGTTCCCGGCGGCACTGCAATGCCGGGTCGATGCGTGGAGTGAACGGAGCAAGCCCCTCTTTCAGCTCCCGGTTGCAAAAATCCGTTTAATATGTGGTCCCCGGGTAGAGGACATATCAGATATTAAACTGATAAGAACAGATTTTTTTCTTTCGAAAAGTTTTATTGACACATTTTCTGATCATCTTTTCATACACTTATACATTTTCCTTTACCCATCAATGGATGACAAATGTTTTTACAATTCCTTTGTTTCTCATACAGTTAAAATAATTAATAGACATTTAGTCTTTCATTTTTCATGTTTTTCCAGCATAATTAAAGTGGTAAGAAAGAATAAACAAGTCCAATACAATACTATATTTTCTGTAAAACCAATTCTTAAAAAAAAAAAAAAAAAAAAAAAAAAGTTTTTCAAGTTTCATTTAAATGGTTTACAGGTAAGACATGTTAAGAAGAGTGCTTGTGTTCTTTCTTTTGTTTGTTTTTTTCTATTGGTGGTTAAAAGTCCATTGATTTGTTTTGTGTGTTAGTCCATGTGTCGTTAAAAGATCTTTTTAAAAGGGAGTGCAGAATTTAAAATCCTTTCCATGATCGTTGTGCAGGAGCGAGGTGAGTCCCTATCAAGCCTATCCCACTCCGCTCTCCCAAGCCTTTGGTCTCTCGGGATCCTGCTGTGGTGCTCAGAGGAGATCCTCGCCCTCGGCTCCTTCCCAGACCTGCCACTCCCAGAGAGTCAGACCGCCGTTGCTGGGACCTTTTCAGTGATGTGGCTCCGGCTCCTTCGTCCAAATGGGCACAGAGGCGATTCTTCTTTGTGGCTGTGTCCTAGGCCCGCCGCCTGCAGCTCCGGCCGCTTGGACCGTCGCTGCTGCCATACGGAGCACAGCCACAGGGGGGATCTGCATGTGCTTTCTTACCAGTAAGTTCCTGGAGGTCCAGGTGGCGTCTACGATGGCGGCGAGGGTGAGCCACTGCTTGGCAAAGACAGGTGGTGGAATGTCTTTGTGGCTCACCCCATACAACACAAGCTGTGCTGTTAGGACCTCCCTTGCTGGTAAGTATGGGAATTGCAAGGAGCCGGCCGTTGCCCACAGTTCCTCAGCAGCGCTGCACTCCCAGAGTAGGTGCCTCACCGACTCCGGCGCGCCACAACCGGGTCGGGGGCAGATTGCGTTCTTGGCCATGCCTCTGGAGTGCATTACGGACCTGACCGGGAGGATCTCATGGGCCACCATCCATGTCAGGTCCCGGAGTCGGTTTGGAAGAGCGGAGTGGTTCACGTTGCGCCAAACTGTGGAGGCTCGCCGAGTGCGAGCCTGCGCACTGGACTCACTGGTTCTCGCTCCTGCACAACAGATAAAAGCAAACGGTGATTGGTTAAAATCTGCAACTCCTCTTGCTCCAGGTTAAAATGCTTTAAGAACGTGCAAATAAAACCATATGCTGGCGGCAGGTTAAAAGACACAGGAACTTTAAGATCAGCGGGTAGCAGTTTCAGTCTTCTCAGGTAGGTCCCCATCCAGAACCTTATCATTGCTGCTGTCTTTGGGTTTCTGGATGGGGCTGTAGCAGCTTTAAAGTGCATGGTGGTGTAGAGTGATCCTAAAAATAAATATAAGTCCGGTACTCCTTTTCCTCCGTTCTCCTTTGGCCGCTTCATGACTTCTCGTCTTAGTCTTTCCCACTTGGATCCCCATAAAAAATAAAAGATGGCTCGTTCCAGGTCTAAAAGCACACTCCTAGGAGGGGTAAAAACAGAGCTGACAAGTAAAAGCACAGGTAAAATCACTGCTTTTATGATTAAAACTTTGCCTTCCATAGTCAGTCCTCTAAGTCCCCAGAATCCTAGTCGTTTTCTAACTTTCCCTACCACGTCCGGCCAATTTTTACTTCCATTCCCCTCACTGTCGAATTTTATCCCCAGTATTTTCTGTTCAGTCTTTGTCACAGTCAGAGGAAGTCCTGTTGTTTCAGTCGCTGTCCATGGGCCATAAAATTGGGCTTGCGTTTTGTCTCTGTTAAGTTTCGATGCAGAGGCCCGCCCAAACCAGTCGGTCAAGTCCAGCGTCCTGTTGATGGATAAAAGGTCGGTGCAAACAAGGTTAAAATCATCCATGTATAAAAGGCACTTGATAAAAGAGCCCCCACCTCCCGGTATTGCCACCCCATTGATCCATTTATCCCTTCGCAAGATCTGCGCCAGTGGCTCCACGCAGATGACGTAGAGGAGGGCAGATAACGGGCAACCCTGACGGACACCGCAGCATACATCCACTGCTTTGGTAAGTACCCCATTAACAAGGATTCTGCTTGTGATGCCCCGATATAGCAATCCCACCCACGCTATAAACCTGTCAGGAAACCCCATTTTTTGCAGAACCTTGAAAAGGTACTGGTGCGAGACCCGATCAAAGGCTTTCTCAAAATCTAAATTTAGGACTATCAGCCGAATGTTTCTGTCTCTCGCGTAACAGATGGTGTCTCTGATCAGTACGAGGCTGTCGGTGATCTTCCTCCCCGGAACGGCACAGCCTTGATCCGGGTGGATCACCTCCCCTAAAACCAAGGATAAACGACTTGCTAAAAGTTTACTAAAAAGTTTGCAGTCTACGTTTAAAAGAGTCACAGGTCTCCAGTTTTTCAAGTCAGTCTTCTCATTTTTTTTATGTATTAACGTCACTATCCCTACTCTGAAAGAGTCTGGTAACAGGTCAAGTTTTTCAAATTCATTAAAAACAGTTAAAATGTCAGGTGCAATAAGATCCCTAAAAGTCAGATAAAACTCCAGGGGAAGTCCATCTTGTCCAGGGGACTTCCCCTTCTTAAAATGTTTTAAACAGTTATCCAACTCTAAAAGGGTAAAATCCTGTTTTAAAAGCACACTATTGTTAACTTTGTTTTCAATGAATTCTAAAACCTGTTCAGTAACGTTTTCGTCTATTTTTTTCTCTTCATACAATGTTTTATAAAATTCTTCCACGGTTTCTTTAAGCTCGTGTGAGTTTGTGGTTAGATTTCCTTCTTTATTTTTCAATTTTGTTAAAATCTCCCCTTTACTCATTATTTTCTTAAAAAAGTACCGTGTACATTTTCTCCTTCTTCTATTTCTTTTTCTCTACTTCTTAGAATGACTCCTCGACTCTTAATTTCTGCTAGTTTGTTCATTTGTCTTTTGATCTCTAAAATTTCATTGTTAAAATCAAAACCCTGGCTTGTTAGTTTAAAATACCGTTGCATTCTTTTCTGCAGTCCCAACATGTGTCTGTCTTCCCTACCTTTCTTTTTCTTACCTATCTGCCTAAAGAAAGTCCGAGTCCTCTCCTTCACCATTTCCCACCAGTGTGCTCGTGTTTCGTACAAGTCTTGAAGGGTCTGCCACTCTTTGTACTGCTCTCGGTATTCCCTAACTATCTCCCTATCTTCTAAAAGAGAGCAGTTGAGTTTCCACAGACCACTTCCTATAGTCACACCTGAAGAGAGTGATAGGGTGCAGGATAGCATGGCGTGGTCTGAGAAGAAAACAGGGGTTAATCTAGCATCGGTGGGCGGGCAATTGCGTGCAAAACAGTAGTCGATGCGAGAGGCTCTGGTGCTGTCACCACTGAACCAGGTGAAGCCCTCCTCTCCGGGATGCATTGTTTTAAAACAGTCGACTAGCTTAAAATCCCTTACTATTCCCTGCAGTAAAACCGATGTTTTATCTATTTTAAAATCTTCCCCTGCACCTCTCCTATCCTTCCTACTTAAAATACAATTAAAATCTCCTCCTACCACTAATGGGACCCTACCTAACATGTGGGACTGCAGTTCTTCTAAGAGGTCATACCTGTCATTTTTGTCATTAAAACCATAGACGTTAAGAAGGTTAAAGTCATTATCCATAAAAGAAAGGCGTGCTAAAAGAGCCCGCCCATCCCTCACCACAGTACTGCCCTTCACCAAGATCAAGGGGTTTTTAATAAGTATGGCCACTCCATCTGATTTGTTTTGGTTCGAACCACTGAACAGGGAGGTCCCGAGTGGCCACATTCCTTCCCATTTGCTATAATGTTTTAAAAAGGGAAGGTTGCATTCTTGCAACAAGAATACATCTGAGTCAGCAGACTGTAGGAAGGAAAAGATGCTTTGTGCTCTAACTCTTGACCTCACACTTCTCACATTAATTGTAGAAATGTTGAGAGTCATGAGTATGGGAATTAAAAACAACAGGTATTTCATATTGAGATGGTTAAAAACGCCAGGGTTATGTCCATTTCACTCATTCATTTTGTAACAGAAACTCATCTCACGTCTCATAACAATTAGGGGGTGAATCTAGAGTTTCTGACCTCCTGAAAGCCACATCTGACCGCTTTTCAAACGGAGTTGATTGAAGTGCAATGGTTAGAAAAGAACACTGGTCAGAAGAGGCAGATATGCTGGGCAGCTCCCCTGGTGAAATGGCAGTGCCCACGTCAGTCCTCCCCCTTTTCTCTGAGATTTCTACCACCTCAGGGCTGGACAGTTCTGACACAGTTCTTTTCAGGAAGGGCTGCGCATCAGGGAGGGAGGTTTCACTGGACCCCTCCTCCACAGTGTGAAGGCTGGTGGTGGTGTCTTCACTTGTGGTGCGGGGTCCAGATCCACCGGTTGCCTGGCTCTCCTCACTTTCCTGTTCTTCCCCCTCTGGTGGAGTGAGACCAGGTCCCTCCCCTTTTCCCGCCTCCCTGGGCTCCTCTCCTCCAATGTCAGGTTTTGGCGGGAACTTTGAATTTTCCAGCCCCTCCCCTTCAATTAACACTTTTTCTTGTCGGCCATTTTCTTCATTTTTTCTCTCATTTTCTTGTAGATTTTCTTGCCTTTTTTGTGCTTTTAACTTGTTGGCAAACGATTTCGGGCAGTCTCTGAAGAGGTGGTTTGCCTCTCCACAGAGGTTGCATTTTCTCCCATTGGGACATTCCTCAAAGGAATGCCCCACTTCCCTACATTTGCCACACACTGTTTTCTGGCAAGCTTCTACCAGGTGCCCATGCTCACCACACTTGCGGCAGAGCTTCGGCATTCCCTGGTAGTGAATGTAGCCTCTGTTCTCTCCAAGGACTATCATGGGTGGGAGATGCCTCAGGCCCTGGAAGCCCTGGGGGTCTTGCCATTGCTGGACAGGGACCCTCCAGGCGCAATTCCAAATACCATCTTCGTCTCTCACCTTGGTAGCCTGGCCCTTCACAGTGCAATATCTTCCCAGCCATGAGCAAATGTCCTCAGCATTCACTGTCTCATTGAACATTCTGACAATCACCACTTTCTGTGTGTTATCAGTCAGTTTCTCCACAGTGAAAGCTGAAAACTGGGTCTTAACCTTATCGAAACGATTCCAAAACTCCAGCAGAGTTGGAGCTGACACAAAACTAACATCAAATCCTTTCCCATAGGGCAGAGTCAAAATGCAATTTAAATGTTCAGGCTTAAAGCCGAGGGCTTGTTGGATGAGCTTCCTGGAGAAGTCCAGTCTGGACATCTCCAGGAGATTTCCATCCACTTCCTTGAAAAGGAAGCGCACACTGTGGTGCCTCCGCATGCCGGCACGGGCAGCCGACATGGCTGGAGGCACCTCAAAACCTAAAACTTAAAACAATAAATAACTAGAGATCAATAAAACTCACTAGAAGTAATAAACAATAAATAACTACAAATACTGTAAAAACAATAGCTAAAAACTGTACTTACCTTAGCAGCAAGACACGAAGAAGAACTGTGCAAAATAAGCAAGAGTGCAAAACCATGAATTCCTCAGTGTTTCAAAATTTTCATCTACAAGGGAGATGAAATGTTGAAACAAGGAACAGTGAAAATATCCTCCTACACAGTGAATTAAACTAATGCCACAACAGGCAAGAATTCAACCACCCACAGGAGGCGACCGCAGTCTTAGCCAAAAGGCCGAGAAGCGATGGTGCCCAAGCGTCTGATTTCCTAGCATGCTTCTGGGCCCGGCGCCCACTCGTCGCGGCTCCCTGCCGGTGACACAAAAGTAACAATGGCTGCATTTTAGCAGCTCCGCCCAACCTCTCCCTTGCGCAGCCCTCGCTGGCCATTGACTTTTCACAGAATCACAGGGCTCGGCCATACGGCAAAGCCTCCCAAAACCAGCTTGAACTCCACCACAACAAGGGCGGCAGATCAAAATGTGGAAACGCTTCACGAATTTGCGTGTCATCCTTGCGCCAGGGGCCATGCTAATCTTCTCTGTATCGATTCCAATTTAGTATACGCACTTGCCTAAGCAAGCACACTGACCCCTGTGTGATGGCTGCCTTTTAATCCCCAGTCAGGAAGCCCGACCCTCCACCGCCGGTGCGCCCTCAAGGGCCCCTGTCTCTGAAAGTGGGCACACCTTTCACCTAAAGGCATGTCTTTCCATTTTGGATGTACCCTTACATTTGCAATGGTGACGTACTGGCTGCTTGAACTGTTTACAAATTTAGCAAACTCACCAGAATGTGACCAAAAGTACCTCCAGAAGAAAAACAGGACCCGCCGCTGACCTGGGTTCAAGCGACAGTTTCAAGCAACCCTCAGGCTAGTTTAGATCCAAGTTGGGCCAGGCAGCCATTATCTCAGAATTTGCAGTAGGCCAGTGGTAGGAGGGACAGTCCTTCAAATATGAGCCAGCTGGCTAGCAAGGTTGCTTTAAATCTTTTTGAAAAGCTTGTTCAATTGAGGCAACGGCTGGATCTTAGCAGCTCCGCCCAACCTCTCCATTGCGCAGCCCTCGCTGACCATTGACTTGTCACAGACTCACAGGGCTCGGCCATAGGGCAAAGCCTGCCAAAAATAGCTTGAACTCGTTGGTGTTCCTCTCCACGGAAGTCTTTAGTAAAAGGCGAAAGACTTGTGCGTTATGAAGAGAAGCCAGAGTCGGTACAGCCCCTCTGCGCCCAGACAGCCTAGGACCCTATCTGTCCCGGCCTCCAGCTTCGCGGTTGGCTTCTCGTTGCCTGCCGAGTGCCGAATCCCAGCTGCCGCCCAATCCCCTGGCCCTCCCCGTGCTGCCGCAGGCTCTGAGCAATCGTGTCGTGGAGATGGAAGCCTGAGCCTGAGGAGGCAAGCCGGAAAAATTCCCCTGTAGACGCTCTGAGTCACAGTGCCATCAAACAGGCGGGAAAGAATGCCTGGCGAGAAGTGGCAAGTATTTCCTCCGCCTCCTGTTTGTGGGCCAACAGCCAGACGTCCCGGCGTCCTTTCTCTTTCTGTCCCCTTGTTGAAACCTCTGTCCCACCGCCGCTTGTTGCCTGCCCGCTGTTGCACTGGCCTACCAAGGGCTGGGGAGGACATGCTTTGTTTGGAGGCTAGTAGCCTGACGGGCCTAAATGAGGGATACGGCTGCATCCGTGGAGTGGTTTTGCACAGCGGCAGCTGGTGAAAGCTGTCTGGCCACTTGAGGCCCTTCTTTCAAGCCAGGCGCAAAGCGCCATCGGAAACTCTGTGTTTGGTCATGGCTTGGCTTTCAACAAGGCGAGAGAAGGGCGCACCGTTCCCGGCGGCACTGCAATGCCGGGTCGATGCGTGGAGTGAACGGAGCAAGCCCCTCTTTCAGCTCCCGGTTGCAAAAATCCGTTTAATATGTGGTCCCCGGGTAGAGGACATATCAGATATTAAACTGATAAGAACAGATACTACACTTGATCTTAGCCAAAAGGCCGAGAAGCGATGGTGCCCAAGCGTCTGATTTCCTAGCATGCTTCTGGGCCCGGCGCCCACTCGTCGCGGCTCCCTGCCGGTGACACCAAAGTAACAATGGCTGCATTTTAGCAGCTCCGCCCAACCTCTCCCTTGCGCAGCCCTCGCTGGCCATTGACTTTTCACAGAATCACAGGGCTCGGCCATACGGCAAAGCCTCCCAAAAACAGCTTGAACTCCACCACAACAAGGGCGGCAGATCAAAATGTGGAAACGCTTCACGAATTTGCGTGTCATCCTTGCGCCAGGGGCCATGCTAATCTTCTCTGTATCGATTCCAATTTAGTATACGCACTTGCCTAAGCAAGCACACTGACCCCTGTGTGATGGCTGCCTTTTAATCCCCAGTCAGGAAGCCCGACCCTCCACCGCCGGTGCGCCCTCAAGGGCCCCTGTCTCTGAAAGTGGGCACACCTTTCACCTAAAGGCATGTCTTTCCATTTTGGATGTACCCTTACATTTGCAATGGTGACGTACTGGCTGCTTGAACTGTTTACAAATTTAGCAAACTCACCAGAATGTGACCAAAAGTACCTCCAGAAGAAAAACAGGACCCGCCGCTGACCTGGGTTCAAGCGACAGTTTCAAGCAACCCTCAGGCTAGTTTAGATCCAAGTTGGGCCAGGCAGCCATTATCTCAGAATTTGCAGTAGGCCAGTGGTAGGAGGGACAGTCCTTCAAATATGAGCCAGCTGGCTAGCAAGGTTGCTTTAAATCTTTTTGAAAAGCTTGTTCAATTGAGGCAACGGCTGGATCTTAGCAGCTCCGCCCAACCTCTCCATTGCGCAGCCCTCGCTGACCATTGACTTGTCACAGACTCACAGGGCTCGGCCATAGGGCAAAGCCTGCCAAAAATAGCTTGAACTCGTTGGTGTTCCTCTCCACGGAAGTCTTTAGTAAAAGGCGAAAGACTTGTGCGTTATGAAGAGAAGCCAGAGTCGGTACAGCCCCTCTGCGCCCAGACAGCCTAGGACCCTATCTGTCCCGGCCTCCAGCTTCGCGGTTGGCTTCTCGTTGCCTGCCGAGTGCCGAATCCCAGCTGCCGCCCAATCCCCTGGCCCTCCCCGTGCTGCCGCAGGCTCTGAGCAATCGTGTCGTGGAGATGGAAGCCTGAGCCTGAGGAGGCAAGCCGGAAAAATTCCCCTGTAGACGCTCTGAGTCACAGTGCCATCAAACAGGCGGGAAAGAATGCCTGGCGAGAAGTGGCAAGTATTTCCTCCGCCTCCTGTTTGTGGGCCAACAGCCAGACGTCCCGGCGTCCTTTCTCTTTCTGTCCCCTTGTTGAAACCTCTGTCCCACCGCCGCTTGTTGCCTGCCCGCTGTTGCACTGGCCTACCAAGGGCTGGGGAGGACATGCTTTGTTTGGAGGCTAGTAGCCTGACGGGCCTAAATGAGGGATACGGCTGCATCCGTGGAGTGGTTTTGCACAGCGGCAGCTGGTGAAAGCTGTCTGGCCACTTGAGGCCCTTCTTTCAAGCCAGGCGCAAAGCGCCATCGGAAACTCTGTGTTTGGTCATGGCTTGGCTTTCAACAAGGCGAGAGAAGGGCGCACCGTTCCCGGCGGCACTGCAATGCCGGGTCGATGCGTGGAGTGAACGGAGCAAGCCCCTCTTTCAGCTCCCGGTTGCAAAAATCCGTTTAATATGTGGTCCCCGGGTAGAGGACATATCAGATATTAAACTGATAAGAACAGATACTACACTTGATCTTAGCCAAAAGGCCGAGAAGCGATGGTGCCCAAGCGTCTGATTTCCTAGCATGCTTCTGGGCCCGGCGCCCACTCGTCGCGGCTCCCTGCCGGTGACACCAAAGTAACAATGGCTGCATTTTAGCAGCTCCGCCCAACCTCTCCCTTGCGCAGCCCTCGCTGGCCATTGACTTTTCACAGAATCACAGGGCTCGGCCATACGGCAAAGCCTCCCAAAAACAGCTTGAACTCCACCACAACAAGGGCGGCAGATCAAAATGTGGAAACGCTTCACGAATTTGCGTGTCATCCTTGCGCCAGGGGCCATGCTAATCTTCTCTGTATCGATTCCAATTTAGTATACGCACTTGCCTAAGCAAGCACACTGACCCCTGTGTGATGGCTGCCTTTTAATCCCCAGTCAGGAAGCCCGACCCTCCACCGCCGGTGCGCCCTCAAGGGCCCCTGTCTCTGAAAGTGGGCACACCTTTCACCTAAAGGCATGTCTTTCCATTTTGGATGTACCCTTACATTTGCAATGGTGACGTACTGGCTGCTTGAACTGTTTACAAATTTAGCAAACTCACCAGAATGTGACCAAAAGTACCTCCAGAAGAAAAACAGGACCCGCCGCTGACCTGGGTTCAAGCGACAGTTTCAAGCAACCCTCAGGCTAGTTTAGATCCAAGTTGGGCCAGGCAGCCATTATCTCAGAATTTGCAGTAGGCCAGTGGTAGGAGGGACAGTCCTTCAAATATGAGCCAGCTGGCTAGCAAGGTTGCTTTAAATCTTTTTGAAAAGCTTGTTCAATTGAGGCAACGGCTGGATCTTAGCAGCTCCGCCCAACCTCTCCATTGCGCAGCCCTCGCTGACCATTGACTTGTCACAGACTCACAGGGCTCGGCCATAGGGCAAAGCCTGCCAAAAATAGCTTGAACTCGTTGGTGTTCCTCTCCACGGAAGTCTTTAGTAAAAGGCGAAAGACTTGTGCGTTATGAAGAGAAGCCAGAGTCGGTACAGCCCCTCTGCGCCCAGACAGCCTAGGACCCTATCTGTCCCGGCCTCCAGCTTCGCGGTTGGCTTCTCGTTGCCTGCCGAGTGCCGAATCCCAGCTGCCGCCCAATCCCCTGGCCCTCCCCGTGCTGCCGCAGGCTCTGAGCAATCGTGTCGTGGAGATGGAAGCCTGAGCCTGAGGAGGCAAGCCGGAAAAATTCCCCTGTAGACGCTCTGAGTCACAGTGCCATCAAACAGGCGGGAAAGAATGCCTGGCGAGAAGTGGCAAGTATTTCCTCCGCCTCCTGTTTGTGGGCCAACAGCCAGACGTCCCGGCGTCCTTTCTCTTTCTGTCCCCTTGTTGAAACCTCTGTCCCACCGCCGCTTGTTGCCTGCCCGCTGTTGCACTGGCCTACCAAGGGCTGGGGAGGACATGCTTTGTTTGGAGGCTAGTAGCCTGACGGGCCTAAATGAGGGATACGGCTGCATCCGTGGAGTGGTTTTGCACAGCGGCAGCTGGTGAAAGCTGTCTGGCCACTTGAGGCCCTTCTTTCAAGCCAGGCGCAAAGCGCCATCGGAAACTCTGTGTTTGGTCATGGCTTGGCTTTCAACAAGGCGAGAGAAGGGCGCACCGTTCCCGGCGGCACTGCAATGCCGGGTCGATGCGTGGAGTGAACGGAGCAAGCCCCTCTTTCAGCTCCCGGTTGCAAAAATCCGTTTAATATGTGGTCCCCGGGTAGAGGACATATCAGATATTAAACTGATAAGAACAGATACTACACTTGATCTTAGCCAAAAGGCCGAGAAGCGATGGTGCCCAAGCGTCTGATTTCCTAGCATGCTTCTGGGCCCGGCGCCCACTCGTCGCGGCTCCCTGCCGGTGACACCAAAGTAACAATGGCTGCATTTTAGCAGCTCCGCCCAACCTCTCCCTTGCGCAGCCCTCGCTGGCCATTGACTTTTCACAGAATCACAGGGCTCGGCCATACGGCAAAGCCTCCCAAAAACAGCTTGAACTCCACCACAACAAGGGCGGCAGATCAAAATGTGGAAACGCTTCACGAATTTGCGTGTCATCCTTGCGCCAGGGGCCATGCTAATCTTCTCTGTATCGATTCCAATTTAGTATACGCACTTGCCTAAGCAAGCACACTGACCCCTGTGTGATGGCTGCCTTTTAATCCCCAGTCAGGAAGCCCGACCCTCCACCGCCGGTGCGCCCTCAAGGGCCCCTGTCTCTGAAAGTGGGCACACCTTTCACCTAAAGGCATGTCTTTCCATTTTGGATGTACCCTTACATTTGCAATGGTGACGTACTGGCTGCTTGAACTGTTTACAAATTTAGCAAACTCACCAGAATGTGACCAAAAGTACCTCCAGAAGAAAAACAGGACCCGCCGCTGACCTGGGTTCAAGCGACAGTTTCAAGCAACCCTCAGGCTAGTTTAGATCCAAGTTGGGCCAGGCAGCCATTATCTCAGAATTTGCAGTAGGCCAGTGGTAGGAGGGACAGTCCTTCAAATATGAGCCAGCTGGCTAGCAAGGTTGCTTTAAATCTTTTTGAAAAGCTTGTTCAATTGAGGCAACGGCTGGATCTTAGCAGCTCCGCCCAACCTCTCCATTGCGCAGCCCTCGCTGACCATTGACTTGTCACAGACTCACAGGGCTCGGCCATAGGGCAAAGCCTGCCAAAAATAGCTTGAACTCGTTGGTGTTCCTCTCCACGGAAGTCTTTAGTAAAAGGCGAAAGACTTGTGCGTTATGAAGAGAAGCCAGAGTCGGTACAGCCCCTCTGCGCCCAGACAGCCTAGGACCCTATCTGTCCCGGCCTCCAGCTTCGCGGTTGGCTTCTCGTTGCCTGCCGAGTGCCGAATCCCAGCTGCCGCCCAATCCCCTGGCCCTCCCCGTGCTGCCGCAGGCTCTGAGCAATCGTGTCGTGGAGATGGAAGCCTGAGCCTGAGGAGGCAAGCCGGAAAAATTCCCCTGTAGACGCTCTGAGTCACAGTGCCATCAAACAGGCGGGAAAGAATGCCTGGCGAGAAGTGGCAAGTATTTCCTCCGCCTCCTGTTTGTGGGCCAACAGCCAGACGTCCCGGCGTCCTTTCTCTTTCTGTCCCCTTGTTGAAACCTCTGTCCCACCGCCGCTTGTTGCCTGCCCGCTGTTGCACTGGCCTACCAAGGGCTGGGGAGGACATGCTTTGTTTGGAGGCTAGTAGCCTGACGGGCCTAAATGAGGGATACGGCTGCATCCGTGGAGTGGTTTTGCACAGCGGCAGCTGGTGAAAGCTGTCTGGCCACTTGAGGCCCTTCTTTCAAGCCAGGCGCAAAGCGCCATCGGAAACTCTGTGTTTGGTCATGGCTTGGCTTTCAACAAGGCGAGAGAAGGGCGCACCGTTCCCGGCGGCACTGCAATGCCGGGTCGATGCGTGGAGTGAACGGAGCAAGCCCCTCTTTCAGCTCCCGGTTGCAAAAATCCGTTTAATATGTGGTCCCCGGGTAGAGGACATATCAGATATTAAACTGATAAGAACAGATACTACACTTGATCTTAGCCAAAAGGCCGAGAAGCGATGGTGCCCAAGCGTCTGATTTCCTAGCATGCTTCTGGGCCCGGCGCCCACTCGTCGCGGCTCCCTGCCGGTGACACCAAAGTAACAATGGCTGCATTTTAGCAGCTCCGCCCAACCTCTCCCTTGCGCAGCCCTCGCTGGCCATTGACTTTTCACAGAATCACAGGGCTCGGCCATACGGCAAAGCCTCCCAAAAACAGCTTGAACTCCACCACAACAAGGGCGGCAGATCAAAATGTGGAAACGCTTCACGAATTTGCGTGTCATCCTTGCGCCAGGGGCCATGCTAATCTTCTCTGTATCGATTCCAATTTAGTATACGCACTTGCCTAAGCAAGCACACTGACCCCTGTGTGATGGCTGCCTTTTAATCCCCAGTCAGGAAGCCCGACCCTCCACCGCCGGTGCGCCCTCAAGGGCCCCTGTCTCTGAAAGTGGGCACACCTTTCACCTAAAGGCATGTCTTTCCATTTTGGATGTACCCTTACATTTGCAATGGTGACGTACTGGCTGCTTGAACTGTTTACAAATTTAGCAAACTCACCAGAATGTGACCAAAAGTACCTCCAGAAGAAAAACAGGACCCGCCGCTGACCTGGGTTCAAGCGACAGTTTCAAGCAACCCTCAGGCTAGTTTAGATCCAAGTTGGGCCAGGCAGCCATTATCTCAGAATTTGCAGTAGGCCAGTGGTAGGAGGGACAGTCCTTCAAATATGAGCCAGCTGGCTAGCAAGGTTGCTTTAAATCTTTTTGAAAAGCTTGTTCAATTGAGGCAACGGCTGGATCTTAGCAGCTCCGCCCAACCTCTCCATTGCGCAGCCCTCGCTGACCATTGACTTGTCACAGACTCACAGGGCTCGGCCATAGGGCAAAGCCTGCCAAAAATAGCTTGAACTCGTTGGTGTTCCTCTCCACGGAAGTCTTTAGTAAAAGGCGAAAGACTTGTGCGTTATGAAGAGAAGCCAGAGTCGGTACAGCCCCTCTGCGCCCAGACAGCCTAGGACCCTATCTGTCCCGGCCTCCAGCTTCGCGGTTGGCTTCTCGTTGCCTGCCGAGTGCCGAATCCCAGCTGCCGCCCAATCCCCTGGCCCTCCCCGTGCTGCCGCAGGCTCTGAGCAATCGTGTCGTGGAGATGGAAGCCTGAGCCTGAGGAGGCAAGCCGGAAAAATTCCCCTGTAGACGCTCTGAGTCACAGTGCCATCAAACAGGCGGGAAAGAATGCCTGGCGAGAAGTGGCAAGTATTTCCTCCGCCTCCTGTTTGTGGGCCAACAGCCAGACGTCCCGGCGTCCTTTCTCTTTCTGTCCCCTTGTTGAAACCTCTGTCCCACCGCCGCTTGTTGCCTGCCCGCTGTTGCACTGGCCTACCAAGGGCTGGGGAGGACATGCTTTGTTTGGAGGCTAGTAGCCTGACGGGCCTAAATGAGGGATACGGCTGCATCCGTGGAGTGGTTTTGCACAGCGGCAGCTGGTGAAAGCTGTCTGGCCACTTGAGGCCCTTCTTTCAAGCCAGGCGCAAAGCGCCATCGGAAACTCTGTGTTTGGTCATGGCTTGGCTTTCAACAAGGCGAGAGAAGGGCGCACCGTTCCCGGCGGCACTGCAATGCCGGGTCGATGCGTGGAGTGAACGGAGCAAGCCCCTCTTTCAGCTCCCGGTTGCAAAAATCCGTTTAATATGTGGTCCCCGGGTAGAGGACATATCAGATATTAAACTGATAAGAACAGATACTACACTTGATCTTAGCCAAAAGGCCGAGAAGCGATGGTGCCCAAGCGTCTGATTTCCTAGCATGCTTCTGGGCCCGGCGCCCACTCGTCGCGGCTCCCTGCCGGTGACACCAAAGTAACAATGGCTGCATTTTAGCAGCTCCGCCCAACCTCTCCCTTGCGCAGCCCTCGCTGGCCATTGACTTTTCACAGAATCACAGGGCTCGGCCATACGGCAAAGCCTCCCAAAAACAGCTTGAACTCCACCACAACAAGGGCGGCAGATCAAAATGTGGAAACGCTTCACGAATTTGCGTGTCATCCTTGCGCCAGGGGCCATGCTAATCTTCTCTGTATCGATTCCAATTTAGTATACGCACTTGCCTAAGCAAGCACACTGACCCCTGTGTGATGGCTGCCTTTTAATCCCCAGTCAGGAAGCCCGACCCTCCACCGCCGGTGCGCCCTCAAGGGCCCCTGTCTCTGAAAGTGGGCACACCTTTCACCTAAAGGCATGTCTTTCCATTTTGGATGTACCCTTACATTTGCAATGGTGACGTACTGGCTGCTTGAACTGTTTACAAATTTAGCAAACTCACCAGAATGTGACCAAAAGTACCTCCAGAAGAAAAACAGGACCCGCCGCTGACCTGGGTTCAAGCGACAGTTTCAAGCAACCCTCAGGCTAGTTTAGATCCAAGTTGGGCCAGGCAGCCATTATCTCAGAATTTGCAGTAGGCCAGTGGTAGGAGGGACAGTCCTTCAAATATGAGCCAGCTGGCTAGCAAGGTTGCTTTAAATCTTTTTGAAAAGCTTGTTCAATTGAGGCAACGGCTGGATCTTAGCAGCTCCGCCCAACCTCTCCATTGCGCAGCCCTCGCTGACCATTGACTTGTCACAGACTCACAGGGCTCGGCCATAGGGCAAAGCCTGCCAAAAATAGCTTGAACTCGTTGGTGTTCCTCTCCACGGAAGTCTTTAGTAAAAGGCGAAAGACTTGTGCGTTATGAAGAGAAGCCAGAGTCGGTACAGCCCCTCTGCGCCCAGACAGCCTAGGACCCTATCTGTCCCGGCCTCCAGCTTCGCGGTTGGCTTCTCGTTGCCTGCCGAGTGCCGAATCCCAGCTGCCGCCCAATCCCCTGGCCCTCCCCGTGCTGCCGCAGGCTCTGAGCAATCGTGTCGTGGAGATGGAAGCCTGAGCCTGAGGAGGCAAGCCGGAAAAATTCCCCTGTAGACGCTCTGAGTCACAGTGCCATCAAACAGGCGGGAAAGAATGCCTGGCGAGAAGTGGCAAGTATTTCCTCCGCCTCCTGTTTGTGGGCCAACAGCCAGACGTCCCGGCGTCCTTTCTCTTTCTGTCCCCTTGTTGAAACCTCTGTCCCACCGCCGCTTGTTGCCTGCCCGCTGTTGCACTGGCCTACCAAGGGCTGGGGAGGACATGCTTTGTTTGGAGGCTAGTAGCCTGACGGGCCTAAATGAGGGATACGGCTGCATCCGTGGAGTGGTTTTGCACAGCGGCAGCTGGTGAAAGCTGTCTGGCCACTTGAGGCCCTTCTTTCAAGCCAGGCGCAAAGCGCCATCGGAAACTCTGTGTTTGGTCATGGCTTGGCTTTCAACAAGGCGAGAGAAGGGCGCACCGTTCCCGGCGGCACTGCAATGCCGGGTCGATGCGTGGAGTGAACGGAGCAAGCCCCTCTTTCAGCTCCCGGTTGCAAAAATCCGTTTAATATGTGGTCCCCGGGTAGAGGACATATCAGATATTAAACTGATAAGAACAGATACTACACTTGATCTTAGCCAAAAGGCCGAGAAGCGATGGTGCCCAAGCGTCTGATTTCCTAGCATGCTTCTGGGCCCGGCGCCCACTCGTCGCGGCTCCCTGCCGGTGACACCAAAGTAACAATGGCTGCATTTTAGCAGCTCCGCCCAACCTCTCCCTTGCGCAGCCCTCGCTGGCCATTGACTTTTCACAGAATCACAGGGCTCGGCCATACGGCAAAGCCTCCCAAAAACAGCTTGAACTCCACCACAACAAGGGCGGCAGATCAAAATGTGGAAACGCTTCACGAATTTGCGTGTCATCCTTGCGCCAGGGGCCATGCTAATCTTCTCTGTATCGATTCCAATTTAGTATACGCACTTGCCTAAGCAAGCACACTGACCCCTGTGTGATGGCTGCCTTTTAATCCCCAGTCAGGAAGCCCGACCCTCCACCGCCGGTGCGCCCTCAAGGGCCCCTGTCTCTGAAAGTGGGCACACCTTTCACCTAAAGGCATGTCTTTCCATTTTGGATGTACCCTTACATTTGCAATGGTGACGTACTGGCTGCTTGAACTGTTTACAAATTTAGCAAACTCACCAGAATGTGACCAAAAGTACCTCCAGAAGAAAAACAGGACCCGCCGCTGACCTGGGTTCAAGCGACAGTTTCAAGCAACCCTCAGGCTAGTTTAGATCCAAGTTGGGCCAGGCAGCCATTATCTCAGAATTTGCAGTAGGCCAGTGGTAGGAGGGACAGTCCTTCAAATATGAGCCAGCTGGCTAGCAAGGTTGCTTTAAATCTTTTTGAAAAGCTTGTTCAATTGAGGCAACGGCTGGATCTTAGCAGCTCCGCCCAACCTCTCCATTGCGCAGCCCTCGCTGACCATTGACTTGTCACAGACTCACAGGGCTCGGCCATAGGGCAAAGCCTGCCAAAAATAGCTTGAACTCGTTGGTGTTCCTCTCCACGGAAGTCTTTAGTAAAAGGCGAAAGACTTGTGCGTTATGAAGAGAAGCCAGAGTCGGTACAGCCCCTCTGCGCCCAGACAGCCTAGGACCCTATCTGTCCCGGCCTCCAGCTTCGCGGTTGGCTTCTCGTTGCCTGCCGAGTGCCGAATCCCAGCTGCCGCCCAATCCCCTGGCCCTCCCCGTGCTGCCGCAGGCTCTGAGCAATCGTGTCGTGGAGATGGAAGCCTGAGCCTGAGGAGGCAAGCCGGAAAAATTCCCCTGTAGACGCTCTGAGTCACAGTGCCATCAAACAGGCGGGAAAGAATGCCTGGCGAGAAGTGGCAAGTATTTCCTCCGCCTCCTGTTTGTGGGCCAACAGCCAGACGTCCCGGCGTCCTTTCTCTTTCTGTCCCCTTGTTGAAACCTCTGTCCCACCGCCGCTTGTTGCCTGCCCGCTGTTGCACTGGCCTACCAAGGGCTGGGGAGGACATGCTTTGTTTGGAGGCTAGTAGCCTGACGGGCCTAAATGAGGGATACGGCTGCATCCGTGGAGTGGTTTTGCACAGCGGCAGCTGGTGAAAGCTGTCTGGCCACTTGAGGCCCTTCTTTCAAGCCAGGCGCAAAGCGCCATCGGAAACTCTGTGTTTGGTCATGGCTTGGCTTTCAACAAGGCGAGAGAAGGGCGCACCGTTCCCGGCGGCACTGCAATGCCGGGTCGATGCGTGGAGTGAACGGAGCAAGCCCCTCTTTCAGCTCCCGGTTGCAAAAATCCGTTTAATATGTGGTCCCCGGGTAGAGGACATATCAGATATTAAACTGATAAGAACAGATACTACACTTGATCTTAGCCAAAAGGCCGAGAAGCGATGGTGCCCAAGCGTCTGATTTCCTAGCATGCTTCTGGGCCCGGCGCCCACTCGTCGCGGCTCCCTGCCGGTGACACCAAAGTAACAATGGCTGCATTTTAGCAGCTCCGCCCAACCTCTCCCTTGCGCAGCCCTCGCTGGCCATTGACTTTTCACAGAATCACAGGGCTCGGCCATACGGCAAAGCCTCCCAAAAACAGCTTGAACTCCACCACAACAAGGGCGGCAGATCAAAATGTGGAAACGCTTCACGAATTTGCGTGTCATCCTTGCGCCAGGGGCCATGCTAATCTTCTCTGTATCGATTCCAATTTAGTATACGCACTTGCCTAAGCAAGCACACTGACCCCTGTGTGATGGCTGCCTTTTAATCCCCAGTCAGGAAGCCCGACCCTCCACCGCCGGTGCGCCCTCAAGGGCCCCTGTCTCTGAAAGTGGGCACACCTTTCACCTAAAGGCATGTCTTTCCATTTTGGATGTACCCTTACATTTGCAATGGTGACGTACTGGCTGCTTGAACTGTTTACAAATTTAGCAAACTCACCAGAATGTGACCAAAAGTACCTCCAGAAGAAAAACAGGACCCGCCGCTGACCTGGGTTCAAGCGACAGTTTCAAGCAACCCTCAGGCTAGTTTAGATCCAAGTTGGGCCAGGCAGCCATTATCTCAGAATTTGCAGTAGGCCAGTGGTAGGAGGGACAGTCCTTCAAATATGAGCCAGCTGGCTAGCAAGGTTGCTTTAAATCTTTTTGAAAAGCTTGTTCAATTGAGGCAACGGCTGGATCTTAGCAGCTCCGCCCAACCTCTCCATTGCGCAGCCCTCGCTGACCATTGACTTGTCACAGACTCACAGGGCTCGGCCATAGGGCAAAGCCTGCCAAAAATAGCTTGAACTCGTTGGTGTTCCTCTCCACGGAAGTCTTTAGTAAAAGGCGAAAGACTTGTGCGTTATGAAGAGAAGCCAGAGTCGGTACAGCCCCTCTGCGCCCAGACAGCCTAGGACCCTATCTGTCCCGGCCTCCAGCTTCGCGGTTGGCTTCTCGTTGCCTGCCGAGTGCCGAATCCCAGCTGCCGCCCAATCCCCTGGCCCTCCCCGTGCTGCCGCAGGCTCTGAGCAATCGTGTCGTGGAGATGGAAGCCTGAGCCTGAGGAGGCAAGCCGGAAAAATTCCCCTGTAGACGCTCTGAGTCACAGTGCCATCAAACAGGCGGGAAAGAATGCCTGGCGAGAAGTGGCAAGTATTTCCTCCGCCTCCTGTTTGTGGGCCAACAGCCAGACGTCCCGGCGTCCTTTCTCTTTCTGTCCCCTTGTTGAAACCTCTGTCCCACCGCCGCTTGTTGCCTGCCCGCTGTTGCACTGGCCTACCAAGGGCTGGGGAGGACATGCTTTGTTTGGAGGCTAGTAGCCTGACGGGCCTAAATGAGGGATACGGCTGCATCCGTGGAGTGGTTTTGCACAGCGGCAGCTGGTGAAAGCTGTCTGGCCACTTGAGGCCCTTCTTTCAAGCCAGGCGCAAAGCGCCATCGGAAACTCTGTGTTTGGTCATGGCTTGGCTTTCAACAAGGCGAGAGAAGGGCGCACCGTTCCCGGCGGCACTGCAATGCCGGGTCGATGCGTGGAGTGAACGGAGCAAGCCCCTCTTTCAGCTCCCGGTTGCAAAAATCCGTTTAATATGTGGTCCCCGGTAGAGGACATATCAGATATTAAACTGATAAGAACAGATACTACACTTGATCTTAGCCAAAAGGCCGAGAAGCGATGGTGCCCAAGCGTCTGATTTCCTAGCATGCTTCTGGGCCCGGCGCCCACTCGTCGCGGCTCCCTGCCGGTGACACCAAAGTAACAATGGCTGCATTTTAGCAGCTCCGCCCAACCTCTCCCTTGCGCAGCCCTCGCTGGCCATTGACTTTTCACAGAATCACAGGGCTCGGCCATACGGCAAAGCCTCCCAAAAACAGCTTGAACTCCACCACAACAAGGGCGGCAGATCAAAATGTGGAAACGCTTCACGAATTTGCGTGTCATCCTTGCGCCAGGGGCCATGCTAATCTTCTCTGTATCGATTCCAATTTAGTATACGCACTTGCCTAAGCAAGCACACTGACCCCTGTGTGATGGCTGCCTTTTAATCCCCAGTCAGGAAGCCCGACCCTCCACCGCCGGTGCGCCCTCAAGGGCCCCTGTCTCTGAAAGTGGGCACACCTTTCACCTAAAGGCATGTCTTTCCATTTTGGATGTACCCTTACATTTGCAATGGTGACGTACTGGCTGCTTGAACTGTTTACAAATTTAGCAAACTCACCAGAATGTGACCAAAAGTACCTCCAGAAGAAAAACAGGACCCGCCGCTGACCTGGGTTCAAGCGACAGTTTCAAGCAACCCTCAGGCTAGTTTAGATCCAAGTTGGGCCAGGCAGCCATTATCTCAGAATTTGCAGTAGGCCAGTGGTAGGAGGGACAGTCCTTCAAATATGAGCCAGCTGGCTAGCAAGGTTGCTTTAAATCTTTTTGAAAAGCTTGTTCAATTGAGGCAACGGCTGGATCTTAGCAGCTCCGCCCAACCTCTCCATTGCGCAGCCCTCGCTGACCATTGACTTGTCACAGACTCACAGGGCTCGGCCATAGGGCAAAGCCTGCCAAAAATAGCTTGAACTCGTTGGTGTTCCTCTCCACGGAAGTCTTTAGTAAAAGGCGAAAGACTTGTGCGTTATGAAGAGAAGCCAGAGTCGGTACAGCCCCTCTGCGCCCAGACAGCCTAGGACCCTATCTGTCCCGGCCTCCAGCTTCGCGGTTGGCTTCTCGTTGCCTGCCGAGTGCCGAATCCCAGCTGCCGCCCAATCCCCTGGCCCTCCCCGTGCTGCCGCAGGCTCTGAGCAATCGTGTCGTGGAGATGGAAGCCTGAGCCTGAGGAGGCAAGCCGGAAAAATTCCCCTGTAGACGCTCTGAGTCACAGTGCCATCAAACAGGCGGGAAAGAATGCCTGGCGAGAAGTGGCAAGTATTTCCTCCGCCTCCTGTTTGTGGGCCAACAGCCAGACGTCCCGGCGTCCTTTCTCTTTCTGTCCCCTTGTTGAAACCTCTGTCCCACCGCCGCTTGTTGCCTGCCCGCTGTTGCACTGGCCTACCAAGGGCTGGGGAGGACATGCTTTGTTTGGAGGCTAGTAGCCTGACGGGCCTAAATGAGGGATACGGCTGCATCCGTGGAGTGGTTTTGCACAGCGGCAGCTGGTGAAAGCTGTCTGGCCACTTGAGGCCCTTCTTTCAAGCCAGGCGCAAAGCGCCATCGGAAACTCTGTGTTTGGTCATGGCTTGGCTTTCAACAAGGCGAGAGAAGGGCGCACCGTTCCCGGCGGCACTGCAATGCCGGGTCGATGCGTGGAGTGAACGGAGCAAGCCCCTCTTTCAGCTCCCGGTTGCAAAAATCCGTTTAATATGTGGTCCCCGGGTAGAGGACATATCAGATATTAAACTGATAAGAACAGATTTTTTTTTTTCTTTCGAAAAGTTTTATTGACACATTTTCTGATCATCTGTTCATACACTTATACATTTTCCTTTACCCATCAATGGATGACAAATGTTTTTACAATTCCTTTGTTTCTCATACAGTTAAAATAATTAATAGACATTTAGTCTTTCATTTTTCATGTTTTCCCAGCATAATTAAAGTGGTAAGAAAGAATAAACAAGTCCATTACAATACTCTATTTTCTGTAAAACCAATTCTTAAAAAAAAAAAAAAAAAGGGAGTTTTTCAAGTTTCATTTAAATGGTTTACAGGTAAGACATGTTAAGAAAGGTGCTTGTGTTCTTTCTTTTTGTTTGTTTTTTCTATTGGTGGTTAAAAGTCCATTGATTTGTTTTGTGTGTTAGTCCATGTGTCGTTAAAAGATCTTTTTTAAAAGGGAGTGCAGAATTTAAATCCTTTCCATGATCGTTGTGCAGGAGCGAGGTGAGTCCCTATCAAGCCTATCCCACTCCGCTCTCCCAAGCCTTTGGTCTCTCGGGATCCTGCTGTGGTGCTCAGAGGAGATCCTCGCCCTCGGCTCCTTCCCAGACCTGCCACTCCCAGAGAGTCAGACCGCCGTTGCTGGGACCTTTTCAGTGATGTGGCTCCGGCTCCTTCGTCCAAATGGGCACAGAGGCGATTCTTCTTTGTGGCTGTGTCCTAGGCCCGCCGCCTGCAGCTCCGGCCGCTTGGACCGTCGCTGCTGCCATACGGAGCACAGCCACAGGGGGGATCTGCATGTGCTTTCTTACCAGTAAGTTCCTGGAGGTCCAGGTGGCGTCTACGATGGCGGCGAGGGTGAGCCACTGCTTGGCAAAGACAGGTGGTGGAATGTCTTTGTGGCTCACCCCATACAACACAAGCTGTGCTGTTAGGACCTCCCTTGCTGGTAAGTATGGGAATTGCAAGGAGCCGGCCGTTGCCCACAGTTCCTCAGCAGCGCTGCACTCCCAGAGTAGGTGCCTCACCGACTCCGGCGCGCCACAACCGGGTCGGGGGCAGATTGCGTTCTTGGCCATGCCTCTGGAGTGCATTACGGACCTGACCGGGAGGATCTCATGGGCCACCATCCATGTCAGGTCCCGGAGTCGGTTTGGAAGAGCGGAGTGGTTCACGTTGCGCCAAACTGTGGAGGGCTCGCCGAGTGCGAGCCTGCGCACTGGACTCACTGGTTCTCGCTCCTGCACAACAGATAAAAGCAAACGGTGATTGGTTAAAATCTGCAACTCCTCTTGCTCCAGGTTAAAATGCTTTAAGAACGTGCAAATAAAACCATATGCTGGCGGCAGGTTAAAAGACACAGGAACTTTAAGATCAGCGGGTAGCAGTTTCAGTCTTCTCAGGTAGGTCCCCATCCAGAACCTTATCATTGCTGCTGTCTTTGGGTTTCTGGATGGGGCTGTAGCAGCTTTAAAGTGCATGGTGGTGTAGAGTGATCCTAAAAAAAATATAAGTCCGGTACTCCTTTTCCTCCGTTCTCCTTTGGCCGCTTCATGACTTCTCGTCTTAGTCTTTCCCACTTGGATCCCCATAAAAATAAAAGATGGCTCGTTCCAGGTCTAAAAGCACACTCCTAGGAGGGGTAAAAACAGAGCTGACAAGTAAAAGCACAGGTAAAATCACTGCTTTTATGATTAAAACTTTGCCTTCCATAGTCAGTCCTCTAAGTCCCCAGAATCCTAGTCGTTTTCTAACTTTCCCTACCACGTCCGGCCAATTTTTACTTCCATTCCCCTCACTGTCGAATTTTATCCCCAGTATTTTCTGTTCAGTCTTTGTCACAGTCAGAGGAAGTCCTGTTGTTTCAGTCGCTGTCCATGGGCCATAAAATTGGGCTTGCGTTTTGTCTCTGTTAAGTTTCGATGCAGAGGCCCGCCCAAACCAGTCGGTCAAGTCCAGCGTCCTGTTGATGGATAAAAGGTCGGTGCAAACAAGGTTAAAATCATCCATGTATAAAAGGCACTTGATAAAAGAGCCCCCACCTCCCGGTATTGCCACCCCATTGATCCATTTATCCCTTCGCAAGATCTGCGCCAGTGGCTCCACGCAGATGACGTAGAGGAGGGCAGATAACGGGCAACCCTGACGGACACCGCAGCATACATCCACTGCTTTGGTAAGTACCCCATTAACAAGGATTCTGCTTGTGATGCCCCGATATAGCAATCCCACCCACGCTATAAACCTGTCAGGAAACCCCATTTTTTGCAGAACCTTGAAAAGGTACTGGTGCGAGACCCGATCAAAGGCTTTCTCAAAATCTAAATTTAGGACTATCAGCCGAATGTTTCTGTCTCTCGCGTAACAGATGGTGTCTCTGATCAGTACGAGGCTGTCGGTGATCTTCCTCCCCGGAACGGCACAGCCTTGATCCGGGTGGATCACCTCCCCTAAAACCAAGGATAAACGACTTGCTAAAAGTTTACTAAAAAGTTTGCAGTCTACGTTTAAAAGAGTCACAGGTCTCCAGTTTTTCAAGTCAGTCTTCTCATTTTTTTTATGTATTAACGTCACTATCCCTACTCTGAAAGAGTCTGGTAACAGGTCAAGTTTTTCAAATTCATTAAAAACAGTTAAAATGTCAGGTGCAATAAGATCCCTAAAAGTCAGATAAAACTCCAGGGGAAGTCCATCTTGTCCAGGGGACTTCCCCTTCTTAAAATGTTTTAAACAGTTATCCAACTCTAAAAGGGTAAATCCTGTTTTAAAAGCACACTATTGTTAACTTTGTTTTCAATGAATTCTAAAACCTGTTCAGTAACGTTTTCGTCTATTTTTTTCTCTTCATACAATGTTTTATAAAATTCTTCCACGGTTTCTTTAAGCTCGTGTGAGTTTGTGGTTAGATTTCCTTCTTTATTTTTCAATTTTGTTAAAATCTCCCCTTTACTCATTATTTTCTTAAAAAAGTACCGTGTACATTTTTCTCCTTCTTCTATTTCTTTTTCTCTACTTCTTAGAATGACTCCTCGACTCTTAATTTCTGCTAGTTTGTTCATTTGTCTTTTGATCTCTAAAATTTCATTGTTAAAATCAAAACCCTGGCTTGTTAGTTTAAAATACCGTTGCATTCTTTTCTGCAGTCCCAACATGTGTCTGTCTTCCCTACCTTTCTTTTTCTTACCTATCTGCCTAAAGAAAGTCCGAGTCCTCTCCTTCACCATTTCCCACCAGTGTGCTCGTGTTTCGTACAAGTCTTGAAGGGTCTGCCACTCTTTGTACTGCTCTCGGTATTCCCTAACTATCTCCCTATCTTCTAAAAGAGAGCAGTTGAGTTTCCACAGACCACTTCCTATAGTCACACCTGAAGAGAGTGATAGGGTGCAGGATAGCATGGCGTGGTCTGAGAAGAAAACAGGGGTTAATCTAGCATCGGTGGGCGGGCAATTGCGTGCAAAACAGTAGTCGATGCGAGAGGCTCTGGTGCTGTCACCACTGAACCAGGTGAAGCCCTCCTCTCCGGGATGCATTGTTTTAAAACAGTCGACTAGCTTAAAATCCCTTACTATTCCCTGCAGTAAAACCGATGTTTTATCTATTTTAAAATCTTCCCCTGCACCTCTCCTATCCTTCCTACTTAAAATACAATTAAAATCTCCTCCTACCACTAATGGGACCCTACCTAACATGTGGGACTGCAGTTCTTCTAAGAGGTCATACCTGTCATTTTTGTCATTAAAACCATAGACGTTAAGAAGGTTAAAGTCATTATCCATAAAAGAAAGGCGTGCTAAAAGAGCCCGCCCATCCCTCACCACAGTACTGCCCTTCACCAAGATCAAGGGGTTTTTAATAAGTATGGCCACTCCATCTGATTTGTTTTGGTTCGAACCACTGAACAGGGAGGTCCCGAGTGGCCACATTCCTTCCCATTTGCTATAATGTTTTAAAAAGGGAAGGTTGCATTCTTGCAACAAGAATACATCTGAGTCAGCAGACTGTAGGAAGGAAAAGATGCTTTGTGCTCTAACTCTTGACCTCACACTTCTCACATTAATTGTAGAAATGTTGAGAGTCATGAGTATGGGAATTAAAAACAACAGGTATTTCATATTGAGATGGTTAAAAACGCCAGGGTTATGTCCATTTCACTCATTCATTTTGTAACAGAAACTCATCTCACGTCTCATAACAATTAGGGGGTGAATCTAGAGTTTCTGACCTCCTGAAAGCCACATCTGACCGCTTTTCAAACGGAGTTGATTGAAGTGCAATGGTTAGAAAAGAACACTGGTCAGAAGAGGCAGATATGCTGGGCAGCTCCCCTGGTGAAATGGCAGTGCCCACGTCAGTCCTCCCCCTTTTCTCTGAGATTTCTACCACCTCAGGGCTGGACAGTTCTGACACAGTTCTTTTCAGGAAGGGCTGCGCATCAGGGAGGGAGGTTTCACTGGACCCCTCCTCCACAGTGTGAAGGCTGGTGGTGGTGTCTTCACTTGTGGTGCGGGGTCCAGATCCACCGGTTGCCTGGCTCTCCTCACTCTCCTGTTCTTCCCCCTCTGGTGGAGTGAGACCAGGTCCCTCCCCTTTTCCCGCCTCCCTGGGCTCCTCTCCTCCAATGTCAGGTTTTGGCGGGAACTTTGAATTTTCCAGCCCCTCCCCTTCAATTAACACTTTTTCTTGTCGGCCATTTTCTTCATTTTTTCTCTCATTTTCTTGTAGATTTTCTTGCCTTTTTTGTGCTTTTAACTTGTTGGCAAACGATTTCGGGCAGTCTCTGAAGAGGTGGTTTGCCTCTCCACAGAGGTTGCATTTTCTCCCATTGGGACATTCCTCAAAGGAATGCCCCACTTCCCTACATTTGCCACACACTGTTTTCTGGCAAGCTTCTACCAGGTGCCCATGCTCACCACACTTGCGGCAGAGCTTCGGCATTCCCTGGTAGTGAATGTAGCCTCTGTTCTCTCCAAGGACTATCATGGGTGGGAGATGCCTCAGGCCCTGGAAGCCCTGGGGGTCTTGCCATTGCTGGACAGGGACCCTCCAGGCGCAATTCCAAATACCATCTTCGTCTCTCACCTTGGTAGCCTGGCCCTTCACAGTGCAATATCTTCCCAGCCATGAGCAAATGTCCTCAGCATTCACTGTCTCATTGAACATTCTGACAATCACCACTTTCTGTGTGTTATCAGTCAGTTTCTCCACAGTGAAAGCTGAAAACTGGGTCTTAACCTTATCGAAACGATTCCAAAACTCCAGCAGAGTTGGAGCTGACACAAAACTAACATCAAATCCTTTCCCATAGGGCAGAGTCAAAATGCAATTTAAATGTTCAGGCTTAAAGCCGAGGGCTTGTTGGATGAGCTTCCTGGAGAAGTCCAGTCTGGACATCTCCAGGAGATTTCCATCCACTTCCTTGAAAAGGAAGCGCACACTGTGGTGCCTCCGCATGCCGGCACGGGCAGCCGACATGGCTGGAGGCACCTCAAAACCTAAAACTTAAAACAATAAATAACTAGAGATCAATAAAACTCACTAGAAGTAATAAACAATAAATAACTACAAATACTGTAAAAACAATAGCTAAAAACTGTACTTACCTTAGCAGCAAGACACGAAGAAGAACTGTGCAAAATAAGCAAGAGTGCAAAACCATGAATTCCTCAGTGTTTCAAAATTTTCATCTACAAGGGAGATGAAATGTTGAAACAAGGAACAGTGAAAATATCCTCCTACACAGTGAATTAAACTAATGCCACAACAGGCAAGAATTCAACCACCCACAGGAGGCGACCGCAGTCTTAGCCAAAAGGCCGAGAAGCGATCTGATAAGAACAGATACTACACTTGATCTTAGCCAAAAGGCCGAGAAGCGATGGTGCCCAAGCGTCTGATTTCCTAGCATGCTTCTGGGCCCGGCGCCCACTCGTCGCGGCTCCCTGCCGGTGACACCAAAGTAACAATGGCTGCATTTTAGCAGCTCCGCCCAACCTCTCCCTTGCGCAGCCCTCGCTGGCCATTGACTTTTCACAGAATCACAGGGCTCGGCCATACGGCAAAGCCTCCCAAAAACAGCTTGAACTCCACCACAACAAGGGCGGCAGATCAAAATGTGGAAACGCTTCACGAATTTGCGTGTCATCCTTGCGCCAGGGGCCATGCTAATCTTCTCTGTATCGATTCCAATTTAGTATACGCACTTGCCTAAGCAAGCACACTGACCCCTGTGTGATGGCTGCCTTTTAATCCCCAGTCAGGAAGCCCGACCCTCCACCGCCGGTGCGCCCTCAAGGGCCCCTGTCTCTGAAAGTGGGCACACCTTTCACCTAAAGGCATGTCTTTCCATTTTGGATGTACCCTTACATTTGCAATGGTGACGTACTGGCTTCTTGAACTGTTTACAAATTTAGCAAACTCACCAGAATGTGACCAAAAGTACCTCCAGAAGAAAAACAGGACCCGCCGCTGACCTGGGTTCAAGCGACAGTTTCAAGCAACCCTCAGGCTAGTTTAGATCCAAGTTGGGCCAGGCAGCCATTATCTCAGAATTCGCAGGAGGCCAGTGGTAGGAGGGACAGTCCTTCAAATATGAGCCAGCTGGCTAGCAAGGTTGCTTTAAATCTTTTTGAAAAGCTTGTTCAATTGAGGCAACGGCTGGATCTTAGCAGCTCCGCCCAACCTCTCCATTGCGCAGCCCTCGCTGACCATTGACTTGTCACAGACTGACAGGGCTCGGCCATAGGGCAAAGCCTGCCAAAAATAGCTTGAACTCGTTGGTGTTCCTCTCCACGGAAGTCTTTAGTAAAAGGCGAAAGACTTGTGCGTTATGAAGAGAAGCCAGAGTCGGTACAGCCCCTCTGCGCCCAGACAGCCTAGGACCCTATCTGTCCCGGCCTCCAGCTTCGCGGTTGGCTTCTCGTTGCCTGCCGAGTGCCGAATCCCAGCTGCCGCCCAATCCCCTGGCCCTCCCCGTGCTGCCGCAGGCTCTGAGCAATCGTGTCGTGGAGATGGAAGCCTGAGCCTGAGGAGGCAAGCCGTAAAAATTCCCCTGTAGACGCTCTGAGTCACAGTGCCATCAAACAGGCGGGAAAGAATGCCTGGCGAGAAGTGGCAAGTATTTCCTCCGCCTCCTGTTTGTGGGCCAACAGCCAGACGTCCCGGCGTCCTTTCTCTTTCTGTCCCCTTGTTGAAACCTCTGTCCCACGGCCGCTTGTTGCCTGCCCGCTGTTGCACTGGCCTACCAAGGGCTGGGGAGGACATGCTTTGTTTGGAGGCTAGTAGCCTGACGGGCCTAAATGAGGGATACGGCTGCATCCGTGGAGTGGTTTTGCACAGCGGCAGCTGGTGAAAGCTGTCTGGCCACTTGAGGCCCTTCTTTCAAGCCAGGCGCAAAGCGCCATCGGAAACTCTGTGTTTGGTCATGGCTTGGCTTTCAACAAGGCGAGAGAAGGGCGCACCGTTCCCGGCGGCACTGCAATGCCGGGTCGATGCGTGGAGTGAACGGAGCAAGCCCCTCTTTCAGCTCCCGGTTGCAAAAATCCGTTTAATATGTGGTCCCCGGGTAGAGGACATATCAGATATTAAACTGATAAGAACAGATACTACACTTGATCTTAGCCAAAAGGCCGAGAAGCGATGGTGCCCAAGCGTCTGATTTCCTAGCATGCTTCTGGGCCCGGCGCCCACTCGTCGCGGCTCCCTGCCGGTGACACCAAAGTAACAATGGCTGCATTTTAGCAGCTCCGCCCAACCTCTCCCTTGCGCAGCCCTCGCTGGCCATTGACTTTTCACAGAATCACAGGGCTCGGCCATACGGCAAAGCCTCCCAAAAACAGCTTGAACTCCACCACAACAAGGGCGGCAGATCAAAATGTGGAAACGCTTCACGAATTTGCGTGTCATCCTTGCGCCAGGGGCCATGCTAATCTTCTCTGTATCGATTCCAATTTAGTATACGCACTTGCCTAAGCAAGCACACTGACCCCTGTGTGATGGCTGCCTTTTAATCCCCAGTCAGGAAGCCCGACCCTCCACCGCCGGTGCGCCCTCAAGGGCCCCTGTCTCTGAAAGTGGGCACACCTTTCACCTAAAGGCATGTCTTTCCATTTTGGATGTACCCTTACATTTGCAATGGTGACGTACTGGCTGCTTGAACTGTTTACAAATTTAGCAAACTCACCAGAATGTGACCAAAAGTACCTCCAGAAGAAAAACAGGACCCGCCGCTGACCTGGGTTCAAGCGACAGTTTCAAGCAACCCTCAGGCTAGTTTAGATCCAAGTTGGGCCAGGCAGCCATTATCTCAGAATTCGCAGGAGGCCAGTGGTAGGAGGGACAGTCCTTCAAATATGAGCCAGCTGGCTAGCAAGGTTGCTTTAAATCTTTTTGAAAAGCTTGTTCAATTGAGGCAACGGCTGGATCTTAGCAGCTCCGCCCAACCTCTCCATTGCGCAGCCCTCGCTGACCATTGACTTGTCACAGACTGACAGGGCTCGGCCATAGGGCAAAGCCTGCCAAAAATAGCTTGAACTCGTTGGTGTTCCTCTCCACGGAAGTCTTTAGTAAAAGGCGAAAGACTTGTGCGTTATGAAGAGAAGCCAGAGTCGGTACAGCCCCTCTGCGCCCAGACAGCCTAGGACCCTATCTGTCCCGGCCTCCAGCTTCGCGGTTGGCTTCTCGTTGCCTGCCGAGTGCCGAATCCCAGCTGCCGCCCAATCCCCTGGCCCTCCCCGTGCTGCCGCAGGCTCTGAGCAATCGTGTCGTGGAGATGGAAGCCTGAGCCTGAGGAGGCAAGCCGTAAAAATTCCCCTGTAGACGCTCTGAGTCACAGTGCCATCAAACAGGCGGGAAAGAATGCCTGGCGAGAAGTGGCAAGTATTTCCTCCGCCTCCTGTTTGTGGGCCAACAGCCAGACGTCCCGGCGTCCTTTCTCTTTCTGTCCCCTTGTTGAAACCTCTGTCCCACGGCCGCTTGTTGCCTGCCCGCTGTTGCACTGGCCTACCAAGGGCTGGGGAGGACATGCTTTGTTTGGAGGCTAGTAGCCTGACGGGCCTAAATGAGGGATACGGCTGCATCCGTGGAGTGGTTTTGCACAGCGGCAGCTGGTGAAAGCTGTCTGGCCACTTGAGGCCCTTCTTTCAAGCCAGGCGCAAAGCGCCATCGGAAACTCTGTGTTTGGTCATGGCTTGGCTTTCAACAAGGCGAGAGAAGGGCGCACCGTTCCCGGCGGCACTGCAATGCCGGGTCGATGCGTGGAGTGAACGGAGCAAGCCCCTCTTTCAGCTCCCGGTTGCAAAAATCCGTTTAATATGTGGTCCCCGGGTAGAGGACATATCAGATATTAAACTGATAAGAACAGATTTTTTTTTTTTTCTTTCGAAAAGTTTTATTGACACATTTTCTGATCATCTGTTCATACACTTATACATTTTCCTTTACCCATCAATGGATGACAAATGTTTTTACAATTCCTTTGTTTCTCATACAGTTAAAATAATTAATAGACATTTAGTCTTTCATTTTTCATGTTTTCCCAGCATAATTAAAAGTGGTAAGAAAGAATAAACAAGTCCATTACAATACTCTATTTTCTGTAAAACCAATTCTTAAAAAAAACAAAAAAAAAGGGAGTTTTTCAAGTTTCATTTAAATGGTTTACAGGTAAGACATGTTAAGAAAGTGCTTGTGTTCTTTCTTTTGTTTGTTTTTTCTATTGGTGGTTAAAAGTCCATTGATTTGTTTTGTGTGTTAGTCCATGTGTCGTTAAAAGATCTTTTTTAAAAGGGAGTGCAGAATTTAAAATCCTTTCCATGATCGTTGTGCAGGAGCGAGGTGAGTCCCTATCAAGCCTATCCCACTCCGCTCTCCCAAGCCTTTGGTCTCTCGGGATCCTGCTGTGGTGCTCAGAGGAGATCCTCGCCCTCGGCTCCTTCCCAGACCTGCCACTCCCAGAGAGTCAGACCGCCGTTGCTGGGACCTTTTCAGTGATGTGGCTCCGGCTCCTTCGTCCAAATGGGCACAGAGGCGATTCTTCTTTGTGGCTGTGTCCTAGGCCCGCCGCCTGCAGCTCCGGCCGCTTGGACCGTCGCTGCTGCCATACGGAGCACAGCCACAGGGGGGATCTGCATGTGCTTTCTTACCAGTAAGTTCCTGGAGGTCCAGGTGGCGTCTACGATGGCGGCGAGGGTGAGCCACTGCTTGGCAAAGACAGGTGGTGGAATGTCTTTGTGGCTCACCCCATACAACACAAGCTGTGCTGTTAGGACCTCCCTTGCTGGTAAGTATGGGAATTGCAAGGAGCCGGCCGTTGCCCACAGTTCCTCAGCAGCGCTGCACTCCCAGAGTAGGTGCCTCACCGACTCCGGCGCGCCACAACCGGGTCGGGGGCAGATTGCGTTCTTGGCCATGCCTCTGGAGTGCATTACGGACCTGACCGGGAGGATCTCATGGGCCACCATCCATGTCAGGTCCCGGAGTCGGTTTGGAAGAGCGGAGTGGTTCACGTTGCGCCAAACTGTGGAGGGCTCGCCGAGTGCGAGCCTGCGCACTGGACTCACTGGTTCTCGCTCCTGCACAACAGATAAAAGCAAACGGTGATTGGTTAAAATCTGCAACTCCTCTTGCTCCAGGTTAAAATGCTTTAAGAACGTGCAAATAAAACCATATGCTGGCGGCAGGTTAAAAGACACAGGAACTTTAAGATCAGCGGGTAGCAGTTTCAGTCTTCTCAGGTAGGTCCCCATCCAGAACCTTATCATTGCTGCTGTCTTTGGGTTTCTGGATGGGGCTGTAGCAGCTTTAAAGTGCATGGTGGTGTAGAGTGATCCTAAAAAAAATATAAGTCCGGTACTCCTTTTCCTCCGTTCTCCTTTGGCCGCTTCATGACTTCTCGTCTTAGTCTTTCCCACTTGGATCCCCATAAAAAATAAAAGATGGCTCGTTCCAGGTCTAAAAGCACACTCCTAGGAGGGGTAAAAACAGAGCTGACAAGTAAAAGCACAGGTAAAATCACTGCTTTTATGATTAAAACTTTGCCTTCCATAGTCAGTCCTCTAAGTCCCCAGAATCCTAGTCGTTTTCTAACTTTCCCTACCACGTCCGGCCAATTTTTACTTCCATTCCCCTCACTGTCGAATTTTATCCCCAGTATTTTCTGTTCAGTCTTTGTCACAGTCAGAGGAAGTCCTGTTGTTTCAGTCGCTGTCCATGGGCCATAAAATTGGGCTTGCGTTTTGTCTCTGTTAAGTTTCGATGCAGAGGCCCGCCCAAACCAGTCGGTCAAGTCCAGCGTCCTGTTGATGGATAAAAGGTCGGTGCAAACAAGGTTAAAATCATCCATGTATAAAAGGCACTTGATAAAAGAGCCCCCACCTCCCGGTATTGCCACCCCATTGATCCATTTATCCCTTCGCAAGATCTGCGCCAGTGGCTCCACGCAGATGACGTAGAGGAGGGCAGATAACGGGCAACCCTGACGGACACCGCAGCATACATCCACTGCTTTGGTAAGTACCCCATTAACAAGGATTCTGCTTGTGATGCCCCGATATAGCAATCCCACCCACGCTATAAACCTGTCAGGAAACCCCATTTTTTGCAGAACCTTGAAAAGGTACTGGTGCGAGACCCGATCAAAGGCTTTCTCAAAATCTAAATTTAGGACTATCAGCCGAATGTTTCTGTCTCTCGCGTAACAGATGGTGTCTCTGATCAGTACGAGGCTGTCGGTGATCTTCCTCCCCGGAACGGCACAGCCTTGATCCGGGTGGATCACCTCCCCTAAAACCAAGGATAAACGACTTGCTAAAAGTTTACTAAAAAGTTTGCAGTCTACGTTTAAAAGAGTCACAGGTCTCCAGTTTTTCAAGTCAGTCTTCTCATTTTTTTTATGTATTAACGTCACTATCCCTACTCTGAAAGAGTCTGGTAACAGGTCAAGTTTTTCAAATTCATTAAAAACAGTTAAAATGTCAGGTGCAATAAGATCCCTAAAAGTCAGATAAAACTCCAGGGGAAGTCCATCTTGTCCAGGGGACTTCCCCTTCTTAAAATGTTTTAAACAGTTATCCAACTCTAAAAGGGTAAAATCCTGTTTTAAAAGCACACTATTGTTAACTTTGTTTTCAATGAATTCTAAAACCTGTTCAGTAACGTTTTCGTCTATTTTTTTCTCTTCATACAATGTTTTATAAAATTCTTCCACGGTTTCTTTAAGCTCGTGTGAGTTTGTGGTTAGATTTCCTTCTTTATTTTTCAATTTTGTTAAAATCTCCCCTTTACTCATTATTTTCTTAAAAAAGTACCGTGTACATTTTTCTCCTTCTTCTATTTCTTTTTCTCTACTTCTTAGAATGACTCCTCGACTCTTAATTTCTGCTAGTTTGTTCATTTGTCTTTTGATCTCTAAATTTCATTGTTAAAATCAAAACCCTGGCTTGTTAGTTTAAAATACCGTTGCATTCTTTTCTGCAGTCCCAACATGTGTCTGTCTTCCCTACCTTTCTTTTTCTTACCTATCTGCCTAAAGAAAGTCCGAGTCCTCTCCTTCACCATTTCCCACCAGTGTGCTCGTGTTTCGTACAAGTCTTGAAGGGTCTGCCACTCTTTGTACTGCTCTCGGTATTCCCTAACTATCTCCCTATCTTCTAAAAGAGAGCAGTTGAGTTTCCACAGACCACTTCCTATAGTCACACCTGAAGAGAGTGATAGGGTGCAGGATAGCATGGCGTGGTCTGAGAAGAAAACAGGGGTTAATCTAGCATCGGTGGGCGGGCAATTGCGTGCAAAACAGTAGTCGATGCGAGAGGCTCTGGTGCTGTCACCACTGAACCAGGTGAAGCCCTCCTCTCCGGGATGCATTGTTTTAAAACAGTCGACTAGCTTAAAATCCCTTACTATTCCCTGCAGTAAAACCGATGTTTTATCTATTTTAAAATCTTCCCCTGCACCTCTCCTATCCTTCCTACTTAAAATACAATTAAAATCTCCTCCTACCACTAATGGGACCCTACCTAACATGTGGGACTGCAGTTCTTCTAAGAGGTCATACCTGTCATTTTTGTCATTAAAACCATAGACGTTAAGAAGGTTAAAGTCATTATCCATAAAAGAAAGGCGTGCTAAAAGAGCCCGCCCATCCCTCACCACAGTACTGCCCTTCACCAAGATCAAGGGGTTTTTAATAAGTATGGCCACTCCATCTGATTTGTTTTGGTTCGAACCACTGAACAGGGAGGTCCCGAGTGGCCACATTCCTTCCCATTTGCTATAATGTTTTAAAAAGGGAAGGTTGCATTCTTGCAACAAGAATACATCTGAGTCAGCAGACTGTAGGAAGGAAAAGATGCTTTGTGCTCTAACTCTTGACCTCACACTTCTCACATTAATTGTAGAAATGTTGAGAGTCATGAGTATGGGAATTAAAAACAACAGGTATTTCATATTGAGATGGTTAAAAACGCCAGGGTTATGTCCATTTCACTCATTCATTTTGTAACAGAAACTCATCTCACGTCTCATAACAATTAGGGGGTGAATCTAGAGTTTCTGACCTCCTGAAAGCCACATCTGACCGCTTTTCAAACGGAGTTGATTGAAGTGCAATGGTTAGAAAAGAACACTGGTCAGAAGAGGCAGATATGCTGGGCAGCTCCCCTGGTGAAATGGCAGTGCCCACGTCAGTCCTCCCCCTTTTCTCTGAGATTTCTACCACCTCAGGGCTGGACAGTTCTGACACAGTTCTTTTCAGGAAGGGCTGCGCATCAGGGAGGGAGGTTTCACTGGACCCCTCCTCCACAGTGTGAAGGCTGGTGGTGGTGTCTTCACTTGTGGTGCGGGGTCCAGATCCACCGGTTGCCTGGCTCTCCTCACTCTCCTGTTCTTCCCCCTCTGGTGGAGTGAGACCAGGTCCCTCCCCTTTTCCCGCCTCCCTGGGCTCCTCTCCTCCAATGTCAGGTTTTGGCGGGAACTTTGAATTTTCCAGCCCCTCCCCTTCAATTAACACTTTTTCTTGTCGGCCATTTTCTTCATTTTTTCTCTCATTTTCTTGTAGATTTTCTTGCCTTTTTTGTGCTTTTAACTTGTTGGCAAACGATTTCGGGCAGTCTCTGAAGAGGTGGTTTGCCTCTCCACAGAGGTTGCATTTTCTCCCATTGGGACATTCCTCAAAGGAATGCCCCACTTCCCTACATTTGCCACACACTGTTTTCTGGCAAGCTTCTACCAGGTGCCCATGCTCACCACACTTGCGGCAGAGCTTCGGCATTCCCTGGTAGTGAATGTAGCCTCTGTTCTCTCCAAGGACTATCATGGGTGGGAGATGCCTCAGGCCCTGGAAGCCCTGGGGGTCTTGCCATTGCTGGACAGGGACCCTCCAGGCGCAATTCCAAATACCATCTTCGTCTCTCACCTTGGTAGCCTGGCCCTTCACAGTGCAATATCTTCCCAGCCATGAGCAAATGTCCTCAGCATTCACTGTCTCATTGAACATTCTGACAATCACCACTTTCTGTGTGTTATCAGTCAGTTTCTCCACAGTGAAAGCTGAAAACTGGGTCTTAACCTTATCGAAACGATTCCAAAACTCCAGCAGAGTTGGAGCTGACACAAAACTAACATCAAATCCTTTCCCATAGGGCAGAGTCAAAATGCAATTTAAATGTTCAGGCTTAAAGCCGAGGGCTTGTTGGATGAGCTTCCTGGAGAAGTCCAGTCTGGACATCTCCAGGAGATTTCCATCCACTTCCTTGAAAAGGAAGCGCACACTGTGGTGCCTCCGCATGCCGGCACGGGCAGCCGACATGGCTGGAGGCACCTCAAAACCTAAAACTTAAAACAATAAATAACTAGAGATCAATAAAACTCACTAGAAGTAATAAACAATAAATAACTACAAATACTGTAAAAACAATAGCTAAAAACTGTACTTACCTTAGCAGCAAGACACGAAGAAGAACTGTGCAAAATAAGCAAGAGTGCAAAACCATGAATTCCTCAGTGTTTCAAAATTTTCATCTACAAGGGAGATGAAATGTTGAAACAAGGAACAGTGAAAATATCCTCCTACACAGTGAATTAACTAATGCCACAACAGGCAAGAATTCAACCACCCACAGGAGGCGACCGCAGTCTTAGCCAAAAGGCCGAGAAGCGATCTGATAAGAACAGATACTACACTTGATCTTAGCCAAAAGGCCGAGAAGCGATGGTGCCCAAGCGTCTGATTTCCTAGCATGCTTCTGGGCCCGGCGCCCACTCGTCGCGGCTCCCTGCCGGTGACACCAAAGTAACAATGGCTGCATTTTAGCAGCTCCGCCCAACCTCTCCCTTGCGCAGCCCTCGCTGGCCATTGACTTTTCACAGAATCACAGGGCTCGGCCATACGGCAAAGCCTCCCAAAAACAGCTTGAACTCCACCACAACAAGGGCGGCAGATCAAAATGTGGAAACGCTTCACGAATTTGCGTGTCATCCTTGCGCCAGGGGCCATGCTAATCTTCTCTGTATCGATTCCAATTTAGTATACGCACTTGCCTAAGCAAGCACACTGACCCCTGTGTGATGGCTGCCTTTTAATCCCCAGTCAGGAAGCCCGACCCTCCACCGCCGGTGCGCCCTCAAGGGCCCCTGTCTCTGAAAGTGGGCACACCTTTCACCTAAAGGCATGTCTTTCCATTTTGGATGTACCCTTACATTTGCAATGGTGACGTACTGGCTTCTTGAACTGTTTACAAATTTAGCAAACTCACCAGAATGTGACCAAAAGTACCTCCAGAAGAAAAACAGGACCCGCCGCTGACCTGGGTTCAAGCGACAGTTTCAAGCAACCCTCAGGCTAGTTTAGATCCAAGTTGGGCCAGGCAGCCATTATCTCAGAATTCGCAGGAGGCCAGTGGTAGGAGGGACAGTCCTTCAAATATGAGCCAGCTGGCTAGCAAGGTTGCTTTAAATCTTTTTGAAAAGCTTGTTCAATTGAGGCAACGGCTGGATCTTAGCAGCTCCGCCCACCTCTCCATTGCGCAGCCCTCGCTGACCATTGACTTGTCACAGACTGACAGGGCTCGGCCATAGGGCAAAGCCTGCCAAAAATAGCTTGAACTCGTTGGTGTTCCTCTCCACGGAAGTCTTTAGTAAAAGGCGAAAGACTTGTGCGTTATGAAGAGAAGCCAGAGTCGGTACAGCCCCTCTGCGCCCAGACAGCCTAGGACCCTATCTGTCCCGGCCTCCAGCTTCGCGGTTGGCTTCTCGTTGCCTGCCGAGTGCCGAATCCCAGCTGCCGCCCAATCCCCTGGCCCTCCCCGTGCTGCCGCAGGCTCTGAGCAATCGTGTCGTGGAGATGGAAGCCTGAGCCTGAGGAGGCAAGCCGTAAAAATTCCCCTGTAGACGCTCTGAGTCACAGTGCCATCAAACAGGCGGGAAAGAATGCCTGGCGAGAAGTGGCAAGTATTTCCTCCGCCTCCTGTTTGTGGGCCAACAGCCAGACGTCCCGCGTCCTTTCTCTTTCTGTCCCCTTGTTGAAACCTCTGTCCCACGGCCGCTTGTTGCCTGCCCGCTGTTGCACTGGCCTACCAAGGGCTGGGGAGGACATGCTTTGTTTGGAGGCTAGTAGCCTGACGGGCCTAAATGAGGGATACGGCTGCATCCGTGGAGTGGTTTTGCACAGCGGCAGCTGGTGAAAGCTGTCTGGCCACTTGAGGCCCTTCTTTCAAGCCAGGCGCAAAGCGCCATCGGAAACTCTGTGTTTGGTCATGGCTTGGCTTTCAACAAGGCGAGAGAAGGGCGCACCGTTCCCGGCGGCACTGCAATGCCGGGTCGATGCGTGGAGTGAACGGAGCAAGCCCCTCTTTCAGCTCCCGGTTGCAAAAATCCGTTTAATATGTGGTCCCCGGGTAGAGGACATATCAGATATTAAACTGATAAGAACAGATACTACACTTGATCTTAGCCAAAAGGCCGAGAAGCGATGGTGCCCAAGCGTCTGATTTCCTAGCATGCTTCTGGGCCCGGCGCCCACTCGTCGCGGCTCCCTGCCGGTGACACCAAAGTAACAATGGCTGCATTTTAGCAGCTCCGCCCAACCTCTCCATTGCGCAGCCCTCGCTGACCATTGACTTGTCACAGACTGACAGGGCTCGGCCATAGGGCAAAGCCTGCCAAAAATAGCTTGAACTCGTTGGTGTTCCTCTCCACGGAAGTCTTTAGTAAAAGGCGAAAGACTTGTGCGTTATGAAGAGAAGCCAGAGTCGGTACAGCCCCTCTGCGCCCAGACAGCCTAGGACCCTATCTGTCCCGGCCTCCAGCTTCGCGGTTGGCTTCTCGTTGCCTGCCGAGTGCCGAATCCCAGCTGCCGCCCAATCCCCTGGCCCTCCCCGTGCTGCCGCAGGCTCTGAGCAATCGTGTCGTGGAGATGGAAGCCTGAGCCTGAGGAGGCAAGCCGGAAAAATTCCCCTGTAGACGCTCTGAGTCACAGTGCCATCAAACAGGCGGGAAAGAATGCCTGGCGAGAAGTGGCAAGTATTTCCTCCGCCTCCTGTTTGTGGGCCAACAGCCAGACGTCCCGGCGTCCTTTCTCTTTCTGTCCCCTTGTTGAAACCTCTGTCCCACGGCCGCTTGTTGCCTGCCCGCTGTTGCACTGGCCTACCAAGGGCTGGGGAGGACATGCTTTGTTTGGAGGCTAGTAGCCTGACGGGCCTAAATGAGGGATACGGCTGCATCCGTGGAGTGGTTTTGCACAGCGGCAGCTGGTGAAAGCTGTCTGGCCACTTGAGGCCCTTCTTTCAAGCCAGGCGCAAAGCGCCATCGGAAACTCTGTGTTTGGTCATGGCTTGGCTTTCAACAAGGCGAGAGAAGGGCGCACCGTTCCCGGCGGCACTGCAATGCCGGGTCGATGCGTGGAGTGAACGGAGCAAGCCCCTCTTTCAGCTCCCGGTTGCAAAAATCCGTTTAATATGTGGTCCCCGGGTAGAGGACATATCAGATATTAAACTGATAAGAACAGATTTTTTTTTTTTTTATTTCGAAAAGTTTTATTGACACATTTTCTGATCATCTGTTCATACACTTATACATTTTCCTTTAACCTTCAATGGATGACAAATGTTTTTACAATTCCTTTGTTTCTCATACAGTTAAAATAATTAATAGACATTTAGTCTTTCATTTTTCATGTTTTCCCAGCATAATTAAAAGTGGTAAGAAAGAATAAACAAGTCCAATACAATACTATATTTTCTTTAAAACCAATTCTTAAAAAAAACAAAAAAAAACAAAAAAAAAAAAAAAAAGGAGTTTCATTTAAATGGTTTACAGGTAAGACATGTTAAGAAAAGTGCTTGTGTTCTTTCTTTTTGTTTGTTTTTTTCTATTGGTGGTTAAAAGTCCATTGATTTGTTTTGTGTGTTAGTCCATGTGTCGTTAAAAGATCTTTTTTAAAAGGGAGTGCAGAATTTAAAATCCTTTCCATGATCGTTGTGCAGGAGCGAGGTGAGTCCCTATCAAGCCTATCCCACTCCGCTCTCCCAAGCCTTTGGTCTCTCGGGATCCTGCTGTGGTGCTCAGAGGAGATCCTCGTCCTCGGCTCCTTCCCAGACCTGCCACTCCCAGAGAGTCAGACCGCCGTTGCTGGGACCTTTTCAGTGATGTGGCTCCGGCTCCTTCGTCCAAATGGGCACAGAGGCGATTCTTCTTTGTGGCTGTGTCCTAGGCCCGCCGCCTGCAGCTCCGGCCGCTTGGACCGTCGCTGCTGCCATACGGAGCACAGCCACAGGGGGGATCTGCATGTGCTTTCTTACCAGTAAGTTCCTGGAGGTCCAGGTGGCGTCTACGATGGCGGCGAGGGTGAGCCACTGCTTGGCAAAGACAGGTGGTGGAATGTCTTTGTGGCTCACCCCATACAACACAAGCTGTGCTGTTAGGACCTCCCTTGCTGGTAAGTATGGGAATTGCAAGGAGCCGGCCGTTGCCCACAGTTCCTCAGCAGCGCTGCACTCCCAGAGTAGGTGCCTCACCGACTCCGGCGCGCCACAACCGGGTCGGGGGCAGATTGCGTTCTTGGCCATGCCTCTGGAGTGCATTACGGACCTGACCGGGAGGATCTCATGGGCCACCATCCATGTCAGGTCCCGGAGTCGGTTTGGAAGAGCGGAGTGGTTCACGTTGCGCCAAACTGTGGAGGGCTCGCCGAGTGCGAGCCTGCGCACTGGACTCACTGGTTCTCGCTCCTGCACAACAGATAAAAGCAAACGGTGATTGGTTAAAATCTGCAACTCCTCTTGCTCCAGGTTAAAATGCTTTAAGAACGTGCAAATAACACCATATGCTGGCGGCAGGTTAAAAGACACAGGAACTTTAAGATCAGCGGGTAGCAGTTTCAGTCTTCTCAGGTAGGTCCCCATCCAGAACCTTATCATTGCTGCTGTCTTTGGGTTTCTGGATGGGGCTGTAGCAGCTTTAAAGTGCATGGTGGTGTAGAGTGATCCTAAAAATAAATATAAGTCCGGTACTCCTTTTCCTCCGTTCTCCTTTGGCCGCTTCATGACTTCTCGTCTTAGTCTTTCCCACTTGGATCCCATAAAAAATAAAAGATGGCTCGTTCCAGGTCTAAAAGCACACTCCTAGGAGGGGTAAAAACAGAGCTGACAAGTAAAAGCACAGGTAAAATCACTGCTTTTATGATTAAAACTTTGCCTTCCATAGTCAGTCCTCTAAGTCCCCAGAATCCTAGTCGTTTTCTAACTTTCCCTACCACGTCCGGCCAATTTTTACTTCCATTCCCTCACTGTCGAATTTTATCCCCAGTATTTTCTGTTCAGTCTTTGTCACAGTCAGAGGAAGTCCTGTTGTTTCAGTCGCTGTCCATGGGCCATAAAATTGGGCTTGCGTTTTGTCTCTGTTAAGTTTCGATGCAGAGGCCCGCCCAAACCAGTCGGTCAAGTCCAGCGTCCTGTTGATGGATAAAAGGTCGGTGCAAACAAGGTTAAAATCATCCATGTATAAAAGGCACTTGATAAAAGAGCCCCCACCTCCCGGTATTGCCACCCATTGATCCATTTATCCCTTCGCAAGATCTGCGCCAGTGGCTCCACGCAGATGACGTAGAGGAGGGCAGATAACGGGCAACCCTGACGGACACCGCAGCATACATCCACTGCTTTGGTAAGTACCCCATTAACAAGGATTCTGCTTGTGATGCCCCGATATAGCAATCCCACCCACGCTATAAACCTGTCAGGAAACCCCATTTTTTGCAGAACCTTGAAAAGGTACTGGTGCGAGACCCGATCAAAGGCTTTCTCAAAATCTAAATTTAGGACTATCAGCCGAATGTTTCTGTCTCTCGCGTAACAGATGGTGTCTCTGATCAGTACGAGGCTGTCGGTGATCTTCCTCTCCGGAACGGCACAGCCTTGATCCGGGTGGATCACCTCCCCTAAAACCAAGGATAAACGACTTGCTAAAAGTTTACTAAAAAGTTTGCAGTCTACGTTTAAAAGAGTCACAGGTCTCCAGTTTTTCAAGTCAGTCTTCTCATTTTTTTTTATGTATTAACGTCACTATCCCTACTCTGAAAGAGTCTGGTAACAGGTCAAGTTTTTCAAATTCATTAAAAACAGTTAAAATGTCAGGTGCAATAAGATCCCTAAAAGTCAGATAAAACTCCAGGGGAAGTCCATCTTGTCCAGGGGACTTCCCCTTCTTAAAATGTTTAAACAGTTATCCAACTCTAAAAGGGTAAAATCCTGTTTTAAAAGCACACTATTGTTAACTTTGTTTTCAATGAATTCTAAAACCTGTTCAGTAACGTTTTCGTCTATTTTTTTCTCTTCATACAATGTTTTATAAAATTCTTCCACGGTTTCTTTAAGCTCGTGTGAGTTTGTGGTTAGATTTCCTTCTTTATTTTTCAATTTTGTTAAAATCTCCCTTTACTCATTATTTTCTTAAAAAAGTACCGTGTACATTTTTCTCCTTCTTCTATTTCTTTTTCTCTACTTCTTAGAATGACTCCTCGACTCTTAATTTCTGCTAGTTTGTTCATTTGTCTTTGATCTCTAAAATTTCATTGTTAAAATCAAAACCCTGGCTTGTTAGTTTAAAATACCGTTGCATTCTTTTCTGCAGTCCCAACATGTGTCTGTCTTCCCTACCTTTCTTTTTCTTACCTATCTGCCTAAAGAAAGTCCGAGTCCTCTCCTTCACCATTTCCCACCAGTGTGCTCGTGTTTCGTACAAGTCTTGAAGGGTCTGCCACTCTTTGTACTGCTCTCGGTATTCCCTAACTATCTCCCTATCTTCTAAAAGAGAGCAGTTGAGTTTCCACAGACCACTTCCTATAGTCACACCTGAAGAGAGTGATAGGGTGCAGGATAGCATGGCGTGGTCTGAGAAGAAAACAGGGGTTAATCTAGCATCGGTGGGCGGGCAATTGCGTGCAAAACAGTAGTCGATGCGAGAGGCTCTGGTGCTGTCACCACTGAACCAGGTGAAGCCCTCCTCTCCGGGATGCATTGTTTTAAAACAGTCGACTAGCTTAAAATCCCTGACTATTCCCTGCAGTAAAACCGATGTTTTATCTATTTTAAAATCTTCCCCTGCACCTCTCCTATCCTTCCTACTTAAAATACAATTAAAATCTCCTCCTACCACTAATGGGACCCTACCTAACATGTGGGACTGCAGTTCTTCTAAGAGGTCATACCTGTCATTTTTGTCATTAAAACCATAGACGTTAAGAAGGTTAAAGTCATATCCATAAAAGAAAGGCGTGCTAAAAGAGCCCGCCCATCCCTCACCACAGTACTGCCCTTCACCGAGATCAAGGGGTTTTTAATAAGTATGGCCACTCCATCTGATTTGTTTGGTTCGAACCACTGAACAGGGAGGTCCCGAGTGGCCACATTCCTTCCCATTTGCTATAATGTTTTAAAAAGGGAAGGTTGCATTCTTGCAACAAGAATACATCTGAGTCAGCAGACTGTAGGAAGGAAAAGATGCTTTGTGCTCTAACTCTTGACCTCACACTTCTCACATTAATTGTAGAAATGTTGAGAGTCATGAGTATGGGAATTAAAAACAACAGGTATTTCATATTGAGATAGTTAAAAACGCCAGGGTTATGTCCATTTCACTCATTCATTTGTAACAGAAACTCATCTCACGTCTCATAACAATTAGGGGGTGAATCTAGAGTTTCTGACTCCTGAAAGCCACATCTGACCGCTTTTCAAACGGAGTTGATTGAAGTGCAATGGTTAGAAAAGAAACACTGGTCAGAAGAGGCAGATATGCTGGGCAGCTCCCCTGGTGAAATGGCAGTGTGCCCACGTCAGTCCTCCCCTTTTCTGAGATTTTACACCTCAGGGCTAGACAGTTCTGACACAGTTCTTTTCAGGAAGGGTTCTGCGCATCAGGGAGGGAGGTTTCACTGGACCCCTCCTCCCAGTGTGAAGGCTGGTGGTGGTGTCTTCACTTGTGGTGTGGGGTCCAGATCCACTGGTTGCCTGGCTCTCCTCACTCCTGTTCTTCCCCCTCTGGTGGAGTGAGACCAGGTAGACGCTCTGAGTCACAGTGCCATCAAACAGGCGGGAAAGAATGCCTGGCGAGAAGTGGCAAGTATTTCCTCCGCCTC